>SJYT01039392.1:658130-735539 GCA_006410635.1 Cephalophus harveyi | reverse complement strand
AGAAAGGAGGACTTGTTAATTGTGTGTGTAGGGGGGTGGGGTGGGGTGGGATGGACTGTGAAGGCTTCAAAGAGGAGGTGTGCCTAGGCAGGGCTTTGAGGGATGAATAGGAGTCTGACAGAGGGAGGCGGTGGGAAGGACGTTCCAGGCCTACACAGAGGCGAGCGCACCCTTGGAGTCTGCTGCCCTGCAGGCGGACGCCCCCTGACCCCCAGTGCCCACCGTCTCAAGGCTGTGTGAGCCCAGCTCCGAGAGCCGTTCTCCTTCCATGTGTCTGCAGCCCCAGATGGTGACTACTGGAGACTGCTGCCCCCCGGGGCCCACATCGTCATTGCTCAAGCCCCAGGCTACTCCAAGGTCATCAAGAAAGTCATCATCCCCTCCCGGATGAAGAGGGCTGGCCGCGTGGACTTCATTCTCCAGCCGCTGAGGACTGGACCCCAGAAGTTCCTTCCCGGGTCCCGGAGGGGTGGGCTCGGAGGGGAGCCCCAGGAGCCCGACCAGGAGCCCCTGGGGGCCCGGAGGCAGCCCACGACCGGTGGCAGCAAGCCCTGGTGGTGGTCCTACTTCACGTCGCTGGGCCAGCACCAGCCGCGCTGGCTGCTCAAGTACTAGGCGCCCCGGCCCTGCCGGACGCGCGGCCACGTCGTCTCCTGCTCTTGATCCGTCTTCCAGAGGCGTCCCACGAAGCCGTCTCCGTCTCATTAAAGTGTTTCTCTGCCCCTCCCACCGCGATGAGAGGCTCTGTGTGTGCGGCCCAGCGTGGCCGCTGGAGGAGAGAGGCCCACCTGTCCTGCCCGCCTCCGGGGTCCTGGGCACGGGCTCCTCTGTCCCCCAGGCAGCCGTCCCAGGGCGGCCCTGCCAACCCTCTGTGCACAGCCCATTCCCGGAAAGGGAGGCCTTGAGTCCAGAGGGGCCTCGACGTTATGGACGGAAAGCCGAGGTTCAGCGGGGGCGTGGTGCCGCGAGGCCACACGGAGAGGGTGAGCTGGGAGCTGAGACTGCGGGTCCTGTGGTTGACTGCTGTGTGTCTGGGAGCGTGTGGATGCAGGTGGGGGCTGGGGGGACGCTGGGGGAGCCTGGTTGGGGGACGGGGAGTTGGCTGAGGCCCCAGCAGGCGACAGGGTCGTCATAGTCTCCAGGGCAGGTGAGCCGGCAAGAAGCATGGCCCAGCGGTCACCCGCAGAAGCGCCTGCCTCCAGGAGGAAGGATCTCCCTCCTCAGCCCCCTCCTCATCCTGTGATGAAAGCATCTCAGGTCCCCTCTTGGTCCACCTCTGAAGTTCGGTGCGTCTGTCCGTCCTGGGATCTGTCGGATGGGGAGTGAGGAAGCCTAACAGAGGAGGGCCCTAGAGAGGGTGTGCCAGTCAGCTAGGGCTGCAGAGCAAAGCCCCGCAGACCACGCGCGCTGTGTCCTGGTCTTGGAGGCTGGGAGGCCCCGTCGGGGTGTCGGCAGGCTCCTTCTGCTCCAGGCCTGTGTACTTGGGTCTAGACGGCAGTCCTGACCCCGTGTCTTCCCATCCTGCTCCCTCCACACCTGTCTCTCTATCCCAGTGTCCTCTGCTTATATAAGTCTTATTGGATGGGGGCCCACCCTGAGGGCCCCATTTGATTTGATCACCGCTGTCTCCAAGTACAGTCGCGTTTGCGGGTACTGGAGCTTAGGACTCCAACATGTCAATTCTGGGGAGTGGGGGGTGGCGGGGTGGGGGGAACACAGTTCAGCCCCTAAGAGGAGGGCCAGCCGCAGCTCGGTGCTTTCCTTACTGGCTCCTGGCCGTGTTCTTAGAGGCCCCTCGCATCCCTAGTCCCAGGCCTGGGCAGGGTTGACCCCATACAGAAGCGGAGGTGTATCTTGCCAGAGCAGTGGCTTCACTTCAGCTGAGTACCAGCCTGGCCCCCACCCCCCGCCCTTGCCCATCAGCACTGTGGGGTCGTGTCCTGCCAGCCTGGACCAAAGCCGACAGGAGCGGGCATGCTTCTGGGGCCAGGCGGTGATGTTTCTTGGGGGGGTGTGCAGGATGGGGTGCGGGCCTCCTCCCGCCACACAGTCTGGGTCCCATGCAGCGCTTCACGGTTTACAACCAAGGCACGTGCATGCGTCCTGGGGGTGATCCGGAGCTCTGCTCGGACACCACGGCTCTTGGAGTCCCTCTGGCCCACATTCACCCCCGTGCCAGCAGTCCCGAAGAGCAGCGTTTATTTGGTCCCACTGTGTCCCGGGCACCCCAGCCTTGCTGCACAGGTGCCACGCGGAAAGCTTGTGTGATGAGTTCAGGACCTGGTGGTGTGGGGGTGGTGTTAGCTGAGTCCCTCCTGCAGGATTCCGCGTGGGGCTCCTGCTCTCGCTCCATCTCTCACCGGCTCTGCTGGTCGCGGCCACCTCCCGGGTCGGTCTGAGAGGCGGAGACAGCTCTGCCTGGAGCCCGGTTCACGCTTCAGGCACTGGAAGTGAGGACATGGGCAGGGAGGCTGACCTCTAAGAGACAGCCCAGCCCCCGACTGGTGCCCAGCCCATCTGTGGACAGCAGAGAGCCCCCACTGGCTCCTCTGTCCTTTCAGAGAGCCCGGGAGTCCTTGGCCTCGTCCTGAGCCAGGCTCCCTCCCATCGTTTCAAGTCTCCTGGTTTCTAATGTGGGAACCGGTGTTTGGAAAATGTCAGCTCTGCAGCCAAGCCCTCACTGCCCTCTTCTCCACGATGGAGGTGGGCGGAGCGGGGATCACAGCTTCCAGACCCTGAAGAGGACAGAGCTGGAAACAGGGTTCCTTTGTAGGGGGAGCATGGATGGGTTCATGTGCTTGGCTCCAATCCAAGTTCAGGATTACTTGGCCCCCCATGCTACCCTGAGAACCCTGGGTTTCCACAACGATGGGAGAGATCAAATCTGTATTTGTTGTAATCAATCATTTGCTTTATTCCAAATGCATACGCACTAACCTCAGACAACACCACCCCTCTGCTGGCCGTGTGATGACGCAACACAGTTAAGATTTGCCTTTTTTTCTGTTGCTTTTGTGCTGGGAAACAACCTGTTAAGGATACAAGGTCAGATTATTAGCTTTTACTCATCCTGAGGCCATGCAGCTGAGGGCCAGCAGAGAATGGCAGGCAGATTTGGAAACGGCGGGAAACTGGTCTGCTGGAGACTCAGCCAAGGATGTCCGGGAGCAGGGGGCGTGGGGGAGGGCGTGGCTCCGAGACTCAAGGAGGCAGGCAAAGTATTTGGAACTTAAAACCGTGATTCATGAGCCAAAATACAACTTTCAGCTGAACTGAGAGAGAGATCGGGGGCCTTGGTTGTGAATTAGTCTCTGGAAAGGCCAAGGACAAATATATCACCGAGAGAAAGCCACAGGGAAAAGATGTTGAGGACAGACCCAGCAGCCCTGTGTGCAAATACTAGGGGAAAAATCCAAGTAGTAGAAAAAAAATGGAGCTAACGATGGATTTGTGACGGCAGATTGAAAGAGCTCGTAGGCTCAAGGCAAGACTGGTGGAGAAAACACGCCAGATACAGTCAGATGAAGTCTCCGAACTCTCAGGGAAAAGTGAAAGTCTTGCGAGTTTCCATAGAGGGAAAAAAAAAATCTTAAAAGGCAGGGACTTCCCTGGTGGTCCAGTGATTAAGTCTCTGTGTCCCCAATGCAGGGGGCTTAGGTTCAATTCCTGGTCAGGGAGTTAGATCCTGCATGCTGAAACTTAGACCCCACACGTGGCAGCGAAGGTCCCACGTGCTA
Organism: Cephalophus harveyi; assembly: GCA_006410635.1. Lineage (NCBI taxonomy): Eukaryota > Metazoa > Chordata > Mammalia > Artiodactyla > Bovidae > Cephalophus > Cephalophus harveyi. Next base: position 731,802 of record SJYT01039392.1, on the reverse strand, counting down.
CAGCTAAGATCCAGTGAAGCCGTATTAAAAAAAAAATAGAACGGTGCAGCTTTATAAATTAAAAAGAAAAGGCATCAGATTGCCCTTGGCCTTCTCATCTGTCACTCTGAGACACTGGAAGACGGTGGGCCAGTGTGCAGAGAGCTCGGCGGCGAGGACCCGCTCGGCACTCCCGTACCCTGCTTGTTCAGTTGCTCAGTCGTGTCCGACTCTTTGCGACCCCATGGACTGTGGCACGCCAGGCCTCCCTGTCCTTCACCATCTCCCAGAGTTTGCTCAACTAACGTCCATTGAATCAGTGATGCCACCCAACCATCTCATCCTCTGTCGTCCCCTTCTCCTCCTACCTTCAATCTTTCCTAGCATCAGGGTCTTTTCCAATGAGTCAGTTCTTCACATCAGGTGGCCAAAGTATTAGAATTTCAGCTTCAGCATCAGTCCTTCCAATGAACACCCAGGACTGATCTCCTTTAGGATGGACTGGTTGGATCTCCTTGCAGTCCAAGGACTCTCAAGAGTCTTCTCCAACACCACAGTTCAAAAGCATCAGTTCTTGGGCACTCAGCCTTCTTTATGGTCCAGCTTTCACATCCATACATGACTACTGGAAAAACAAAAGCTTTGACTCTATGGACCTTTGTCAGCAAAGTGATGTCTATGCTTTTTAATACTCTGTCTGGGTTTGCCATAGCTTTTCTTCCGAGGAGCAAGCGTCTTAATTTCATGGCTGCAGTCACTGTCTGCAGTGATTTTGGAGCCCAAGAAAATAAAGTCTGTCACTGTTTCCATTTTTTCCCCATCCATTTGCCATGAAGTGATGGGACCAGATGGCATGATCTTCATTTTTTGAATGTTGAGTTTTAAGCCAGCTTTTTTGCTCTCCTCTTTCACCTTCACCAAGAGGCTTTTTAGTTTCTCTTCACCTTTTGCCATTAGGATGGTATCATCTGCATGTCTGAGGTTGTTGATATTTCTCCCAGCAATCGTGATATTTCTCCCACAATGAATAATTGTACTCGGTCGTGTCCTACTCTTTGTGACGTGACACAGCATGGATACTTGTAATCAGTGATCATAATAGTGATGCCCACAGAAAGCTTTCCACGTGCTGGTGATGCTCAAACTGCTTTACGTGTATGAGCTTAATTCGTCACCTCTCACTGATGAGTATTAGCATCATCCCTGTTTTATAGGCCCAGAGAGGCTAAGTAACTTACCCGCAGTCACACAGCCAGGGTTTGGGGTGAGTCTGTGCTATCTGCCCCTCTTTCACATTCTCTGCGGGTAGAATTCATGGGTCACAGAGAAAGAGCTTCCCCAATGTGGGGAGGATCAGGGAACACAGCACCCACTTGAGACAGAGCCCCGACACAGCGGAGACTGAAAGCAGGGGTCCTCCTGCCCCGGTCACTGGGGCCGAAGCCACTGTCAGCTCCACGGGGACCTAGGATTTCAGTGAGAAAGAGGAGACCCGAGAAAGTCATCGCAGGGCTCGCTCGGTAGCTCCTGGCCGTGAGAGCCGGCCCTGCCTCTCCCGCGTGGGGTTGGCGCCCCAGCGGAGGCTCCAGAGGCAGCAGAAGGGGTCGCTGGTGGCGGGTCTTGACTTTGTGTGCGAACGCAGGACCAGGGGCTCACTGTGGAGGCAGGAGAAGGAGGGTGACCCCTGGCGGGAAGAGGACGTGGGGTGGACAGCAGCAGAGAGAGGAAAAGGCAAAACGTCCCCCAGCGAGGGAAAGAGCAGCACAGGGGACGCGGACGGCGTGAGGCCCCAGCACTGCGCCGGGCTGAGCTCCCTGCTAAGGAGCGGAGGCCACCAATCCGGGCTGTCGAAAGGCTGCGTGTATTTTTTTTTTTTGTTTATTCTTTAATTTTTTTTTAACTGAAGTATAGTTGATTTAAAATGTTGTGTTAGTTTCAGGCGTACAGAAGAGTGATTCAGTGTCATGCGTATGTATACATATTCTTTTTTTTTTTTAATATTCTGTTAAACAGGCATCTTTCAAGTGAGTGGTAAAGAATATTTGAGAATAAAGAGATGTTGAAAGGCTTCCAAGAAATGCAGATAAAAGGAGAGCAAGGGCATCATTTTCAGTCTAGAGCAGGTGGAACTGAAAATCAAAAACATTAAATGGGAAGGAGACATTTTGAAGGATTAAAAGAACAATTTACGAGTAATATAAAATAATCACATCTGTATTCTACACTCATCAACTTAGGAGCTAACTGTATAAAACCAAGGTATTTAAAAATACGGAACATAATGAATTCCAATAGGAATTGCAATGTACCATTTCAGAATCAGACCAAGCTAGCAGATAATAAATAAAGGAACCAAGCTTTAGAGAAATGGAATCACATATCAGCAAATGCAATGTAATAGATGTATACAAAACATTTCATGCTTCACGTAGAGATTATATTTTGTTTTCAAGAGCTGCTGACCATTTATGAAAATTGATAATGTACTTAGTCACAGAGTAAACCTTTAGAAAAGTTGAGATTTTCTCTAGCCATATTCTAGAAAAATTATAAATAATATATAAAATTTTGACAACCCTCCCCTGCCCGCGCAAACGCCAACCCTCTACTCCTTGGAAAGTAAGAAGCACACTCAAACTAGGCTTTATCTTAGAGAATAGACTTACTGCACAGCAGAGAACCCACAGACGAGCCATCTGAAAGTCTGGGCGGGGTGGTGGTCAGACAGCAGGACAGTCCGTGACATCTCGGGCCCCACGGTCTCGACGCTCCATCATCCAAGGGCTGCCCTCGACCACCTGGTCCCCAACGTTCCGCCTCACTTCTGCTCACATCCCATTGGCCAGAAGCCAGTCACGTGGTTGCCTCGCCTAGGGAATGCTGGGAGCTGTAGTTTTTATCCTGGGTGGGGCTGTGTCTAGTAAAAGCGGAGAGCTCTGTTACCATAGAAAGGAGAAAGATTTTGGAAGACTATTAGACTCTGTACTACATCCTTAGAGGAAAATGGAAACGAAAACTGAAATTAATAACTGATCTAAGAGAGGGGACAAGGAAAGCGTATCAATGGGACACAGAGCTGAGAAAAATGTAAGCTTTCGGTACATTGATCCTTGAAGAGGAAAGATTAAAAATACAGGGATTAATTTATCACGTGAAGAATGTATAATAAAAAAAAAAACAGAATATAAGAAGAGGAAAATGATGGAGAAAAAAGATAAAGAAATCAGAAGAGTAGAAAGTATACACAAATCTCAGAACAGATTCTTGCTTTTTTTTTTTTTCAGAGCAGATTCTTTAAAAAGACCAACAAAAACAAATAAATTTCTCACAAACTTGATTAGGAAATACAGAGAGTAAGAGAGACATGATTGAAAGTGAGAAAAAGACAGTAACTAAAAAATTGGAAGAGATTTAAAATACATATATATATTTACCAGAAGTTTCATGTAACTTGATGGTCATAAAACTGACCTGGAGAAAAAGAGGTGATGTCCTGGAAAACATATAAAATAAAATAAGTATAAATGATAAAACTTAAGAAGAAGTCGATAACTTGAACAGATCACATACCAGACAGCAGATGGAAACACGGGTGCCAAGGGCTGGGGGGTGGAGGTGGGGGCTCTGCTAAGGAGCATGGTTTTCAGGACTGAGGCGAATGTCCTGGAATCAGACAGTGATGACGCTTGTCCGACTCTGGGAATGTAGCAAAATCCACCATACACTTAAAAATGGTGAATTTGATGGCATCTGAATTTTGCCTCTGTTTTTCACAAAGGGCAGAGGGAAGGCTTGTGGGAAGGAGCCCCGAGGGATGGAGGGACAACTGGTGGATGGTGCTCACTGGTGGACATGGAGCGCCGAGGGGATTCATGGTCTGTGGGAGGGGGCCTGGGGCACACCCACCCTTGGTTGTATGATGCCCGTCACATGCCCTCTGGTGCCTGCCGACCATGAGCTCTGCGTGCATCCATGAAGCTCATGGAACAAGGGACGAGTGAATGGGAAACAGGACGAAAGCCGGACATGCCTGGGGAGTGGCGGGGGGTGGGGCAGGGCTGGGGGTGCCCTGGGGTGCTGGCCAGGCTTTCCCGGGCCGCCTAGGTGGATGCTGGTGCTCGCCAGAGGATGGAGCGGGGTCATCCGAGGGCCCTCATCTCCCCGGAGGAGGAGAGGGAGGAGACGTGGTCTGTTTCCTCACCGAGCATCTCCCGAACCCTCTTGGCCTGTCAGTTGCTGCCTTAGGGACTGGGAGGAGGAGGGGCCGAGGCAGGGCCAAGGCGTGGGAGCAGCGGGTGCTGAGGGCTCCTGGTCCCGCCCAGGCTTGGCGTGTGTGTGTGTGTGTGTGTTGGGCGGTGGCCTCAAGCCCAGGGAATGGCAGAGCCTCTATTTTCCTTGTGAAGCAGGAGAAGCAGTGGGGTCAGTGGGAGAGGGGTGGAAGGAAGGAGAGGGTGTGGGGGCCTCGCCCTGGGCACAGGGGCCGGGGCTGAGCAAGGCTCAGGGCTGGGGGGGGCTTCGCTGATGCCCGGGATGTGCGCCTGCTCACGGCCCATTGCAGCCCACCCACAGCTTGGGCTGGTGGCCCTCTCTAAATCCTGCTGCTGCTGCTAAGTCGCTTCAGTCGTGTCTGACTCTGTGCGACCCCATAGACGGCAGCCCACCAGGTTCCCCTGTCCCTGGCTGCCTCGCCCTGGGCACAGGGGCAGGGGCTGAGCAAGGCTCAGGGCTGGGGGGGGGGCTTCGCTGATGCCCGGGATGTGCGCCTGCTCACGGCCCCTTGCAGCCCACCCACAGCTTGGGCTGGTGGCCCTCTCTAAATCCTGCTGCTGCTGCTAAGTCACTTCAGTCGTGTCTGACTCTGTGCGACCCCATAGACGGCAGCCCACCAGGTTCCCCTGTCCCTGGCATTCTCCAGGCAAGAAGACTGGAGTGGGCTGCCGTTTCCTTCTCCAATGCATGCTAAGTCGCTTCAGTCATGTCCAGCTCTGTGCGGCCCAATGGACAGCAGCCCACCCGGCTCCTGTGTCCACGGGACTCTCCAGGCAAGAAGACTGGAGTGGGCTGCCGTTTCCTTCTCCAATGCATGCTAAGTCGCTTCAGTCATGTCCAGCTCTGTGCGGCCCAATGGACAGCAGCCCACCCGGCTCCTGTGTCCACGGGACTCTCCAGGCAAGAAGACTGGAGTGGGCTGCCGTTTCCTTCTCCAATGCATGCTAAGTCGCTTCAGTCATGTCCAGCTCTGTGCGGCCCAATGGACAGCAGCCCACCCGGCTCCTGTGTCCACGGGACTCTCCAGGCAAGAAGACTGGAGTGGGCTGCCGTTTCCTTCTCCAATGCATGCTAAGTCGCTTCAGTCATGTCCAGCTCTGTGCGGCCCAATGGACAGCAGCCCACCCGGCTCCTGTGTCCACGGGACTCTCCAGGCAAGAAGACTGGAGTGGGCTGCCGTTTCTTCTCCACTCTAAGTCCCCGAGCCCTTTCTAAGCTTCTAGTTTTGTCCTGGGGTATAGCCTGTTGACAGCGTGGTGGTAGCTTCGGGTGAGCAGCGGGGGGACCCAGCCACACGCACACGCGCCCCCTTTCTCCCCAGACCACCCTTTCCGTCCAGGCTGCCACATGAACAGAGCCCCAGGCTCTCAGCTGGAAACGACCGTGGGGGTCTTCTAGAGACAACTCTGCTCAAGCAGAACCTCCCCTCCAGCATCTCCGATGGCCAGTCTTCCAGCGTTTGCTTTAACACCTTGAGGGGTGGGACACTCACCCCCTTACAGGGAGGCCATCGCTGTCTCGACGTTTTCACGATGAAAAAGCACTTTCTCTAAGGGGACCCATTTCTTGGGTCACATCTTCCCATGAGGACACTTCCACCACCCATCCGCTCCTGTGGGCTCACCACCCTCCCCTCTGCTAAACGTTTAGCTCGCTCCTTCCCAGGTGGGCAGTCCGCGGGGAGAGGGGAGAGCAATCTGGGGCCAGTCTCCACTCTCCACTCTGCATTAAACCATAAACCACTCTCAAATGGTTTTATGAGAGTCATTTTTTCCCCTTCCATTTTCGTATACAAATCTAATCTTTCGAGAACTTACTTTCTTCTAACTCACATATTACGGGCTTTCATCAATAATAATATACGATCAATTACTCAAATGTAATTGATTAGTCTGGAGAACCCTATTTTCCCCTCTTAGTTTGTGTCTGATTGGATATAAAGCCCAGCAATTGCCGTGTGATTCCAGCCTTGCCCTTTGGCTGTGGACTATCTTTACCTTTTAGCCGAGATTAAATTTATCCACAATTTTCTAATGTGAGCTTAAGAAAAATCCAAAGGGCACTTTATATCCCAACCCTGCAGATGACACCATCCCCGGGGGCGATAACAGCCCCTGAGCTGGATGAGTGGCCGAAATTGCCTTTGCGGCAAACTCTGAGCTCCGTCCGTCTTTACCGGGACACACAGATAATATTTTTTGTCATCGGAAAGTTGAGTTTTATAAATCCCACAGCGCCCAATTCAATAAAGAGAATCAAAGTCTGTCTCAGCCAGTCTGCGCCTCTGCCAGCTGAGCCAGAGCCATGACGTCTCACCAAGATGGCAGCTGTGTCGGGAAGGCCAGGCTCCGTCCAGCCCACGGGGTGGTGCGGGCCACCAGCACCACCAAGACCTGTGATCCCGCTCCGCCACCGGGTTGGCGGTGATGAACCGAACCGCAGGCGTGAAGGCTGGGAGGCTGGGAGTCTGGGGCTCAGCCTCCACAACTGGTGGTTATAACATGCTCTGGTTTCCCTGGGGGGAGGATTCGGGGAGGAGGACGATGTAGACGTGGGCCAGGGGATGTCTGAGGCTGGCTACATTGCACCCAATCAGGACTCCTGGAGAATAGTCAGTAGAAATGGGGCTGCGGAGCTGGGGGTGGCCTGTGAACCCCGACCTGGTACAGAGCCCGCCTCCTTCAGGGCCTTCACCACCACCCTGGCCAGAGCGGCTTCTCCATCTCCGCTGACCCTGCGGTGTTACTCCTCGGGTTACCCATCCGATAGCGTGCATTCCGAGAGGGGCTGGGGGCAGAGGTGTCCCCCTGGCTGATTCTGTGTCAGCTGCCTCCAGCCCCAGCAGGAGGCTCCGTGGGAGGTTCCGAGGATGAGCCTGCCTGGAGGGGGTCTCCGGGGACGGGTTGGGGCCGCGGTGCAGTGTTGGAGTGGAGCGGCCCGCAGGGCTCCCAGCTTCCCGCTGACGGAGAGACTCCGAGACCAGTGGAAGAGGCTGCTGAGTCTCGCGTCTGCAGCCTGCCAGCTGGACTCTGATGCCAGGGTCGGGCCAGCTCCATGGCCTCCCTGACGAGCACCCCCCGGCAAGTGACTCAAGTGACTCTCCACCTCCGCCTACTCATCCAGAAAACGGAATGATGATAACACTGTCCTCATGGGCTGTTCCGGGACGAAAGGGAGAAAAGCAGACAGCTCCCCTCCTCACCCCAAGCCCCATGGCCTCATGGCCTCGGGGCAGAGGTCCTCTGCGTGCACGAGCGTCAGGGGCACGTCTTTTTCACGGGACCTGGGCAGGGCTGGCCATCAGGCAGCCTGAGCCCTCATCAGCGGGAGTCCAGGGTAGGGGTGAGGGGGTGGGTTGAGCTCCCGCCCAGGCCTGGGGCCCCCTGAGCCTGCGATGGCAGGGGGCCTCAGACCTGGCCCCTCCCGTCCCTCAGGCTGTGTGTGGGGGAGACTGAGGCCTGGGCTTCCTTCGCAATGTCCAGCTGAGCTCCAGCTGGGCGTCTTCTGGTGTCGACCTCTGCTCAGCAGCCTCCATGCGTCGGGCACCCAGCTGAGTGCTGCGGGCAGCTACCAGGCCCCGAGGGACCCCCGCCCCGTGCAGGGTGGCAGCGGGGACTGCAGGGCAACGTCAGGTGCCTGGAGGCGTCCGAGGGCTCGGAGTCAGCTGTGCAGGTCTCCCTGTGGCCCCGAGTGCCCCGCCTGGCTGTGCCCCTGGCCACACGGCCCTCCTGGAGAGCCCAGCGGAGGCGATGCCTGCGAGGCCCCAGTGTTCACCAGCCTCCCTCCCTGGAGGGTCCATGGGTGGAGGGTGCTGGCTCCCGTGGGTGATGGGAGTGTGAGCTCACGGAAGTTAGCTGACATCTGAGCCCCGGGTGCTTATCTGGAACGAGGGTCTTTGCAGGTGTAGGGGTTGTGCAGGACTGGCTGGGCCCTGATCCAGTGACTGGTGTCTTTCTAAGAAGAGAGTCGCAGGCACACGGGGAGAGGCCACCTGACGACAGAGGCAGAGAGGGAGGGAGGGAGCCGTGAACCGAGGGGCCCTGGGGGCTCCCGGAGCCGGAGCGGCCTCGGAGGGCCTCTCCCGACAGCCTCTGAGGTGGTCCAACCTGCCTCCACCCAGGCCTCAGGCTCCTGGCTTCCAGCCCGAGAGAGAGGAGTTTCTGTCGGTTTGTTCACTGTTCAGTCGTGTCCGCCTCTTTGAGACCCCGTGGACCTCAGCACATCAGGCCTCCCTGTCCGTCACCATCTCTCAGAACTTGCTCAAACTCATGTCCAACGAGTCGGTGATGCCATCCAGCCATCTCATCTTCTGTCGTCCCCTTCTCCTGCCTCAGTCTTGCCCAGCATCAGGATCTTTTCCAATGAATTGGTTCTTTGCATCAGATGGCCAAATTATTGGAGCTTCAGCGTCAGCGCCAGTCCTTCCAATGAATACTCAGGGTTGATTCCTTTAGGATGGACTGCTTTGACCTCTTTGCTGTCCAGTTTGCAGTGCTCTGTTAAGGCCGCCCCGGGAAATGATGCAGACACTTTCTGAGCGACGGCTGGTCCTCTGTTGGCATCTGTGAGTGGGACCACCTGACCACCCAAGGGAAGAGGAGGTGGGCAGCTCTTCCCCAGGACCTGGAGCATCACGTTTCTCTCCGGGGCGGTCAGTGGTCAGCAGTCATCCTGTTGAGATGGGAGGAAGCAAATCCCTCTGACCCCTCAGTCTGCGTGCCCCGAGCGCAGTGGAATGCGCATAATTGGTTTGCTTTGCAATTCTCTCCCCTCAGTGGAGACAAATTGATCTGTACACAGACAAGGGCCATCACTGGGGGGACGCTGTCTCATTAGAGGATGGGACGGGCGGGCTCTGGCTGGGCGGGCGGTGGCAGGCCGCGCCAGGTAAGCCCTCGAGGGGGCAGCAGGCGGCGTGAACCATGGGGCCTGCACCCGCTGGGGGGAGGCTCTCCTCCGGAGCTGCTGTATCCTTGGTCCTGGGCCTGAGCCCAGCCAAGCATGTGTGTGTGTGTGTGTGTGTGTGTGTGTGTCCCGAGTGCCCCGCCTGGCTGTGCCCCTGGCCACACGGCCCTCCTGGAGAGCCCAGCGGAGGCGATGCCTGCGAGGCCCCAGTGTTCACCAGCCTCCCTCCCTGGAGGGTCCATGGGTGGAGGGTGCTGGCTCCCGTGGGTGATGGGAGTGTGAGCTCACGGAAGTTAGCTGACATCTGAGCCCCGGGTGCTTATCTGGAACGAGGGTCTTTGCAGGTGTAGGGGTTGTGCAGGACTGGCTGGGCCCTGATCCAGTGACTGGTGTCTTTCTAAGAAGAGAGTCGCAGGCACACGGGGAGAGGCCACCTGACGACAGAGGCAGAGAGGGAGGGAGGGAGCCGTGAACCGAGGGGCCCTGGGGGCTCCCGGAGCCGGAGCGGCCTCGGAGGGCCTCTCCCGACAGCCTCTGAGGTGGTCCAACCTGCCTCCACCCAGGCCTCAGGCTCCTGGCTTCCAGCCCGAGAGAGAGGAGTTTCTGTCGGTTTGTTCACTGTTCAGTCGTGTCCGCCTCTTTGAGACCCCGTGGACCTCAGCACATCAGGCCTCCCTGTCCGTCACCATCTCTCAGAACTTGCTCAAACTCATGTCCAACGAGTCGGTGATGCCATCCAGCCATCTCATCTTCTGTCGTCCCCTTCTCCTGCCTCAGTCTTGCCCAGCATCAGGATCTTTTCCAATGAATTGGTTCTTTGCATCAGATGGCCAAATTATTGGAGCTTCAGCGTCAGCGCCAGTCCTTCCAATGAATACTCAGGGTTGATTCCTTTAGGATGGACTGCTTTGACCTCTTTGCTGTCCAGTTTGCAGTGCTCTGTTAAGGCCGCCCCGGGAAATGATGCAGACACTTTCTGAGCGACGGCTGGTCCTCTGTTGGCATCTGTGAGTGGGACCACCTGACCACCCAAGGGAAGAGGAGGTGGGCAGCTCTTCCCCAGGACCTGGAGCATCACGTTTCTCTCCGGGGCGGTCAGTGGTCAGCAGTCATCCTGTTGAGATGGGAGGAAGCAAATCCCTCTGACCCCTCAGTCTGCGTGCCCCGAGCGCAGTGGAATGCGCATAATTGGTTTGCTTTGCAATTCTCTCCCCTCAGTGGAGACAAATTGATCTGTACACAGACAAGGGCCATCACTGGGGGGACGCTGTCTCATTAGAGGATGGGACGGGCGGGCTCTGGCTGGGCGGGCGGTGGCAGGCCGCGCCAGGTAAGCCCTCGAGGGGGCAGCAGGCGGCGTGAACCATGGGGCCTGCACCCGCTGGGGGGAGGCTCTCCTCCGGAGCTGCTGTATCCTTGGTCCTGGGCCTGAGCCCAGCCAAGCGTGTGTGTGTGTGTGTGTGTGTGTGTGTGTGCACGCACATGCTGAGGCCACAGACAAGGCCCCAGAGCAGAAGGAGCATTCACACACACTGGCCTGACGGGGCTCTGGGCTCCAGGCAGACAGACACCATTGCGGGAGGTGATACAGAGGACGCTGCTGCGGGGAAGGACCAGACACTGCTCTCAAAGAACAGAAATGGTTTCCAAACCACTTCCGGAGACCAAGGTCGACACGAGAGGACGAGGACAGTGAGCGGCAGGGGGCGGGTCAGTGCAGCGCGACCCTCCTTCCGGAGCGGTGGGTGTGGGGCAGGCTCTTTGTGGCTCTGATCCAGCCCCACCCCCGTGCTGGCCACTGAGCCCATCAAATGCGGGCTCCTCTGTTTTCCAGAAGGAACACGTGAAGAAATGCGAGGCAGAGCCTCTTCACTTGTTCTGCAGGAAGACAGCAGAGCATGGAGGGGCCACGTGAAGCGCGCAGACGGAAGTCAGAAGGCCCATGGTGGCGTGGCCCTGCACTTCCCTCAAGACTGCTCGGAAGCGTGAGGCTCACCGTGTGCATTTCTGCTCCCAGCACTTTCCCAGTTTTCTGTGGCAGTTGTTCAATTGCTAAGTAGTGTGATTCTTTGCAACTCCATGGACTGCAGCACGCCAGGCTTCCCTGTCCATCACCAACTCCTGCAGTTTGCTCAAACTCATGTCCATTGAGTCGGTGATGCCATGCAACCATCTCATCCTCTGTCGTCCCCTTCTCCTGCCCTCAATCTTTCCCAGCATCATGGTCTTTACCAATGAGTCGGCTCTTTGAATCAGGTGGCCAAAGTACTGGAGCTTCAGCATCAGTCTTTCCAATGAATATTCAGGACTGATTTCCTTTGGGATGGACTGGTTGGATCTCCTTGCACTCCAAGGGACTCTCAAGAGTCTCCTGCAGCACCACAGTTCACAAGCATCAGTTCTTTGGCACTCAGCCTTCCTCTGTGGTAGGTGTGTACTCTAGTTCACATCAGGAGGAACGGCTAGTTTATCTTGAGTTAATGTGGAAAATAGCCTGTTTCTGAGTGGGAGCTGTGAGCAGGATGGTGGGTCAGTCTGTCCCCCTGCAAAGCTAGGGACTCACGCTGGTTTCAGGCTTCCTCAGAGACACTGATGACACTGGAGGAGAACTCAGGGAGAGAGATTCTGGCTCCGATCCCGCCCCCTCTGCTCCCTTTTGGGGTAACCTGGAGAAGGCGCTCAAGATCTCTGGGTTTCAGCTTCCTCACCCATCAAACGGGCAGTGTCCACTCAATGAGGTGAAGCCACCAAGGGCATGGCGCATAGCAGGCCCTCAAAATCCAGCAGCTACTGTCCGCTGTCAACATGCTGGGCCCCCAGGAGCATGACTGCCCAGCGTGGGCCGAGAAGGAGCCTGATGCGCCGCTACGTGTTTATTTCCCCTTTATCCAAGTTGATGACTGAGACCCAGGTACCCACTGAAGATGTATCCATGTGTATAAAAAAGGATTTCTGTTACATCTCCCCAGATGTCTGGGGTCGTTGACAGAAATGCTATCACAAAGCAGGGTGGAATTGGTCAGTGAGGGAATCTGGACAAAGAGAAAATATGAACCGAAGAATAGGAAACAAGAGGTAAGGATAACACAGAAAATGCTGCCAGAAGCCCCTGTGTGCACCTGAGGGGCATTGGAAATTCAAGCCTGGCCTTGGAACCAAAGACGGGAATAGGACATCGCCCGGTTCAGTGTCTGCAAGATTTAAAATGTCAGTTACTCAGGGGAGAGATAGAGCATCCTCGTATCAGGGTCTGAGAGAAACTGGCTAAAGAGAAAGTGGGTAATTAATGACTGCATTGGGCAAATGTTTACCGAGGACATCTGATGTGCCTGGCGTTGGGGATACAGCTGTGAGCTATCAGGATGCGGTGTGTGGATGGGAACGACCCTGTGGTCCGTGTGTTGTTCACGTCCATCCGCTGTTCTAACCCTTGCAACCATCTTACCTGGCAGAGATCGCCAGTCTTACCTGACAGGTGACGTGTCTCCTGCGCCAAGCCTCATGGCAGGTGGGAGAACTGGAGGAGGTTCTGTCCCACCGGTGGTTCTGCACGAGGCCCCAGCCCCCACGACCCAGGGAGAGGCTTCCTGGTTCTCTCTGATCCGAATGCTTCTGACTCTAAAGAGTTCGGAAAAGTCATCCTGGAGGGGACTCAGACCTGACCTGGATTCCAACACTCTGCTCTGATCCGGCTCAAGTCAAGAATGGAATGTGCGAGACAGAGCGGTCGGGTTTTGGAGGCTTCAGTCCTTGACATCTACGTGCAGAATTTCTCCCACAAGCCCCCAGCACGGGCTGGCCCAGAGCTGGCACCCCTCGGACTCATGGTGAACCGTGGAAAGAAGGAAAAGAACTGCTGGTTCCGACCCATCCGGGTTGACCAGGGAGGCTCCTGGGTTGAGTGACGGTCAAAGAGCAGGGTCTGCCGTCTCCCCCCACCCCTCGCTGCCCCCAGAATTAGGGGTCAGGCCGTCTCCGGGCCTAGCCCACGTTGCCAGAATTAATACGTAAGATAAACAGACCCTGGAGGCGCTGATCAAGTTCTGCCGGCCCAGGTCAGAGGTCTGCTCTTTAGGTGTGAGAAAAGATTGTGGGGGGACCAGGGTCAAACGTGTGCAGCCAGACAGGCTGACCACGGGCTGGCGGCTCCCAGGCTGCGGCTGGAGGCAGGGCGGCCGGAGTGGACTCATTACTCCGGGAGGCCGACTCTCGGCTGCCCGAGCACATCAGTGTCAGCTACTCGCCTGGGCCCGCGGGGGGCCCCACAGCCCCTCACCCCTCCGGCTCCGGCCCCAGATGTTCCGCGGAAGGGGAGGGGCCAAGAGGTGGGGCAGGGGAGGGGGAGAAGCCGGGAGGTGGGTCAGGAGGAGGGAGAGGGGCCAGGAGGTGGAGTCCGGGGGGCCAGGTCCCGAAGGATGCCCCCAACCCCAGCCTGGTGCCGGGGAGCTCGCTGCCTCGCAGAGCGTTTTGGGGAATGGCGGTACCCTGTGACAACCCTGCGCTCTTCCTGCTCCCCCTCTGAGGAGGCTGTTTCCCGTGTGGGGTCAGAGCCTCGTGGGTGGGACTCGGGTGTCACAGCTGAGGTCTTGGGCCAGCCATTTACCCTGGGAGGAGGTCGCTGCTTGCTCGCCCTTGAAGACGGGTGGGGCGGGATGGGAGCCGCCTCGCCAGGCGACCGTGGCCCCCATCGGAATTCTCTCCTTTTAACCTGCAATGTATATAAACATTTAAATTAGCCTGGTTCCTCACCTTCGTGTCTTACCCTTGGGGATAACTGGTATAATAACAGCTGTTTATAACCATCCTCAGTCTTGCTCAAAACCACCTTGAAATACCCCACAGACAAAAGTCAGCACCCAGGTCTGCCTGCTGGACCGAGAGACCTGGGCTAACTTGGAATGGAAATGGGCAAGACAAAGGAAGGCTTTTTTTTTTCAAGTTTTATTTATTCATTGGCCACACTGTGCGGCATGTAGGATCTTAGTTTCCTTCCCTGGGGATCAAATCCATACTCCCCGCGGTGGAAGCACGGAGTCCTAACCACTGGGTCACCAGGGAAGTCCCAGAAAGGCTTTTAAATCATATACTCATTCCAGCACCCTCCCAAAGAAATGTGCGTCCAGGTCTCCTGCCAAGAAAAAGCCTGTGAGCTCGACCCTGACCATGGCCCTTCCTGGTTCCCTCGGTGGACCTTCCATGCTGTGCGCTTTCTGGCCCCTCTGCCCCGCTCTGTCCCCTCTGTGTCCACTGTGCACCCCCTCGAAAGATGAAAGACGGAGCAAGTCTGTGCTGAGGTGGGGTGGGCTATTCCGGGAGGGCTTCCCAGAGGAAGAGGCCCAGCCTGGATCCTAGAGGCACAATCAGTGCTCCTTGGGGGGCAAGTGGAGGAGTTGCCGGGGTGTGGAGTGCAGGCGCCGCTGTGTCAGCCGGAGCCCAGGCCTGGGGAGGGGGACCCTCAGTCCAGTAAATCTGTGCTTAACCTGCAGATTCCTGGTGCATGTTATCACGTGCAAGGCTCTGAGAAGTCCTGCATAAGGAAACCAGCTCACTCTAGCCTAGCAGGGCCCTGACTCATTTGACCACAGGACCCGCTTCTGCACACGACCCCCGGGAAACCACAGGAAATCAAGTCTGGCTGCATCACCACCCCAGCCACGGGGAGCCCAGACACGCAAGTGCTCGGCCTCAGGGGCTCGGTCATCACATGACTCATCCACAGTCGCGGCTCCTCTAACCCCCTCCCTCACAGGGAGAGGCTGGGGCCTGGCTCTGGGGTTTGGATACTGGCGGGGGTGCCCAGCAGCTGAGCCATCCAGCCCTCACTCCTTGACTGACTTTCAACAAATGGAGAGAGTTAAAGGGGGTGGACAGAGCCTGGAGTCCAGACCTCAGTGCCTGGGATGTGCTGAGACCTTCCGTTCAGTTCAGTCACTCAGTCGTGTCTGACTCTTTGCGACCCCATGGACCGCAGCACGCCAGGCCTCCCTGTCCATCACTAACTCCCGGAGCTTGCTCAAACTCATGTCCACTGAGTCGGTGATGCCATCCACCCATCTCATCCTCTGTCATCCCCTTCTTCTCCCACCTTCAGTCTTTCCCAGCATCAGGAGAAAGGAATGGCAAAGCACTTCAGCATTTTTGCCTCGAGAACCCCATGAACAGTATGAAAAGGCTGAGACCTTGGCCAAGTGCTATTGGTCTCGGGGGCCGGAAGGAGAGGGGTCACGCCCAGGGAGGTAGACGGTCAAGGCCAGGAAGCCTGACTTGCAGCTTCCTCCACCTTGATGCTCCGTCATGCTCCGCCCGGCCCAGCACACATCAAAGCCATCTGCCCACCAGGCCGTGAGCGGCCGAGCATGAACACCTCCTGACCACTGACCAGAACACTCCTCAGCCTCCAGCTCGCTTCTGTGCTGCCAAAATAGAAAGCAGACTTCCTCCGCACGTCTGGACCTGCAGGATGAAAACCCAAAAGGGCAGCTCTCGGCGAGAGGAGACAAATAAAGCCCAGCCTCCCGGAGAAGATGGAGGCGCCTAATTCTTTCCAGGGCATCGAGCAGGGAGAATGCTGGGCTGCAAGGAGAACTGAGGTTCCCGTGGCTCATGGGGCAGTAGACCCCAATGCTTCGGCTCAGCCCGGAGGTCTCAGCCCCATCCAGCGCCGAGCAGTGTTTCCTGGGAGCCAGGCACACAGCATCAGGGCTCCGCTTGACCTTCAGGTGGATAATATGGCTCCCGCAGACAGGGAGGGCAAGGCCAGGGAACTGAGTTCACTTTCCACGGGTCATGCGTTGGGGAAGAGATGGGACCCTGGGCTTTGCGTCCCACCACACTCTCTGGGAAAGATGCTGATGCTGGAAAAGATTGAGGTGGGGGGAAGAAGGGGATGACAGAGGATGAGATGGTTGGATGATATCACCGACTCTATGGACATGAGTCTGAGCAAGCTCTGGGAGTTGGTGATGGACAGGGAGGCCTGGCATACTGCAGTCCATGGGGTCTCAGAGAATCAGACACAGTTGGGCAACTTATCTGAACTGATGCTCTCTGCAGTCCTGGAGTCTTGGAGCTGGGGACGCAGGACTGACTCAGGGCTGGGGAGCTGGGCCCCTGAGCCAGCCTTCCAGAACCACCCAACTTGCTAGTTCTCTGCTGAGGAATATCTGCAGGCAGGCCAGACCTCCTGCCCTCTCACTTCTGTCCTCTCTGCCTTTGGACCTCAAGTGATGTGAGCTGAGGCTGTGCTGGCCGGGACGTGGTCTAGACCCCCCTGGAACGAGCAGTCGTGGTCTCCGCTGTCTCAGGGGTCCCCAGGCTGCCTTGAAGATCTGGTGGGTGGTGGCTGAGAGCACGCCCTCCACAGTCTGACCTCCAGGCTCAGCTCTGGGTTCCACTGTGTCCGCTGCCTGCAGAGTCATTTAGCCACTCTGTGCAGCGGGCTGGGTGATGTGGGTATTCGCTGGGAAGTGCTGATCTAAGGACGAATGATTCTCAACATGCAAAGCCAGCCCCCAAGAGGGCGCCTGGCCCTGGGAGCCTGGTTGGCCGGTCTGCGTGTGTACACTGGTGTGATGGGGACGTCTAACAACCTCCCTGCCTCTCCAGAAAGGAAAACAGAAACAAAGCAACTCTGATTGGCAATACTTGCAGATTTTCACGGAATAAACGCTTCCAGCACAGCCACTGTGGCAATTTAACAAGTGGCTCCCAAAAATCTGGAGTAGAAAGATGAGAGAAAGATGAGCCCTGGAGGGGCCGCTGCAGCCCCTACCTGGGCGCTCACTATCCTCACTGCGGCAAAGAGAAGAGTTAGTCCTGTGTGACCTCAGGAGAGGGCTCGGCCTCTCTGTGCTTCCGACCTTACCTGTGCTGAGGGTACTAACGAGGTGACGCACACAAGCCGGAAGTGGTGCAGAGTGAGGACCAGGGGACCGTTCCTCCCGCTTGGGATCATCGTCCTGATTGGGAGTAACACACACATCCCAGCGGCAGAGTTGCCTGGGCAGACCTGCCGGCTGTGTGGTGCGGAGAAGGGGACTCGTCCCTGGCACCAGCTCCTGGGCGGCAGGGTAGCAGACCCTGGCACCAGCTCCTGGGCGGCAGGGTAGCAGAGGTCCCTGTAGGGTGGTCCCCCTTTTGCAGGACCAGCCTCCTCCACTCACTCGTGCAGGCTGGAACCCCTGGGAGCAGTAGGTGAGCCTCCTCTGAATCTGGAAGTTGACTTGGCTTCTTGCTGGGTCTTGGGCCACCGGCCCAGGCAGAGCAAGGACCCCCAGCCCTAGACTCTCGACGCAACAAAGGGTAAGAGTCCCAGGATGCTCGTCACCTTGGGGGGCTTTGGTAGAGTGAGAACCACCCCACCCCCCAGCTCGGAGGGGAGGCGGCTGCTGTGACCCTGCCATGTAGAAGCACCAGCCTCGGGCAGGCTTAGCCTGACCAAGCCCCATCCCAGCCAGGCTTCTCTCCCACCCCAGCCCCTGTCTCTTATACACATCTAGATGTGTATAAGAGACAGGACGAGGACAGTGAGCGGCAGGGGGCGGGTCAGTGCAGCGCGACCCTCCTTCCGGAGCGGTGGGTGTGGGGCAGGCTCTTTGTGGCTCTGATCCAGCCCCACCCCCGTGCTGGCCACTGAGCCCATCAAATGCGGGCTCCTCTGGAAATCAACCCTGAATGGTCATTGGAAGCTGAAACTCCAGTACTTTGGCCACCACATGGAAAGAGTCGACTCATTAGTAAAAATCCTGATGGTGTGAAAGATTGAGGGCAGGAGGAGACGGGGACACAGAGGATGAGATGGTTGGATGGCATCAGCGACTCTGTGGACATGAGTTTGAGCAAACTCTGGGAGATACCGAAGGACAGGGAAGCCTGGCGTGGTGCCGTCTGTGGGTTCCCAAAGAGTCAGACAGGATGAGTGACAAAAACAGCAACGAGAAGGAGGCCTGCCTATCGTACACAGGTAGGGTAGCTGACGGTGGAGGCAGAGACCGGAGGGATGTGGCCGGGAGCCGGGGAAGGTCAGCTGGCCAGGAGCCGGGGGAGGGCAGCAGCCTCT
The DNA here is from genome assembly GCA_006410635.1 of Cephalophus harveyi. Classification (NCBI taxonomy): domain Eukaryota; kingdom Metazoa; phylum Chordata; class Mammalia; order Artiodactyla; family Bovidae; genus Cephalophus; species Cephalophus harveyi. The sequence goes on along the minus strand of SJYT01039392.1, from coordinate 713,591 downwards.
GGAGGTTGGAAGAGACGAGAACTGCTTCTGCTCCTGGAGTCTCTGGAGGGAGCCAGCCCTGCTGACACTTTGACTTTAGCCTGGAAGACTTCTCACCTCCAGAGCTGTCAGAAGAAAGGTAAGCCGCCAAGTCTGTGGAGGCTTGTTACAGCAGCTTGTTTGTTACAGGAGAGAATTAAAGCAAGATGCAGTGTGCTTTCCTGCCATTCTTGTTCCCAGGATATGCTTCCTCTGATGAACTCCTGCACATCCTCCAGAGCCCCACGGAAGCATCACCACCCCCGGCCAGGCTCTCGGGGTGAAATTGGCAGCTCCTTCCTCATTGCGTGCACGCGTCATTCAGAGCGAGTTTCACGGCGCTGTGCCAGCTCTGCAAGCAAGGAGCAGCCTCTCCACACACGCCCCCACACAGAAGGCAGAGGAAGCTGACGGTCTTGTGTTCTCTTGCCTCCCTGGGGTGGGCCTGCGGCTTGACGAGCTGTCTGACTGCCGAACGAACCCTGGTTGAAGTGACTGATCAGAGGAAGGCACCCCTCCAAAGGGAGACCCCTGAGTGGGCCTGCTTGTGGTGATAAATATTTCTGGAGGAGAGACTTGTGGGGGCTCAGGGAAGGTTTATTGATGATCCAATGAGCAGCATAGACCAGAGTCCTCCACGTCAATTCAGCCCTGGGAAGCAGGGTTCTCTGTGGGGTCGGGGAGCTCTGATGCGGGAATCAGGGACCCGGGATCCGGGGGAGGTGGGGGTGGGAGGAGCCGGCTGGCGGGGGCTGTGCAGACCCACGGGGCCCGAGTGGCTGGCACCACTCGGAACCAGGTCGGTTCCAGCCCCGACACGAGGAGGCTCGTCCAGGGAGTCCTGAGAGCTGTACCATGAGAGCCGTCTGCTTTGTCGCAGAGTCGTGTCTGACTCTCTGCGACCCCATGGACTGTAGCCCACCAGGCTCCTCTGTCCATAGGGTTCTCCAGGCAAGAGTACTGGAGCGGGTTGCTGTGCCCTCCTCCAGGGGATCTTCCCAACCCAGGGATGGAACCCAGGTCTCCTGCGCTGCGGGCGGATTCTTTACCATTGGGGCCACCAGGGAAGCTGTCCCAGGGGTGGTTCTAACACGGCGAGGAATCCCACCTGCAGAGGCCGGGAGGGCCGCCCCGCAGCTCCTTCTCCAACCGTGGTGTCCTGGTGCGTTGGCGAGGGTGAGCTCGGCAGGTGCCACCCCTGCCTTGATTAGACATTCCAGGGCCAAACCCAGCCTCAGCCACACCCTGAGCCCCCTGCACTCACACGTAGGAATCATGCCAGGGTCTCAGCAAGCCAGCCTGGCCAGGCAACGGCTCGTGAACACTCTCTGCTCACGCCCCAGACGGAGCCTGGCAGGCCGAGGAAGCCCTGGGCAAGGGTCGGAGTGGGATGAACCCAACACGGGGGGAAAGCCAGACACGAGGACCACATCGACCCGGGGCCCCCCGAGGGCCAGCCGCAGGGCCGGGCTGGCTGCCCCCAGGGGATCTCTCTGCCCACCATGCTGCAGGGCTCCCGTTGCCTTTCCTGGCACCTGCCAGAAATAGCCGGTCTTCGGGGAGGGTAAGTGCTGCACAGACCTCAACCGCCTGCCCGCGTCCGCGGGCCTTCCTGAACACCCCTCCCTCCCACCCGCCGCAGGGGAAACCAGAGACCGCCCTGGACCTTACCTGAGGTTTTTTCCTTTTATTTAGTTCTACCAGTTTATTGCTACCAACCCATGTCCCTCCACCCTCATGCACACGTGCGCAGTCCTGGAACCCCATGGACTGCAGCCCGCCAGGCTCCTCCGCCCCTGGACGTTTCCAGGCAAGAATACTGGAGAGGGTTCCCATTTCCTTCTCCAACCTTGAGGTTTTCTAAATCAGGCGACCTGGCCGAGGGGGTTCCTGGCGGGTTGGGAGTGAGGGAAGAATGGTTTCATGACAGCACTTTACAACCGAACGGGTCTCCAGACTCTCACCTTACCAATACCTTCTTAGTGGAGATGCGGAGTCAGAATTCCCGTTCCCGGAGCCTCTGAGCCCTGAATGCCTGTGTTCTGGTGTCTGGCGGGGGACGCAGAGTCGGGGGTTCAGTAAACCCCGGGCCCCGGTTTGCCTCCAACAGCGCAGGTGGGAGGTCACCCCGTCTGGCCCACGTCTGCCTCGGGAAACGTTCAGCCACGTGCTCCCACAGGTCATTCCATGTGGCGGCATTCACGCTTCTAATCCCCAGTGTCCCCCCGGACCCCAGCCTGAGGTCTGGCCCTGCTCGGGCACTGCTGGGGTCACCATGCTGACCGCTGGTCCCCCTCCCCAGCCTCGTTGCCCCTGGGGGCCCTCCCAGGCACCTCCCAGCCAGCGCCACCCACCCCAGACAGGCTTGGCACAGAGTGGGGAGTTCAGGAAACCCTGGAGCCCGCTCGCCGCCTTTCCAGCCCCAAGGCTGGCACTCTGCTTCCTGACTTTCCTTGCACCCTCAGCTCCCCCACTCCCCTCCCCTCCTCCCACAGGTCAGGAGGGGCGGACTAGGGAGGGCAGGACGCCAGAACTCAGCTCCCAGCCCTTCCGCCCACCCACCAGCTGCTGACCCGGGTGGATGCTGAACTGCTCGGGCCTTGCTCAATCACCCGTTCACGCACCAAACACGCACGGTCAGTCAGCAAACCTTCATCACATGTCTGCGTGCCTCAGATACTGTGCTCTGCCTGGGCCTGGGGAGCAAGCCAGCACAGCGCTGCCCTCCTGAGCCCGCTCCAGCCCATTTTCCTAAAAGTGCAGCTCAAACTCACATATCGTAAAATTCATCTACAAAAATGTGCGCAATCCAGCGGTTTTTATGATATTCACAGAGTAATCAGAGGAACTAGATATCAAATCGCCAGCATCCGTTGAATCATGGAGAAAGCAAGAGAATCCCAGAAAAACGTCTACTTCTGCTTCATTAACTAGGCTAAAGCCTTTGACTGCATGAATCACGAAAAACTGTGGAAAATTCTTCAAGAAATGGGAATACCAGACTACCTAAACTGCCTCCTGGGAAACCTGGATGCAGGTTAAGAAGCAACAGTTAGAAATGGACATGGAACAATGGACTGGTTCAAATGTGGGAACGGAGTACATCAAGGCTGCCTATTGTCACCCTGCTTGTTTAAATTCTAGACAGAGTACCTCATGCGAAATGCCGGGCTGGATGAAGCACAAGCTGGAGTCAAGATTGCCTGGAGAAACATCAAGAACCTGAAGATAGGCAGATGACGCCACCTTTATGGCAGAAAGCAAATCTCCAACAGCGCAGGTGGGAGGTCACCCCGTCTGGCCCACGTCTGCCTCGGGAAACGTTCAGCCACGTGCTCCCACAGGTCATTCCATGTGGCGGCATTCACGCTTCTAATCCCCAGTGTCCCCCCGGACCCCAGCCTGAGGTCTGGCCCTGCTCGGGCACTGCTGGGGTCACCATGCTGACCGCTGGTCCCCCTCCCCAGCCTCGTTGCCCCTGGGGGCCCTCCCAGGCACCTCCCAGCCAGCGCCACCCACCCCAGACAGGCTTGGCACAGAGTGGGGAGTTCAGGAAACCCTGGAGCCCGCTCGCCGCCTTTCCAGCCCCAAGGCTGGCACTCTGCTTCCTGACTTTCCTTGCACCCTCAGCTCCCCCACTCCCCTCCCCTCCTCCCACAGGTCAGGAGGGGCGGACTAGGGAGGGCAGGACGCCAGAACTCAGCTCCCAGCCCTTCCGCCCACCCACCAGCTGCTGACCCGGGTGGATGCTGAACTGCTCGGGCCTTGCTCAATCACCCGTTCACGCACCAAACACGCACGGTCAGTCAGCAAACCTTCATCACATGTCTGCGTGCCTCAGATACTGTGCTCTGCCTGGGCCTGGGGAGCAAGCCAGCACAGCGCTGCCCTCCTGAGCCCGCTCCAGCCCATTTTCCTAAAAGTGCAGCTCAAACTCACATATCGTAAAATTCATCTACAAAAATGTGCGCAATCCAGCGGTTTTTATGATATTCACAGAGTAATCAGAGGAACTAGATATCAAATCGCCAGCATCCGTTGAATCATGGAGAAAGCAAGAGAATCCCAGAAAAACGTCTACTTCTGCTTCATTAACTAGGCTAAAGCCTTTGACTGCATGAATCACGAAAAACTGTGGAAAATTCTTCAAGAAATGGGAATACCAGACTACCTAAACTGCCTCCTGGGAAACCTGGATGCAGGTTAAGAAGCAACAGTTAGAAATGGACATGGAACAATGGACTGGTTCAAATGTGGGAACGGAGTACATCAAGGCTGCCTATTGTCACCCTGCTTGTTTAAATTCTAGACAGAGTACCTCATGCGAAATGCCGGGCTGGATGAAGCACAAGCTGGAGTCAAGATTGCCTGGAGAAACATCAAGAACCTGAAGATAGGCAGATGACGCCACCTTTATGGCAGAAAGCAAAGAGGAACCAAAGACGCGCTTGATGAGGATGAAAGAAGAGAGTGAAAAGGCTGGCTTAAAACTCAAGAGTCAGAAAAATGAAGATCATGGCATCCAGTCCCATCACTTCATGGCAAATAGAAGGGGAAAAAGTGGAAGCGGTGAAAGATTTTTTTTTCCCTTGGGCTCCAAAATCACTGCGGATGGTGACTGAAGCCATGAAATTGAAAGACGCTGGCTCCTTGGAAGAAAAGCTATGACAAGCCTAGACAGCATATTAAAAAGCAAAGACATTACTTTGCTGACAAAAGTCCATATAGTCAAAACTATGGTTTTTCCAGTAGTCATGTATGGATATGAGGGTTGAACTGTAAAGAAGGCTGAGCACCAAAGAACTGATGCTTTTGAACTGTGGTGCTGGAGAAGACTGTTGAGAGTCCCTTGAACTGCAAGGAGATCCAACCAGTCCATCCTAAAGGAAATCAGTCCTAAATCTTCACTGGAAGGACTGATGCTGAAGCTGAAACTCCAATACTTTGGCCACCTGACGTGAAGAGTCGAGTCATTGGAAAAGACTCTGATGCTGGGAAAGATTGAAGGCAGGAGGGGAAGCGGGTGACAGAGGATGAGATGGCTGGATGGCATCTCTGACTCAGTAGATATGAGTTTGAGCAAACTCCAGGAGATGGTGATGGACAGGGAAGGCTGATGTGCTATAGCACATGGGGTGTCAAAGAGTTGGGCACAGCTTAGCGTCTGAACAACAACAACAATCTACCCATGATCGCAATCAACCATAACCACCCCCCCCAAGAGAAACCCCACCCCCACCGGCAGTCACTCCCAGCCTTCCCTGCTCCACCCTTCGGCCTCCCTAGTCCACTTCCTGTCTCTCTGGATTTTCCTGTTCAGCTCATGTCATATAAATGAAGCCATACAGTCCGTGGCCTTTTGTGACTGGCCTCTCTCACTGAGCAACACGTTTTCAAGGTTCAGCCAAGGTGTGGCCTGAGCCGGTGGTTCTCTCCTTTTGATGGTCAAATGCTCCATCGTACGGACCAACCATGTCGCTCGTCCACTGCTCATTCATTCATCCGTGGGAGAGTCTTGGGGCTGGGCCCACTTTTTGGCTCTTACAAATAAGGTTGCTGTGATCATTCACGTGCAACATTTTGTATGTAACGTGTGTTCAGTTCTCTGGGGTCTGTACCTTGGAGTGGAGTTCTGGGACCACGATTTGGGTAACTGTAACCTCGTGAAATTTTCTATCATCTGGAGGGTAAGCTTTTCTCCTTGATATTATTCTGGAGGGTTTTTTTTCACTTTTGTGACTGTTTGCTGCTGCTGCTGCTGCTAAGTCGCTTCAGTCGTGTCCGACCCTGTGCGACCCCATTGTTCCATAAACACTTTAGAATTGGCTCATTAAGATACACACACACACACGCACATACACACACACACACAGAGAAATGTGTTTGGAATTGTACTGAATCTGTAGATCTGGTTGGCTTGGGGAGAACTGACATCTTCCAATTCACGAGACTGTCTCTCTGAATATGATGTATTTCTCCATTTATTAGGTCTTCTAAAATATCTGTCAATAATATTTAATGACTTTCTCCACAGAGCTGCTTTCTATCCTTTTTTAAAAGATTTATTACTAGGGGTTCTATAATTGCTGTGACTATTTTAAAAATTAGATTTTCTGTTTGTTGCTAGCCTAAAGTAATATATTTTATTTTATTTACTGTTTTTTAAGGAGAAGAGCTTGCATCTCTCTCTCCTCTACCGTTTTTTTTATTTTTGGCCATACTGCCCGTGGGATCTCAGTTCCTTGACCGGGGATCAAGCTCATGACCGCTACAGTGGAAGTGTGGAGTCTTAACCACTAGACGACCAGGGAAGTCCCTAAAGGTGAAGGTGAAGTCGCTCAGTTGTGTCCAACTCTTTGCGACCCCGTGGACTGTAGCCTACCAGGCTCCACCGTCCATGGGATTCTCCATGCAAGAATACTGGAGTGGGTTGCCATTTCCTTCTCCAGGGGATCTTGCCGACCCAGGGATTGAGCCCAGGTCTCCTGCATTGGAGGCAGACGCTTTAACCTCTGAGCCACCAGGGAAGCCCCAACCAGGGAAGCCCCTAAAGTAACATATTTTCTGTTTAAAAACTTTTTCCCCTAAAGTAACATCTTTTTAAAATATACTTATATGGTTTTCAGAAACCTCGCTGATCTCCTAGTGATTCAGATAATTAGTCTGTAGATTATCTGGGTTTTGGCAGGCGGATGCTTTAACCTCTGAGCCACCAGGGAAGGATAGAGAACAATCATGTCATATGAAAATAATGACAACTTGGCTTCTTTCCCCAAACTCGTTCTTTTCTTTCTTTGTCTCGCCTTGCTGCACTGGCAGGGCGCTCTGAGTGGTGTTGACTTGACGTAGGCTCTGTTGCCTGGTTCCGGACGTGTAAAATGTTTTGAATTGTTCACCTTCAAGCAGGCTGTCTGCATAGATTTGTTGGGTGTTCAATATTGGCTAAGGAAATGTTCTTCCAGTCTTGGTTGGCCAAGTTGGCTTTTAGATGCTGAAAGAATCCTTGTGACTCTATTAACTTTACCCTGTTAACTTCTCCATCACAACCCACGGAGCGGGTGCTGTTCTCTTCACCTGATAGATGAGGCCCTGCAAGGTGGGGTAATTTGCCTGATGTCACACAGCTGACGTGGCAGCCAGATTCAGTCCAGGACCCAGGATGTCCATCACTGCCCTGCTCTGCCTTCAACAAGCAAGAATAAAACAGTTAAAAACCTAAGGTAGGGACTTCCCTGGTGGTCCAGTGGTTAAAGAACCTGCCTTGCAATGCAGGGGACACGGGTTCAATCCCTGGTCAGGGAATTAAAGTCCCACATGTCTCGGAGCAACTAAGCCCTTGAACAGCAACTACTGAGTCCGCGACCACAGCTATAGATTCTGGGTGCCACAACCAAAGCTCCCACGTGAAGCAATGAAGACCCTGCGTGCAGCAGCTAAGACCCTGCACAGCCATGTAAATAAATACACACATTAAAAAAAAAAAACCCTAGGGTAGTATGCTGCTGCTGCTGCTGCTGCTAAGTCGCTTCAGTCGTGTCCAACTTTGTGCGACCCCATAGATGGCAGCCCACCAGGCTTCCCCGTCCCTGCGATTCTCCAGGCAAGAACACTGGAGTGGGTTGCCATTTCCTTCTCCAATGCATGAAAGTGAAAAGCGAAAGTGAAGCTGCTCAGTCGTGTCCAACTCTGTGTGACCCCATGGACTGCAGCCTACCAGGCTCCTCCATCCATGGGATTTTCCAGGCAAGAGTACTGGAGCTGGGTGCCATTGCTTCTCCGAGGGTAGTATAAATACCAACAAAATATACAATTTGGTTCTTTGAAATATTAAACAAACAAATCTTTACCAAGACTGCTTAGGAGAAAAAGCAAAAGTCGCTCAGTCATGTCCAACTCTTTGCGACCCCATGGGTTGTAGCCCACCAGGGTCCTCTGTCCATGGGATTCTCCAGGCAAGAATATTGAAGTAGGTTGCCTTTCCCTTCTCCAGGGGATCTTTCTGACCCAGGGATTAAACCCAGATCTCCCACATTGCAGCAGATTCTTTACCTTCTGAACCACCAGGGACGCCCAGGGCAAAAGTAAATAATATAGAAATCAGAAGACATGGGCACAAGCAGCGTGTTGTAAATTGCTCAGAAATGGTTATCAACAACTTTATGCAAATATTTTGAAAAATTAGAAGGAATAGATTCCCGCCCCCCCCCCCCCCCCCCCCCCCCCCCCAAACCCCCCCCTCCCTTCTGCCTGCAATGCAGGAGACCTGGGCTCGATCCCTGGGTCAGGAAGATCCCCTGGAGAAGGAAATGGCAACCCACTCCAGTATTCTTGCCTGGAGAATCCCATGGACGGAGGAACCTGGCAGCCGCAGTCCATGGGGTTACCAAAAGTCAGACATGACTGGCAGGCTGAAGTCCACGAGAAAACCTACAACCACAAACATAACCGAGCAAACCCCGGCCATTTCAAAGGTGAGTTGTCACGCACCTTCAACTAGCAACTAACCTCATTCAAACTTTCAGAGAAGAAAAACGAACGCCTCTGCCTCGCTTGAGGAGAGGATACACCCTGGCACCAGGCCTGCCAACGGTTTGTACAAGAAGAGGTGAGCATGGGCCAAATGTGTACACACCACAAAAAAAAACCAAAAATGAAGAATTAGCAAATTCAGTCAACAGATTATTTGAAAAACCCATTATGATGAGAAAGCAAGCTTTATGCTAGAAACATAAAGTCGTTTCACCAAAAACTAGATCCGTGCCTTCCATAAAACTCCTAGATGGGCCTAAAACCTTAAAGTGGGACTTCCCTGGTGGTCCAGCAGCTAAGAATCTGCCTGCCCACACAGGGGACGTGGGTTTGATCCCTGGTCTAGGAAGATGCCACGGGGCAACTAAGCCCGAGCGCCACAACTGCTGGAATCCCAGGCGCCAGAGTTCCGCAACGAGAGGCACCACAGTGAGCAGCCTGGGCGCGGCAGCGGAGACCCAGCATGGCAATAAAGAAACGAAAAATATAAGCACAGAAATAAAAGCTGAACGTGGAAAACAAAGCTGTTAGAAGAAAACGATAAGATGAGCTCAGAAGCTCAGGGAAAATTCTGAGTCAAGAGACAAAGACAATAACTCACAAAGGAAAGAGTGATCGATTTGATTACATCAAAGTTTAAATGGCCTGCAGGATGAAAGACCCAGAAACGAAGATAAACATCAAGCAACGGAGGAGAGCCGAGGCCGACTCCTCTGTTGGAAGATTGATACCCGGGGTGTAGTCATCCCTCCTGTCAGCCAAGGAGGCAGACAACCTCGTGGAAACAGACAACAGCTGTAAACAAACGGGAAGGAAATCTGAATGTCCAATGAGCACGTGAACACGCAGACGTTCAGGATGTCAGGCTGGCGCACCCAGGGCGGGAGAAGGGTCGCTGTCCACCTCTTTCCTTCCGGGGATCTGCCCTCAGAGGCTGTGACACTTGCCTTTGGCAGGCACACACGGCAGCTGCGGGCAGCTTCGGTGGTCGTGGGAAAAAAAACATTACTGGAAACAGCCTACATTCGCGTCATGTGGAATGGATGAATAAAACGCAGGAGTACTCACAAGAGGGGCTTCCCTGGTGACTCAGCCGTAGAGAATCTGCCTGCAGTGCAGAAGACCTGGGTTCGATCTCTGAGTGGGGAAGATCCCCTGGAGGAGGGCATGGCAACCCACTCCAGTACCTTTGCCTGGAGAACCCCAGGTACAGAGGCGCCTAAGGGGCTACCGTCCAAAGGGTTGCAAACAGTCGGACATGACTGAGCGACTGAGCACATCGTAGCAGCGTATACTCATAGGATGAGATACCGCAGCACAGTTGCAACAAAGTTGGGACGTTCTACATACCTTTTTAAACATGCAGCGCTGCGCCATCCGTCATTTCCACACGGCCATCTATGTAGAAGAGAAGGTGAACCCCAGGAGAAACCATGGCCAGGAACTTTATGGCTTCACCAGCGGAGGGGCATGGGGGGAGCGGAATGGGCAGGAGACAGGCAAGCTGCGTCTGTGGCTTGATTTCCTTTATGGCCATAAATCTAACTAAAAATGATGCAAGGTGAATATTTGTGGATTCTGGGAGCTGGGAATGAGGGTGTTTTTTTTTTTTTGTTTTGTTTTTCCCCTCAGCACTTTTCTATGTTTTTAAATTGTTTTGAAAAAGATGCCGGAGGATGAAGGACATGAGTGGGAAGAGGGGAAGTGGGGGAGAGAGGAAGGGGCTTCCCTTACCTCCTGCAGGCATGACTCACCCTGGCCGCCAGCTGGTGGCTCCGTGTGGTTCCTGGGTATTGATTGGAGATTCACTCTCTGGCCACAAGCTCCCCGGGTGGTGTCTGCGGCAGCCGCTTGGATCATGAGAGTTGCCACATCTGGGGTAAGCCGGGCCAGGTGTGCAGAGAACAAGGTGGGAGAGGGGTCAGGCCAGGAGCCTGAGAGCCCAGCTGCCCCTCAGACTTGCTGAGTGGCCTGGGCAGGTCACACCCCTTCTTACCCACAGTGACGGTGAAGGAGGGTCTGGCTGACCTCAAAGAATAATACTGAGGCTGAAGGGCAGCCACATGACCACAGGCGTGATTGGAAAGTCGACGAGGACCTGCTGAGAAGGGAGCATATGCTTGGGGTCTTGAGGGATGAAGAGGAGTTCACAAGCTGGAAGAAAGTAAGGTGCTCATGTCCGAGGGAATAGCACAGACAGAGGTGTGGAGGTAGGACAGGGCTCGGCACGCCCAGGAAGCTGCAAACAAGCTGGGGTAATTCCACCCTCCCCTGAAGTACCCACATCATCCCACTTGAGACGCTGGCACCTGTGACCTCCAGCGAGAACAGGCTAGGGCCTGCCAGGAAACCTCACCCGGAGTTGCACGTCCAGTCCCTGTGCTGAACCGTCTCCCCTATTCTGAAGAGTTGGGGAGCCATTTGGGAGGGTGTGACTACTCCCAAACCCTGCGTGCATTTTGCTTTGGGTTCCAACATGGAGAAATAAAAACGTAATCCACTTAACGGAGATATATGGCCGCTAAATGACAGGAAAACAAATGCTGCCTCTCTCCTCCATTACGATTCTGGACCAAATCAATATCAAAACAGCCAAAGTCTAGACGCATAAACGTCAAACTATTTAACAAGAAGCAGTTAGCGCAGAGAAAACACTTAAATGGCAATTGAAGGGTCTGATGAGCCTTAAAGTAGCTTACGAGGATTTATGGGAGATAAGAACAGTTTAACTAAGCCTGGAGCCGGGCCCCAGGGCCCAGCACGGAGGCCGGTGGGGCTTTGTCTTCCCTGTCAGGCTGCCGGGCGGGCAGCCTTGTCCAGGAGCAGGAGCCCTGTTCCTCTGGCTCCCTGCTGCCTCTGCCAGCAGCAGGTTGTATGTGTGCTGATAACGATGTAACGTGATTTCCATCCTGTAATGCCGAGCTGCAGCCCTGTGTCTGCAGCTTGCTTTCCGGTGCCCAGTTCCCAGCCATTACCTGCTTCAATATAGCAAGAGCCACAGCTGATCAGGCGACCGCCACGTTCCAGGCACACACATTACCGCGTGTGACCCAAAACCGCCGGTGGGGCGGGGACTCGCCTTCGTGGGGAAGGGGCGACGGGAGAGTGTGCTCAAGGTCACTCCGGGTGTGCACCTGAATTCCTCTGAATCCCTCTGGCCCGGAGCCTGTCTCTGCCCGCCTGCCTTGCTACCACACCACCGTCCACTGTGGGCCCGCCACGGTGGTCCGTGCGGGCCCCTGGGGATGAGGGAGATGACTCCCCTTGAGGACCCATCTCAAGTGCCTTCAACTGCCCATTTTCTGGTTAGCGGAAATCAATGGCGGCTTCTGAATTGTTGGTAATGACTTCAGGCCCATCCGGTATGGCCGCTCTTAACGAGGGTCCGTAAATCACCATAAGCACTCGGGGGCTAACGAGAGCCAGACTGGAATTGGAAAACAGCCATGTGAGTTTGCAATGGCACGGACGGCCGTGGACTGCGTCGGCGGCCCGTCTTCCACCAACTCCTACGGCAACTCACTGCTTTCCTACAGGGAGAACTCGCTGGACGCAGTAGGAATCATTTCCAGGATGTATTGGTAAATTTCACAGTTGTGACCCAGAGTCATCTTAGCCACCAACTAAGGCGAAGGTTGGGAAGGTTGGGAAGACCCCCTGGAGGAGGGCATGGCAGCCCACTCCAGTATTCTTGCCTGGAGAATCCCATGGACAGAGGACGCTGGTGGTCTACAGTCCACGGGGCCGCAAACAGTCGGACACGGCTGGGCGACTGACCACACGATAGCTACGCAACACGAAGTTTGGCAGGTCTTCACGCCGTTCAGATAAGGGCCGCCCACTGCGACCCGCTTGCTGAGTCTTCCTGAGGTGGCGAAACCACGGATCACATCTCCCTGCTTCCACAGCCTCTGATTAAAGTGGAAGCTGCCGCCTGGGTGACCTCGGCCACACTCGGGAGTCTGCCGCGGCTCTGTCTGTCCCCTCGCTGGTCCGTCCAAGACCAGCAGAGCACCAGCCACGGTTCCCAGTGTGCAGTGCAAGCTCAGTCATGCTTTCTGTTCAAGGAGTACATAGGCAAGGCTGCTCGAAGAAATACTGACAGTCTCAGACGTGCAGATGATACCACTCTAATGGCAGAAAGTGAAGAGGGACTAAAGAGCCTCTTGATGAAGGGGAAAGAGGAGAGTGAAAAAGCTGGCTTAAAATTCAACATTCAAAAAACTAAGATCATGGCATCCAGTCCCATCACTTCCTGACAAATAGAAGGGGAAACAATGGAAACAATGACAAACTTTATTTTCTTGGGCTCCAAAATCACTGCAGATGGTGACTGCAGCTGTGAAATTAAAAGACACTTGCTCCTTGGAAGGAAAGCTTTGACCAACCTAGACAGCGTACTAACAAGCAGACCCATCACTTCGCTGACAAAGACCTATATAGTCAAAGCTATGGTGTTTCCAGTAGTCATGGATGAATGTAAAGAGCTGGACCAACAAGAAGTCTGAGCGCTGAACAACGGATGCTTTTGAACTGTGCTGCCGGAGAAGACTCTTGAGAGTCCTGTGGACAGCAAGGAGATCCAACCAGTCCATCCTAAAGGAAATAAGTTCTGAATAGTCATTGGAAGGACTGATGCTGAAGCTGAAGCTCAAATACTTTGGCCACCTGAAGCACACAGCTGACTCATTAGAAAAGACCCTGATGCTGGGAAAGACTGAGGGCAGGCGGAAAAGAGGCAACAAAGGATGAGATGGTTGGATGGCGTCACTGAATCAGTGGGCGTGAGATTGAGCAAGCTCCAGGAGATAGTGAAGGACAGTGGGGCCTGGCGAGCTGCAGTCCGTGGGGTCCCAAAGAGTCAGACAGAACTTAGCAACTGAGTATCAACATCAAAGTTAACCACTATTTGAGGCCTCAGCAAGTAGTGACGTTTGCAGTAGTAGCAGCAAAGATCACTGATCACAGATCACCCCATCACAAGTACAGCAATAATGAGAAAGTTAGAAATACTGTGTGGAGAAGGTGATGGCACCCCACTCCAGTTGTCTTGCCTGGCAAATCCTATGGACAGAAGAGCCTGGTAGGCTGCAGTCCATGGGGTCGCGAAGAGTCTGACACGACTGAGCGACTTCCCTTTCACTTTTCCCTTTCACGCATTGGAGAAGGAAATGGCAACCCTCTCCAGTGTTCTTGCCTGGAGAATCCCAGGGACGGGGGAGCCTGGTGGACTGCCGTCTATGGGGTCACACAGAGTCGGACACGACTGAAGTGACTTAGCAGCAGTAGCAGCAGAAATACTGTGAGAGTTATCAAAACGTGACACAGCGGCATGAAGTGAGGAATCACTGTTGGAAAAACAGCACGGATAGACTCGTTCAGCGCAGGGTTGTCTCCAACCTGCAATTTGTGAAAAAAACAGACAAAAAAAGCCATGTCCATGAAGCGCAATGAAACAAGGTGTGTCTATAGATATTAATAGTTAAGTGGAATATTTAGACACAGACCTACATGTATGTGGACACTTGACTTATGATCCTATATTCATGGGATACAGGTCGGTAGGACCACTTTTAAAGCAACTTCTAGTACAGTGGAAGATGCGTGTACCCTCTGTTCCAGACACCCCGCTGTTCTATAGATATGTTATCAGAATCAGCCAGAAGGGGGCTTCCCCAGTGGCCCAGTGGTTAAGAATCCACCTTGCAGTCCCTGGTTGGGGAGCTGAGATCGCACACAGGGTCATGGAGAAGCAACACCGAGGCAGAGCTCCGCGCCAGAGGGTCCCCACCCAGCAGTGAAGACCCCACGTGCAACCCGACGCAGCCAAAGAAAGAAGCCAATCAGAAGAAGTTAGAGATGCAGCTTCTCAGGGCCACCCCAGCCCTTCGGCATCAAAGACGGGTGGTGGGGCCCAGCAGCCTGTTTAACAAGTCCCCCCCCCAACCCCTTCCTGATGGTGGCTCAAATGATAAAGAATCTGCCTGCAATACAGGAGACCCGGGCTCAATCCCTCAGTCAGGAAGATCCCCTCGAGAAGGAAATGCAACCCACTCCAGTGTTCTTGCCTGGAGAATTCCATGGACAGAGGAGCCTGGTGGGCTACAGTCCATGGGGCCCCAAAGACTTGGACAAGGCTGAGTGACTAACACACACCCACTCCCCAGGTCATTCAGACACGTGCCCAAGTTTAACACCAGTTTCAGGGAACGCTCAGCCCCTGTTCATAGAAAGACGTGCGTATCCTGAGAACCAGGGGAGAAGAGCTGCTGGGGGCCTGTGCAGGCTGACATGGGGCAGGAGGAGCCCCTACCTCACTTCCACCTGCACCCCTAGGGCCTCTTCTCAGACTCCTTCGCAGCCTCCTCTCTACACAATCTGCAGACCTCGGAGCCCCCAGGTTCTACTACCTTGTAGGTGCCGGGAACTCGTCTGTGAAAGACAACTCGAACAAAATTCCCTGGGAGAGTGGCTTCAGGAGCATCGCAGAAGGTTTTCGCGCTCCCAGCAGAGTAAAGACCCTTTGGCTCAGGGCCGGGGGGGGTTGGGGGAGCTGGGGGTTAGCACTTCGAGCACCATGGCCAGGGCAGGCTTTCCTGTGCACGGGCTTGAGGGCGTGTGCTGGGCGGCTGTCTAGAGAAGAGGGCTCTGAATGGCGAGGGCAGACGGTGCTGAGGCCCTGGGGTGTGCTGTGTCTGTCTGCTCCAGGAGCAGCGAGGAGGTGAGACTGGTTGGTCCAGAGTGAGTGATGGAGAAGTTACAACGGCCAGAGAGAGTTACCACTGAAGGCCTTGAGAAGGCTTTGGCTTTCACTCTGAGTGAGTAGAGGAATCTCTAGGGGCTTTGGAGAGAAGAAATGAGGTGAGAAAAAGGATCATGCTACCTGGTGGTTCAAGAACAATCTCTAGGGGGCAGTAAGAGCAGGGAGACCAGGAAGGAGAAGACTGGAGTGGCTGGGCCGCGAATGGGGGCTTCCCTAACGGCTCAGGGCTCCAAAATCACTGCGGACAATGACTGCAGCCATGATTTTAAAAGACGCTCGCTCCTTGGGAGACAGGCTGTGACTAACCTAGAGAGAGTGTTAAGAGGCAGAGACGCCTCTGTCTCTGATGTCTGGGGACCAAACTCAACTTTCCCACCAAATCCTCGGAAAGAAGGGGCCCTTCCTGGAACCCTCCTACACCGTTGAGAGTGTAAGTTGGTGCAGCCACTATGGAGGACAGTGTGGAGGCTGCTTTAAACATGTAAAAGCAGAGCTATCCTCAGTTCAGTTCAGGCGCTCAGTCGTGTCCGACTCTTTGTGACTCCACGAATCGCAGCACACCAGGCCTCCCTGTCCATCACCAACTCCCGGAGTTCACTCAGATTCATGTCCATTGAGTCGGTGATGCCATCCAGCCATCTCATCCTCGGTCGTCCCCTTCTCCTCCTGCCCCCAATCCCTCCCAGCATCAGAGTCTTTTCCAATGAGTCAACTCTTCGCATGAGGTGGCCAAAGTACTGGAGTTTCAGCTTTATGGCAATCTTGTTTCCAGCTTGTGCTTCTTCCAGCCCAGCGTTTCTCATGATGTACTCTGCATAGAAGTTAAATAAGCAGATAAACAGCTATCCTATGACCCTGCAATCCCACATGTGGGCGTATATCCAGAGAAAAACATGGTCTGAAAAGATACACACCCCCCAGTGTCCATGGCAGCACTGTTTATGTAGCCAAGACGCAGAAGCAACCTAAATGCCCGTCGACAGCCAGTTCAGTCACTGAGTTGTGTCCGACTCTTTGCAACCCCACGGACTGCAGCACGCCAGGCTTTCCTGTCCATCACCAACTCCCGAAGTTTACTCAAACTCTTGTCCCTTGAGTTGGTGATGCCATCCAACCATGTCATCCTCTGTCATCCCCTTCATATCTTTAGTATTCTTGCCTTGAGAACCCCATCGACAGAGGATCAGATAAAAGAAGATGTGGTGCATAGATGCAGTGAAATATTATTCAACCACTAGAAAGAATGAAGTCATGCCATTTGCAGCTATATGGACGAACCTACAGAGTGTCATCCCGAGTGAAGTAAGTCAGGCAGAGTAGGAAAAATATCATGTGACATCCCTTATATGTGGAATCTTAAAAGAAATAGTACAAATGAACTTGCTTACAAAACAGAAAGAAACTCAAGACTTAGAAAATGAACTTACGGTTGCGGGGGAAGGGATGGTTGGAGGGTTTGGGATGGCCATGTGCACACTGCATGTTTAGGACGGGGACCCGCAGGGACTTACTGTGCAGCCCGGGGAGCTCTGCTCAGTGTCGTGTGGCAGCCTGGATGGGACGGAGGTTTGGGGGAGGTTGGATGCGTGTATATGTATGGCTGAGTCCCTGCGCGGTTCCCCTGAAACTGTCTCAGCATTGTTTGTTGATCAGCTGTTCTTGCTGGTCAGTCACTCGGTCGTGTCTGAATCCTCGGGACCCCATGGACGGCAGCACGCCACGCCCCTCTGTCCTTCAGCATCTCTTGGAGCTTGCTCAGACTCATGTCCGTTGAGTCGGTGATAACATCCAACCATCTCATCCTCTGTCTTCCCCTTCTCCTCCCACCTTCAATCTTTCCCAGCATCAGGGTCTTTTCTAATCGCATCACGTAGATTAAGTTATGGAGCTTTAGCTTCAGTATCAGTCCTACCAATGAACACTCAGGACAGATCTTTAGGGTTGACTGGTTGGATCTCCTTGCAGTCCAAGGAGCTCTCAAGAGTCTTCTCCAGCACCACCGTTCAGAAGCGTCAGTTCCTCAGCGCTCAGCCCTCGTTATGGTCCAGCTCTCGCATCCACACGTGGCCGCTGGGAGCANACAGATCTTTAGGGTTGACTGGTTGGATCTCCTTGCAGTCCAAGGAGCTCTCAAGAGTCTTCTCCAGCACCACCGTTCAGAAGCGTCAGTTCCTCAGCGCTCAGCCCTCGTTATGGTCCAGCTCTCACATCCACACGTGGCCGCTGGGAGCGCCAGAGCTTTGACTGTAAGGACCTTTGTGGGCAAAGTAACGTCTCCGCTTTTGACTACGCTGTCTGGGTTGGTCATCACTTTTCTTCCAAGGAGCAAGCGTCTTTTAATTTCATGGCTTCAGTCACCATCTGCAGTGATTTTGGAGCCCAGAAAATTAATGTCTGTCACCATTTCCATTGTTTCTCCATCTATTTGCCATGAAGTGATGGGACCAGATCTTAGTTTCCTAAATGTTGAGCTTTAAGCCAACTTTTTCACTCTCCTCTTTCACTTTCAACAAGAGGCTCTTTAGTTCTTCATTTTCTGCCATAAGTTCAGTTCAGTTCAGTCACTCAGTCATGTCCAACTTTTTGTGACCCCATGGACTGCAGCACAACAGACCTCCTTGTCCATCACTAACTCCCAGAGCCTACTCAAACTCAAGTCCACAGCATCCGTGACACCATAAGTGTGGTGTCCTCTGCATAGCTGAGGTTATTGACATTTCTCCAGGCAATCTTGATTCCAGCTTGTGCTTCATCCAGCCTGGCATTTTGCATGATGTACTCGGCATATAAGTTACATAAGCAGGGTGAAAATATGCAGCCTTGGTGGACTCATTTCCCGATTTGGAACCAGTCTGTTGGTCCATGTCCAGTTCTAACTCTGCTTCTTGACCTGCACACAGATTTCTCAAGAGCCAGGTAAGATGGTCTGGTATTCCTATCTCTTTAAGAATTTTCCACAGTGTATTTTTATCCACATAGTCAAAGGCTTTAGTGTAGTCTATATAGCAGAAGTAGATGCTTTTCTGGAACTCTCTTGCTTTTTCAATAATCCAATGGATGTTGGCAATTTGATCTCTGCTTCCTCTGCCTTTTCTAAATCCAACTTGAACATCTGGAAGCTCTCGGTTCACATACTGTTGAAGCCTGGCTTGGAGAATTTTGAGCATTACTTTACTAGAGTGTGAGATGAGTGCAGTTGTGCAGTAGTTTGAATATTCTCTGGCATTGCCCTTCTTTGGGGCTGAAATGAAAACTGACCTTTTCCAGTCCTGTGGCTACTGCTGAGTTTTCCAAATTTGCTGGCACATTGAGTGCAGCACTTTCACAGCATCATCTTTTAGGATTTAAAATAGCTCAAGTGGAATTCCATCACCTCCATTAGCTTTGTTTATAGTGATGCTTCCTAAGGCCCACTTGCCTTTGCATTTCAGGATGTTGGCTCTAGGTGAGTGATCATACCATCGTGTTATCATCGTGGATCATGAAAATCTTTTTTGGATAGTTCTTCTGTGTGTTCTTGCCACCTCTTCTTAATATCTTCTGCTTCTGTTAGGTCCATACCATTTCTGTCCTTTACTGTGCCCATCTTTGCATGAAATGTTCCCTTGGTATCTCTAATTTTCTTAAGAGATCTCTAGTCTTACCCAATCTATTGTTTTCCTCTATTTCTTTGCATTGATCACTGAGGAAGGCTTTCTTATCTCTCCTTGCTATTCTTTGGAACTTTGCATTCAGATGGATATATGTTCCCTTTTCTCCTTTGCCTTTTGCTTCTCTTCTTTTCTCAGCTGTTCGTAAGATTTCCTCAGACAACCATTTTACCTTTTTGCATTTATTTTTCTTGGGGATGGTTTTATAGACAGTCAACTATACCCAAATTCAAAAGAAAAAAAAAATAGAAGGGGCGCTTCCTGTGCGGGGAGGGGCAGAGGCGTGAGCCCTGCCTGTGGCCGACACTCAGAGGGGAGGGAGGTGCTGACCTTGTGTTAAAGCACGGTTCCAGGAACAGCTTGTCAGAGATTGATCTGAGGGTGACGCTCCCCGTTCCGCACCTACCTGGGCAGTTCCCGCCCTGCTCTGAGCTAGTCTGCTTACCGGCATCGCCTTTCTCATCAGAGGAAAAGATGTTTGCCTAAATTTAGAAGCTTTTCTGGAAGAGAGGTGCCGTGTGACTGTCAGGGGACAAGGAAGGGAACACAGCCCAAGCCACAACCTCCTCTGCCCACCGACACTCAGACAGGGTCCCGCCACCAGCATGGAGGTCAAGGAAGGGCAGAGGCTGCCCCCTCTGCTGGGTCCTCCCCAAGTGTGGGCCCCATGAGCATGAAGCATGGAGCCTACCAGTGTCTCCCTCATGGATGGGACTGTGCCCTTTTGTAACTGAGCGATCCTGAGGTCTCGGAGCTGGTGAGAGGTGAGACCTGATCCCATCTCCCCCCTTGTTCAAGCCTGTTTTAATTTAGGCTTCTCTTTTCCCACCCCAAACAGGTTTTGTTTCCCTGGCAACCATCTCAGAGTCAAGGGTCAAGGCCCCCATCTTCGGTCTTGGTTTGCCTCTAGAGCTGGGTTGTCAGAAGAAAGAAAGAAAGGCCCCTGCTCCCTAAGTTGGGGCTTCCCTGGTGGCTCAGTGGGTAAAGTGGCTGACTGCAATGCAGGAGATGCAGGAGATTTGGGTCCGATTCCTGGGTCGGGAAGATTCCCTGGGGGAGGGCATGGCAACCCACTCCAGTATCCTTGCCTGGAGAATCATGGACAGAGAGAGGAGCCTGGCCGGCTACAGTCCATGGGGTCACAAAGAATCGGACATGACTGAAGTGACCGAGTGTGCATACACACGCCCTAGGCTGAGCGGGTGTGAGGGCGCCCATTTCCCAGATCCACCAGCCGAGCTCTGGCTCCACAGCTGTGATGATGGGACTTCCTAAGGTCGGGTCAGCGTCCTGCCCCCTGCTGTTCTCCTCCTGGTGGCAGAGCCCCTGCCTGGAGGAGAGTCTGGTCCTGCTCACCCATCCTTGGTCATCAGGTGAGGAACGTGTCCTCACCGCCCCCCTCTGCACTGCCCTTCCTCATCCTCCGAGGAAAGGGTGTACCACTGATACATCCAGAAACCCCAGTAAACCATGACATACGGACCCCCAGGAGGGCCTTCCCTCTCAGCCCTCTGGGGCCCAGGGCGTCCACCCGTGGGTGAGGCGGATGGGGGAGTCCTGGATGGTGCGGTGCTAGGAGCTGTCCCTGGTGCTGAAATACCCTTGCATGTGCGCGAGGCTCCTCAGCTAACCAGACTCTCCCTTCCCAAAAGTCAACCCCACTTCTGTCCTAGCACACTCCTTCCAGCTTTTCCAAACCCTTTGCCTCATCCAACTCCCATTTGTAACCATTACATCACTGTCCGCTCACTCACCAACACCCACTGTTGCCAGGCACAACGTTATATAGTTGAGAAAAAGTAGATTAGAGTAGCCCCTGCCTTCATGGGGCTCAGGGTCACATGGGAGAGACAAGCAGGTGTGTAAACAAGGGGATACAAAGGAAGTGACAGAGCCAGTATCCTGATCCTGGCCATCCTTTCACTCAAAAATATTTCCTAGGCACCTTCTGTGCACCAGGCAAGCTCCATCCACAGAGGCTGCCTAAGAAAGGGTAACAAAGTGTGATCTCTTCACATAACAGAATAATATTCAACCCATGAAAAGGAGGTAAATTCTGACACATGCTACCTCATAGATGAACCTTGTGGATAACATGCTAAGTGAAACAGGCAGTCACAAAAAGACAAATGTAATATAATCCCATGTATGTGAGGTATATCAGTTCAGCTCAGTCGCTCAGTTGTGTCTGACTCTTTGCAACCCAATGGACTGCAGTGCACCAGGCCTCCCTTTCCACCACCAACTCCTGGAGCTTGCTCAAACCCATGTCCGTTGATTTAGTGATTCCACCCAACCATCTCATCCTCTGTCGTCCCCTTCTCCTCCCACCTTCAATCTTCTCCAGCATCAGGGTCTTTTCCAATGAGTCAGTTCTTCACATCAGGAGGCCAAATTATTGGGGCTTCAGCTTCAGCATCAGTCCTTCCAATGAATATTCAGCACTAATTTCCTTTAGGATGGACTGGTTGGATCTCCTTGCGGTCCAAGGGACTCTCAAGAGTCTTCTCCAACACCACAGTTTAAAAGCATCAGTTCTTTGGTGCTCAACTTTCTTTATAGTCCACCTCTCACATCCGTACGTGGCTACCAGAAAAACCATAGCTTTGACTAGATGGACCTTTGTTGGCAAAGTGAAGTATCAGTTCAGTTGAGTTGCTCAGTCGTGTCTGACTCTTTGTGACCTCATGGACTACAGCCTGCCAGGCTTCCCTGTCCTTCACCAACCCCAGGAGCTTGCTCAAACCCATGTCCATTGAATCAGTGATGCCATCCAACCATCTCATCCTCCTTCATCCCCTTCTCCTCCCGCTTTCAATCTTCCCAGCATCAGGGTCTTTTCCGATGAATCAGTTCTTCACATCAGGTGTCCAAAGTATTGGAGTTTCGGTTTCAGCATCAGTGAGGTATACAGGAGAGCAAATTTATAGAGAAAGTAGAATGACGGGTATGGGGGTTGGGGGAGAAGGGGATGAGGCATCAGTATTTCACAAGGACAGAATTTCTGTTTGGAAAAGATGATGGAAAAGTTCTGGATGTGAATGGTGATGATATTGTACAACGTCAGTGTACTTAATGCTGCTGAACTTCCACTTAAAATGGCCAAAATCCAACAAGGACCTGCTGTATAGCACAGAGAACCACACTCAGTATTTTGCAATAACCTATAAGGGAAAAGAATCTGCAAAACGACATAAATATAAAACTGAGTCACTTTGCTGTACATTTGAAACTAACACAACACTGTAAATCAGTTACATTTCAATAAAAAATCATAAAGTAGTAAAGTTTATGTTTATTTTATCACACAAAATAAGTCAACCCAATAAAAAAGACATTAGAAAAAGACTCATAAGTCAAAGAGATGAGGCCACCACTGGCTAAACATGCAAAATTTGAACTTCACTAAGAATAAAACAGATATTAACTGCAGTGATCTGAGATGCATTAAATACGTTTAAACTAATGAGTTCATAATGATTAAAAAAAAACCTGATTGGCCACCAGGGGAGGACACTGCTCTGAACATCTGAGTACAGACAGGTCCTTGTGTGAACATGTGATTTTAATACCTTTGTGTAAACAAACAGGATGGCACTGCTTGGCCACATGGTAACAGTTTGTCTGACTTTATAAGAAACTGGCAACCTGTCCACTTTGTTAAGAGTTAAATGGATATTGAAATGTGTCCAAAACATTTCATGCACTTTTGATATGATCATATGATTTTTATTCTTCAATTTGTTAACGTGGTGTATCACATTGATTGATTAGTGGATACTGAACCATCCTTGCATTTCTGGACAAATCCCACTTGATCACCAGGTACACTCCTTTTCATGTGCTGTTGAATTCATATTGCTGTTGCTAACACTTTGTTGAGAAATTTGGCATGCATGTTCATCAGCAATATCGGCCTGCAATTTTCTTTCTTTCTTTCTTTTTTTTCTATTTTGGTGTCTTGATCTTGTTACAATATCAGGGTATTCAAGCTTTGTAGAATGAGTTTGGAAGTGTTCCATCCTCTTCAATTTTATGGAATAGTTTGAACAGAATAGATAGATGTTAACTCTTTTAAAGATGTCTGACAGAATTCACCTGTGAAGTTGTCTCTTCCTGGGCTTTTATTTGCTGAGAGTTTTAAAATAACTGATTCAGTTTTATTACTCGTAATTTGTCTGTTCATATTTTCTGTTTCTTCCTGATTCAGTCTTGGGAGATTACACATTTCTAGGAATTTGCCCATTTCTTCTAGAGTATTTGCTTTATGGATGTATATTTGTTCATAGTAATCTCTTATGATTCTTTTTATTTCTGGAATCTCATTTGTAACTTACTCTCTTTAATTTCTATTTTTATTCACTTGGGTCCTCTTTTTTTCTTGATGAGTCTAGCTAAAGGTTTATCAGTTTATCTTTTCAAAAAACCAGCTCTTAGTTTTATTGATCTTTCTTAAAGTTTCAGTTTTATTTATTTACGTTCTGATCTTTATTATTTCTTTCCTTTTTACTAATCTTGGGTTTTGGTTCTTCTTTGTTCTTTTTTCTAGTTCCTTTAGGTGTGAGGTTAAGTTGTTTATTTGAGACTTTTCTTGTTTCCTGAGGTAGGCTTGTATAGCTATAAGTCTCTTAGAACTGTTTTGCTGTGTCTTACAGATTTTGGATCATTGTGTTTACAGTTCCACTTGTCTCCAGCTAGTTTTAAATCTCCTTCCTGATTTTCTCAGCAAATCCGTTGGTTCTTTAGTAGCACTCCATCTGTTTAGTAGCCTCCATCTATTTTTGTTTTATGCAATTTTTTCCTTGTAGTTAATTTCAAGTTTCTTACTGTTCTGGTTGGAAATGATGCTTGATATGGTTTCCATCCTCTTAAATTTACTGAAGCTTGTTTTCTGGACTAGTTTGTGATCTATCCTGAAGAATGTTCCATGTGAACTTGGAATGTATGCTGCTGCTATTGGATGTAATTCCTATGTTCATCTACTAAGTCCATCTGGTTTAAAGTGTCAATTAAGACCAGTGTTTCCTTACTGATTTTCTTTCTGGATGATATTTCCATTGACGTAAGTGGAGTGTCATTATGCTTCTGTCAATTTCTCCTTTTTTTGAGATTTTAAAAAATATACTTTAGGTGCCCCTATGTTGGATGCATATATACTTAAAATTATTATATCTTCTTGTTGAATTGAACCTTTTATCAATATGTAATGTCTTTCTTGGTCTCTTGCCCAGTCTTTGCCTTAAAGTCTATTTTGTCTGATATAAGTATTGCTCCGCCAGCTTTCTTTCTGTTTCCATTTGCATGGATACCTCTTCCCATACTCTCAGTCTCTCTGTGTGTGTATATCTTGAGATATGAAGTGAGTCTATTGTAGGCAGCATATATATGGGTCTTGCTTTTGCATTCATTTAGCCACTCTGCCTTTTGATTGGAGCATTCAGTCCATTTACATTTAAAATAATTAGGTAATTCTTAATTAAGTTTAAAGTAGTTATTGATTATATACTTACTACCATCTTGCTCATTTCCTTGTTTCTGTAGCTCTTTTTTGCACCTTTCTTCTTCTCTGACTCTCTTCCCTTCCCCAAAGATGCAGTGACCATCTTCGGTGTTTGGAGTCCTTTCTCTTTTTTTATGTATGCATATCTAGTATAGATTTTTGGTTGGCGATTACTAAGGAGGATGTACGTATATGTGATTTTTAAGTTGATAATCTCTTAATTTTGAGTGCATTCTAAAAACCCTGCAGTTTTACTTCCCCTCTACTATGTGTATTGTTGACATCCTAGTTTACATCTCTTGTTTTGTGTTCAGTTCAGTCACTCAGTCGTGTCTGACTCTTTGCAACCCATGGACTGCAGCACATCAGGCCTCCCGTCCATCACTAGCTCCTGGAGTTTACTCAGACTCACGTCTGTTGAGTCAGTGATGCCATCCAACTATCATCCTCTGTCATCCCCTTCTCCTCTCAACTTCAATCTTTTGCAGCATTGGAATCTTTTCAAATGAGTCAGTTCTCTACATCAGGTGGCCAGTGTTTGGAGTTTCAGCCTCAGCATCAGTCCTTCCAATGAATATTCAGGGCGGATCTCCTTCAGAATGGACTGGTTGGATATCCTTGAAGTCCAAGGGACACTCAAGAGTCTTCTCCAGGACCACAGTTCAACAGCATCAATTTTCAGCACTCAGCTTTCTTCACAGTTCAACTCTCACATCCATACATGACCACTGGAAAGACCATAGCCTTGACTAGACAGACCTTTGTTGGCAAAGTAATGTCTCTGCTTTTTAATATGCTAAGTTGGTCATAACTTTTCTTCCAAGGAGCAAGCGTCTTTTAATTTCATTGCCGCAGCCACCATCCGCAGTGATTTTGGAAACTGCTCCCTCCCCCCCAAAAAAATCTCTCACTGTTTCCATTGCTTCCCCACCTATTTGACGTGAAGCAATGGGACCAGATCTTTGTTTTCTGAATGTTGAGCTTTAAGCCAATGTTTTCACTCTCCTCTGTCACTTTCAACAAGAGGTTCTTTAATTCCTCTTCACTTTCTGCCGTAAGGGTGGTGTCATCTGCATATCTGAGGTTATTGATATTTCTCTTGGCAATCTTGATTTCAGCTTATGCTTCATCCAGCCTGACATTTCTCATGATGTACTCTGCATGTAAGTTAAATAAGCAGGGTGACAATATAAAGCCTTGAGGTACTTCTTTCCTGATTTGGAACCAGTCTGCTGTTTCACGTCCGGTTCTAATTGTTGCTTCCTGACCTACATATGGATTTCTCAAGAGGTAGTTAAGATGGTCTGGTATTCCCATCTCTGGAAGAATTTCCACAGTTTGTTGTGATACACATAGTCTGATATTTATTAGGCTATAGTGAATATAGATGATTTTAACACTCTTGTCTTTTAACCTTCCTGCTGGCTTTATAAGTGGTTGGTTTGCTACCTTTACTGTATATTTGCTTTTACCAGTGAGATTTTTTTCTTTTCTGCTGCTGCTGTTTAGTCACTAAGTTGCGTCTGACCCTTTGCGACCCCATGGACTGTAGCCTGCCAGGCTCCTCCATCCATGGGATTTTCCAGGCAAGAGTACTGGAGTGCGGTGCCATTGCCTTCTCCAGGTGATTTCCCAGACTCAGAATGGAACTCAGTCTCCTGTTTGGCAGGCAAATTCTTCACCACTGAGCCACCTGGGAAGACCCTTTTCCTTTTCCAATTTTCATATCTGTTCTACGGTCTTTTCCACTTAGAGACATCTTTTTAAGCTTTCTTATAAAGCCAGTTTACTGGTGCTGAATTCTTTTAGCTCTTGCTGGTCTATAAACCTCTTTAATTCTCCTTCATGTCTGCATTAGCCTTGCAGGTAGAATATTCTCGATTGTACGTTTTTTCCTTTCAGCACTTTAGCTATGTCATGTCACTCCATTCTGGCCTGCAAAGTCTGTGGAAAAGTCAGCAGACAGCCTCATGGTAGTTCCCTTGTACATAACTAGTTGTTTTTCCCTTGATGCTTTTAAGATTCCCTTTTTATCTTTTTTTTTTTTTTAATTTAATGACAATGAGTCTGTGTGTGGACCTATTTGGGTTGATCATGTTTGGGACTCTGTAATCAAAGCTATGGTTGGGCCATAAAAAAGGCTGAACACTGAAGAACTGATGCTTTTGAGTTGTGGTGTTGGAGAAGACTCTTGAGAGTCCCTTGGACTGCAAGGAGATCAAATGAGTCAATCCTAAAGGAAATCATTCCTGAATATTCATTAGAAGGACTGATGCTGGAGCTGAAGCTCCAATACTTAGGCCACCTGATGTGAAGAGCTGACTCGTTGGAAAAGACCCTGATGCTGGGAAAGATTGAAGGCAGGAGGAGAAGCGGGTGACAGAGGACGAGATGGTTGGATGGCATCATCGACTCGACAGACATGAGTTTGAGCAAGCTCCGGGAGATGGTGGAGGACAGGGAGGCCCGGTGTGCTGCAGGCCGTGGGATCGCAGAGAGTCGGACACGACTCGGCGCCTGAGCAGCAGCTTCCTCCGTCTGGACGTTTGTTTCCTTTCTTGTGTCAGCTTTCGGCTCTTATTTCTTCACATTTCTAACTTCTCTGCCCCATCCACTCTACCTTTCCCTTCCAGGATTCCTGAGTTAGTACACTTGACATTGTGCCAGAGATCTCTTACTGCTAAGTCACTTCAGTCGTGTCCGACTCTGTGTGACCCCGTAGACGGCAGCCCACCAGGCTCCCCCGTCCCTGGGGTTCTCCAGGCAAGAACACTGGAGTGGGTTGCCATTTCCTTCTCCAATGCAAGAAAGTGAAAAGGGAAAGTGAAGTCGCTCAGTCGTGTCCGACCCTCAGCGACCCCATGGACTGCAGCCTTCCAGGCTCCTCCATCCATAGGATTTTCCAGGCAAGAGCACTAGAGTGGGGCGCCATTGCCTTCTCCGAGAGATCTCTTAAGCCATCATCATTTTCAGCAATTCTTTTCACTTTTGTGCATTCAGCTTGGGCGACTCTCGCGACCCTGTCTTCCAGCTCGTTGGTCCAGCCCTCTGCGTCGTCTAATCTGCCACTGATTCCTTCTAGCGTATTTTTCAATTATTTTGTCCTTCAGCTCTGCTTGGTTCTTCTTTATGTTTCTAGCTCTTTGTTGAATTTCCCACTGTGTTCATTCATTCTTCCCCTGACTTGGTTGAACATCTTTATGATCGCTACGTTTACCTCCGTATTGGGTAAACTGATTACCTCCACTTTGCTAAGTCCTTCTTCTGGGATTCTTATCTTGTTCCTTTGTTTGGAACATTCTCCTCTGTGGTCTGATCTTGCCTCAGTGCCTGTTTCTATTTTTATGATTTGTGAGGCTGGTTACATTTTCTGATCTTGGAGAAGTGGCGTCACGTAGGCTGCATCCTCTGAGGCCCAGCAGCACAGTCCCACCTGGTTCACCAGCGCCGTGTGCTCTGTGCTGGAGGGGTCCCCCATGTGGGCAGCACGGCTCTGCTGTTGTGCTGGGGCTGACGCCTGTGGGCGCACTGGTAGGTGATGCCAGCCCCTGGCCCGGCTGGCTGCCAGGCTCTGCCTTGAGCAGAGGCTACTGGCCCACTGGCGGGTGGAGCCCAGGGCAGCTGGCTGTGTGGCTCAGGGGGTCCTGGAGTAGATATTCTTCAGTTACATCGTGTTCACGCCTTGTGCTCTTTCATGCTTGGTTATCCTATTGTTTTATCATGATTTTTAAATTATATGTATTCTGGATACAAATTCTTTACCGTATGTATACATGTACATGAAAGAAAGTGAAAGTCGCTCAGTCGTGTCTGACTCTTTGCGACCCCGTGGACTATACAGTCCTTGGAATTCTCCAGACCAGAATACTGGAGTGGGCAGCCTTTCCCTTCTCCAAGGGATCTTCCCAACCCAGGGAGGGAACCCAGGTCTCCCACACTGCAGGCGGATCCTTTACCAGCTGAGCTACCAGGGAAGCCCCGTGTATGTGTATATATAGTTAGTATTTTCACGTCCTGTTAAGAATTTGCCTGCCCCAAGGTCATCGATGCTTTCTGTGGATTTGTATCTGCGCTCAGCCGCTCAGTCGCGTCCAGCTCTTTGCGACGGTGTAAACTATAGCCTACTAGGCTGCTCTCCATGGGAAACAGATGGGGAAGCAGTGGAAACGGTGCCGGACTTTATTTTTCTGGGCTCCAAAATCACTGCAGATGGTGACTGCAGCCATGAAATTAAAAGACGCTTACTCCTTGGAAGGAAAGTTATGACCAACCTAGATAGCATTTTCAAAAGCAGAGACATTACTTTGTCGACTAAGGTCCGTCTAGTCAAGGCTATGGTTTTTCCTGTGGTCATGTATGGATGTGAGAGTTGGACTGTGAGGAAGGCTGAGTGCTGAAGAATTGATGCTTTTGAACTGTGGTGTTGGAGAAGACTCCTGAGAATCACTTGGACTGCAAGGAGATCCAACCAGTCCATTCTGAAGGAGATCAGCCCTGGGTGTTCTTTGGAGGGAATGATGCTAAAGCTGAAGCTCCAGTACTTTGGCCACCTCATGCGAAGAGTTGACTCATTGGAAAAGACTCTGATGCTGGGAGGGATTGGGGGCGGGAGGAAAAGGGGACGACAGAGGATGAGATGGCTGGATGGCATCACGGACTCGATGGACATGAGTCTGAGTGAACTCCAGGAGTTGGTGATGGACAGGGAGGCCTGGCATGCTGCAGTTCATGGGGTCGCAAAGAGTCGGACACGACTGAGTGACTGAACTGAACTGAACTGAAGGCTGCCCTTCCCATGGGGATTCTCCAGGCAAGAATACTGGAGTGAGTGGCCATTCCCTTCTCCAGGGGATCTGCTCAACCCAGGGGTCAAACCTGACCCAGGGATTGAACCCTGCAGGCAGATCGTTTACCGTCTGAGCCCCCAGGGAGGCCCCGCTGTTACATTTAGGTGGGAAGCGCGTGGGAAGCATGGAGATAGGGGATGGCTCGCCTGAGGCTGCGTGTGGGTGCCAGGCTGCGAGGGGCTGCGTGTCTTCTGTGAGTCGTAACGGCATCTGGGGAGAGTAGAAGGGGTCAGAATCCCAGACTGGCCAGTGACGGTCACGAGTAACGGCACCGATCATTGTCACAGGCAGGGCTTCGTCATCGACAAATCACGTCCTCAGTAGATCCGCACGGTACCGTGACTCAGGAAGGAGGCTGGACCGGATTTCTTTGTTCTGTTGTGCAGGTAAAGAGGGTGAAGCGCAGAGAAGTTCAGATGCCTGCCCAAGGCCGCGCAGCTGGTGGGGCAGCGCGAGGGCGTGCCCCCCGCCCCTGCTCCTCTGCTCCAGGGTGGCCTCTGCTCCCCGTCAAGGCTCCCTCACCGCTCCGTTTTTACTCTTCACCTTGGTCAAGCCTCCTCCCTTCACCAACCTGGCGAATCTTGGAAATGCCCCGTGCGTGCATTTCTTTATTCACTGAACAAACGGCAAGGCCCGACTTTGGCCACTGCGGGGGTTGGAGCAGGTGGCAGGTGCGGTGGACCTGGGTGGACAGCGGGTGCCCCAGGCCTGCTGAGTCTGCGAGACAGCTGTGCTCCCTGTCACGGGGCAGCGCCTGCACCGGGCCCCCCAGGGCCCCTCGAGGCCTCTCTGCTCACACCCTGACTCAGCATTACCTAGGGCTGTGTGCGTGTCATCATGGGACCACCGGGATCAGACGGCACACAAAGCAGGGTCGCTAGAGGGGGCTTCTTTGCGAAGGTAGGGTTGTAGAGGACCATGAAGGAGGGCTTAGGGCCAGGTTAGTAGCAGCCGGGCTGTTACCACCTCTAGTCCTGGAGGGATAAGGGGAAGGGGGCAGTTATGACAGCATCGTTGGGGGGAGGGGAGGAGGGGAAGAGGAAAGAGACGGAGGGAGGAGGAGAGAGAGAGAAAGGGGGAGAGACCTTCAGTTCCAGGTGCTGCAGCTCCAGGCGACCTCACGGGCAGCCCCGGGCACTGAGGACTCTGACCTTGCTCCCCCTTCTCTCTGATCTCCACTGGGCTCGCAAGTCCAGCTGGAAGACACAGACCTCCTGGGGCCAGAAGATGGAAGGAGGGGAGTTCTCAAGCTGCCCTGGAGACCGAGTGGCCTGGATGTCCCTCTGTGATGGTTTGACTGTCAATACGCAGAAGAGCCTGCCACCCGGGAGGCGCGAGGCTCCTGCCAGCAGGAAGCGTCCTGTCCGTGGAGGTGCAGCAGGGCCCCTGGGGCTTAGGAGGGGCTGGACGGCATCGAGCCCTGGACGGAGGCCTGCGGGACGCCCTCGCTGCGGACTCTGGGGCGGGCTCTTCACTGAGAGGCGCCCCCTCTCCTCCTCCACCTAGCTTAGGTTACAGGAACGACGCGCTCCGTGGCTGTTCATCAACCGAGTGGACCTCTGTGATTCCCGCACGGGGCTGGAAACGGGGGGCTACATGAAAGGCATGTGGCCGGAGCTGCCTGGGATCCGAGAAACAAGCCCGCTTCAGCCCCAGTGGGGAGGAGTTCTCCCGCGAACACGCTTGAGAGTGTGGGGGCCCGGACATTTGAAAGACATTTCAAGACATCTAAAGAGCGGCAGAGACACGTGGGTTTGCTTAGGCCCTGACTGAGCCGTCTTTCTTGTGGGATTCGGCCGTTCTCTCTTGGAGCCCAAGGAGCCAGGAGGGAAAATGAAAACCAAAGTTTTCAAGAATTATCGCAGCTCTTCCCTTCCTTTGCCGCCTCTCCTTCCCTTTCAAGTTGACAGAAAGGAGCGTTGCCCCCTCCCAGATTTTTTTTTTTTTAAACGTGAAATGGAGCATTCCCGCCGTCTCGGGCCCCACATTTGATTCCGATTTACGCCTGGAGTGTGATGACAAGCGCCCCCGGCTGATAATGGACGAGGCCGCGCGGGGAATCCGAGGCTCCAGGTTCCGCGCAGCTCTCGGCCACAGCCGTCACTCAGCCGGCCCTCGGGCGTCTGTGAGCCCCGCCGCGCGGGCAGTGGAGCCGCGAACCCACAACAGCCGAGAGAGCCGCTAAGCAGGGTCAGGGGTCACTGCCGGGGTCAGGAACCAAGCGGGTTCGGACAGCCGTGGAGGTGGACGTGACGGGCATTTAGATGAAGCGACCCAGTGGAGGTCAAGAGGGGTCTGGGGAGCCTCTGGCCAAGCCAGGGTGGGCCACGGTGGGGCCCGGAGTCTGGCAATGGCCCGGGCGGTCATGTCTGCCCCCAGGACCAAGCCAACCCTAGGCCGGGTTTGATTCTGCTCCTTCCCCAAGGCCTTCGCCCGTTAACACGGTTGGTGGTTTCCCTCTGGGGCTCTGGTTGGTCTGCGCTTCTCTTCAGCAAGAGAAAGAAATAAAGGTGGCACTGGGCCCCGCAGAGTCTCGGCCTCCGAAGGCCTCGCCTGTTTCTGCTTCCCTGTGGCTGCTCCGTCACGAGCACGTGCCGGTCTAGCCTGCTGAGGACGAAGGGCGTGCTGAGCAGAGCGGGGCCGCCAGGTGACTCCCCCCTCCACCACGGCTGGCCCGGACCGCAGAGCTCCCAGCGCGCCACGCGAGCCCCGTGCTCCCCATTCTCGGCCCTGCATCCGCCGCGGTCCGTGCGCGGCACAGGCTGATGCTGACGCCCAGTGGGCACGTGCCCCTGCTGTCCTGCCCTCTTCTTCACTCCCCTTCCACCTTCCGGTCAGGCTCTGGGCTCCCTTGAGGGTCCCCCTTCCTTCCCAAGGACACTCAGGGTCGCAGCGTCTGGCTCTAACCCACCCCGGACTGCAGGACAGAAAGCTACCTGGAGAAGGAGCTCCAGATCCCTAAAGGTGCTGGCTTTGGAGGTCTGTATCCCAGCTCAGCCAGGTAGCAGCCCCAGGGGCTCGGGCACTGACAGCTTTCTGGTGGGTGGAGTGTGGATGCCAGCTAGCACCAGCCTACCAAACTTCAGTGCACACGGCACCTGCTGAATACAAGGTGATAGGCATACAGCTGGCAGTTATAGAACAGAGTCCCTGAAGCGGAGCCCCCCAGGTCCAGCAGGCCGTCAGCCTGGGCATTGCTCTAGCCCCTCTGCGCAGGGGCGTCAACTGGGTTCGACCAGATCGGCCCTCCCTCCGGGGGTAGGGCGCAGAGAGACACTGCCAAGTGCAAATTTGATAACCAGACGCCGTGCTGAGGCTGCTGGACAGCACAGGCTCCTTTGATCCTGGACTGTCTGGGCCAGCCGCTCTCTAGCCGCCCAGGGTCTGTTTTCCATTTTGAGTTTGGCTGGCCGACCCCCTTCCTTTATGGAAGATCAGTTTCAGGCCCCAGCAGACAGAGCAACTGGCAGGAAGGAAAGGCGTGCCTCCTTTCCTCTGGGGTGGTACCCGTTCACTGGGGCCCTGGGGTCAGAGGGGCCCTGCGAGTCCCCTGAAAGGTGGGAAAGTGGCTGTGGGTTGGAGGCAAAGGTGCCACAGATGGGAGGGTCCTGGGTGGCTCTGTGGCTCTCAGCGTGGTTACTACGACCACTGGCAGCGTGACATCATGTGGAGACTCTGACACTCAGTCTCCTTGAGCCTCCAAGAGGCTCAGCTGAGCAGCAAATGGAGACTTGAGGATGGGCACTGATGTGGTGAAGGAGGCTTTTGGGTTGTTCGAGGAAGCTCTGTTGAATAAATCCATGGATGGATAAGCAGATGGTTGGGTAGGTGGATAGATGAATGGGTGAATGGATGGATGGGTAAGTGGATAGACGGGTGGATGAGTGGGTAGATGGATTGATGAACAGTGAGTGAGTGGATGGATGGATAGATGACCAGTGGGTAGACAGATGAAGGATGGATGAGTAGGCGGGTGGATGGATAAATCCCCCCTTGCTTTAGCTTTAAGGAAGGGGGCTGAGATGTCTTCATTGACACAAAGAAATTAATCAGCCTGCCCTGCTCCTCTCCCAGGGTTGAACAAAAGTGATATGAGAGCCAGGTGGGGTGACAGTATGGCGTCATGAGAAGACACGGGAACTTAGAATCAGAATTGGAATCTTGGCCAAACCGAGCTCTCTCTGTGGGCAGTCTCCAGGACGTCAGCTCCACAGATGAGGGCCTTTGTCTCCCTTGCTTGTCTCTGTGTCCCTGCACCTCTGCCAGGACAGAACGCATCCCTCAAAACTTACATTGACTCCCTAACCCTCATGTGATGATACTTGGGGGTTGGGGCCTTTGGTAGGTAATCAGGTGTGGAGGAGGCCGTAAGGGTGGGGCTCCCTTGGTGGGATTAGTGCCCTTGTAGGAAGAAGAGACACCACGCTTGCTTTCTGCCGTGTGAGCACGCAGGGAGGTGGCCCTCTGCAAGCCAGGAAGTGGGCTTCCACCAGAAACAGGAGCAACCAGCGCCTTGATCCTGGGCTTCCAGCATCCAGAACCATGAGGTCCAAATTTCTGTTATTTCAGCCCCTCCGTCTAGGTATTTTGTTATGACTGCCTGACCTGATGAATACAATCACCCATAGCATCTGGCACACCATAGCACTCAAAAAAGACGTTCGCTGATTGACACAGTCACTCTGAGCTTCAGTCTGCTCAGCTACAAAATGTGGGTAATGGCGGCCACTCGTCCTGGAGAGCTGATGTGAGTTGGCCGCAGTGAGCGAGGGAGCTGGCTGTGCTGACCGCTTATGATCATGCTCTCGTAGCAGATGATTCCTGTTACTGTCATTAAAAGAAAGACATTAAGAGCAACTGACAGTAAATTACAGGGCACGTCTTGTTTCCCGCGCAGGAAGTCTGCCAGGTGGATGGTCTTAGGGTGGGCTAGCTCGTTCCAGGCTGTCGTCCTGATTCTTCCGTTCTGCAGCCCATCCTGTCTCTCCTCATGGGCCCAGGAAGGCTGCCCCTGCTCCATCCATCTCCTTGACGTACCTGGGGACAAGGCAGGCAACTCTGTACGAACTACTTCCCTTCTCTTGTTTCAATTTTGCTATCTGTCAAATGGGGTAATGGCCCTTGCTTTATGTGATTGTTGTGAAAGTCTGGGGGAAATGTGCTTGAGGAGCCCGGCTCTGCGCTCTGGGTGTGGCTGCAGTGGGCATTGGGTGTTAGGTGCAGAGGTCGGGAGGAAGCCTCCTGCCTCTCACACCCAGCCCGCTGCCCTCTGCTCGCCTCGCAGTCACGACCGTGCACACACCAGGCCCTGTGTTCAAATCACCCAGTACTCCCCTGCACTTGGAAGCTTCTTGTGAAATGGTGAATTTGTTTCCTGGAGCTGTGGTAATAGAATGCCGCAAGCTGGGGGACCAAACACGGCAGAAACCCATTCTCTCACAGCTCTGGGGGCCAAAAGTCCAAGATGAAGGTGTGGGCGGGGCCAAGCCCCCTCTGAGGGTGCAGGGGAGGCTCCTTCCTGCTTCTTGCAGCCCCTGCGGCCCCGGCTTGCAGTTTCATTGCTCTGACCTCCGCCCCTGTCTCCAGCCTCTGTCCTCCCTGGGTGTGTGGTCAAATGTCCCCCTGCTTCCCTCCGATAGAGACATCCGTCCTTGGATTCAGGGCCACCCGCATAACCCAGGCTGCTCTCCCCAAGGCACGATCCTTAACTCGAGCCCGTCTGCCAAGACTCTTTTCACAAAGAAGGTCACATTACAGGATCTGGGGATCCGGATGCAGAAATACGCGTGGGGGCGTTACTCGGGCCACCTGGGGGTGCCAGCACCCTGGTAGCTGCAGAGCCGTGGTGCTGGGACCCCGACGCACGGCCTCGAGCTGCCCACCTTCCAGATGCGAGAGCAGCGGTGGAGTGCTTGTGCCCAGGATCACTGTGGTCCCCCCCATCTGCTGCCCCTGCTGGACCCCCGAGGAGTGGAGGCAGGTGGACAGGGAGGTGGCACCGCAGCTGACTGGGGAGCACACGGCTGCTGATGCCGGGGGCAGGGTGCCGGGCTGCCCGGTGCTGTGACAGCTCTGCTGGGGTGGAGACAAGACGGGGAGGGCACGGATTCCCAGGTCACAGGGAGAGGCCGCCAGCCGCAGGGAGACGCCGCCAGCCGCAGGGGCGCGTCCAGACGGCCGCTCCAGGAGGAGAGAGGGCCTAGAACTCAGGGGCGGACTGTGGCGTCGACTGGCAGGTGGGGAGGGTGGTAGGGCAGCCGGGACTCCGGCGTAAGAAGGCCACAGGTGGGTGGGTAAGTGGCAGGTGGAGAGCCTGACTGGACCGGGCAGTGAGAAAGGCAGGCTCCACCCAGCCCCCTCACTCCACAGGTCCTGTCCCTCCGGGGGCTGCAGTTCCCTGCCTCCCTCTCTGGGAGAAAGGTACCCGCTCCGGGGCTGCTGGGAGGAGAAGGGCGCAGAAGGGCCAGGGTGCCGACGGCCCTGGGCAGACATGGGGCGGCAGCTCTGTGTCTCTCATTCCGGATGGAGGCTGAGACTCTGCCGGGAGCTCAGCTGCTCTCTCCAAAGGAGGGTACCTGGATGGAGAGCTGAGCACGTGCAGGGACCCCCTTCCTGCTCAGAAGCCCCCTCCAAAGGGGCCCGATTCTGCTCTTCCCCCTCCAAGTCTGGGGGCCCCGGGTGATTCTTCGGCAAGAGACGCTCCCTCTCTCTGAGGAGGACGGGAGCTTGCTGCAGGGCTGGGTGGGCCTGGGCTTTAGGATGAGGCCTGGGGCTGGGTCCTCACCCCTCCTACCAGCCCCTTGACACAGGCAAGGCTCCCAATATCCCTGGGGCACACGGGGAGCCCGCTGGTGGTTCCCAGGCCTTCCTGACGTGAGAACCAGGTGAAGGCCAGGCTCACACAGCTCCATCTAGTTTATCCTGCCCTTTGCATGATTGATTCTGAATTGAGAGTTATCAACAACAGCAAAGGCATCATTTCACACACAGAGATGAGTTGAGAGGAGAGAAGGTATTTTGCTGATACAATTCCTGTGAAGGAGCCGGACCAAAATATGGCGATCAGCTTTGATCAAACAGTGCATATGGCAGCAGTGGGCCCTCTCTGAACCCGATGAGAAGACAATCAACCACACACGTGATGGACAAGGGTCTAGGTCCGGGTGAGGGGTCAGCCTGGGCCTGACCCTGGCGAACTTGGTCAGGTTGCTGCCACGTCCAGGCCAGGGTCCTCCGCCACCAGCTGTAAGTGTGGACGTGGTGGGGTCAGCATTCCCAAGCACCTCGTCCCTGGCTGGCCCCACAAGATGCTCCAGGGTAGTACCAAGGCTGCAGGGCATTGGCCAGTCTCTGGGCAAGCTCCAGGAGGTGTGAGTGGGCCAAGGGTGGTGGAGAGCGGGCCCCAGAGGAGGCGGGGACTTGCGAGGTGGGTTAGCAGGTGGGGAGGGGACTTGGACGGAGTGAGTGGGAGCCCCTGGGACACCTACAGAACACGCGCACTGTGTGGTGTGTGGGCACTGGGGTCCCAAAGACAGGCCTAGACTAGAGACACAGGTTTGGAGCCGCCAACACAGGCGGCGGCTGAGTCGTGGATAAGGACAGATTCCAGGACCCAGGGCACAGGGGAAAAAGTCAGACAGCTGGGGACAGAGCCTGGAGGAGCTGCAGCTGCAGTGGGCAGAAGGGAATGAGCCTGCAGCGGAAACGGAGAAGAGGAGGTGACGGAGGAGGGGGGTGATGGGGAAGAGGGGCTGGTGGAGAAGGAGATGCTGGAGGCGATGGAGAAGTATAGCTGATGACGGGCAGAGAAACCAAGAAGGGTGTATGAGATATGGGAGCAGTTTTGAAACCTCCGCCCACCGAAAGATCCAGTGAAACACGGACTGGGGGTCGGCACGGCCAGCCACACCGGATGACCCTCCTGGTCCCTTTGCTGGAGGGGCCACTCACACCCCCCCACTCTGCCGGGCATGGTCGAGGTGCTGCTTTACCTGCCTCTCATGAAAATCCTGGGGGGAGGCCCTGTGCCCATTTCACTGAGGAGGAGCCTGAGGCTCAGAGACTCTGGGGAGTCTAGGGCCACGAAGCTTTTTGGCGGGGCTGGTGGGGGTGGTGCGCGGCGGAGGAGCCTGAGCTGAACCGGTTCGGGAGATAGTCCATCCTCTTCCCGCTGTGTGAGTTTCCAGGATGTGCGAGGGTGAAGGAGGATGAGCTCGAGCGGAGGGGCCGGGGTGAGACTGAGCCCAAGATCCCCTCCCCGCTTCTCCCTAGTCTTCCTTCCCCCGTCTCTGCACACACACACACGCACACACACTCACACACACACTCACACATTCTTTGCTGTGTCTGTGTGTGTCTCTCTACAACCACACACACACACACACACAGACGAAGAGAGAATTAAGGGAAGGGAGGTCGGTGATCTGTGGGAGGGCTGTCTCTGCTGTCGGTATTTAAAGGGTCCTCTGCCAGGACCCCTCCACTGCGTGGACCTTGGTGCATTCCCGCGCCTCCAGCCTGCATTCCTCCGTGTGGCCACTACGTGTCGCACGTTCTGCCCAGCAGATCCCATCGGTTAACCATTTCCTCTCAATGTTGCAAAGTCACAGTGTTCGTTGCTCAGTCGTGTCCAACTCTGCAACCCTACGAGATTCTCCAGGCCAGAATACTGGAGTGGGGCTGCCATTCCTTTCTCTAGGGGATCTTCCCAGCCCAGGGATCCACCCAGGTCTCCCACATTGCAGGCGGATTCCTTACCGTCTGAGCCTCCAGGGAAGCACGCCTGCTTGTTGCAATGTTGTAAGGGGAGGCTTAAAAGCTTGTCCACCGGCTTCCTGTCTTATAACAGCTTCTTGGGCTTGAATTACAACATATTCTATAATTTCTCTCATTGATGCACATTAACAATGAAAGATTCCCTTAATTGAGAGGTTACATTCCTATTTTTATTCCGATAATGACTTAGATTTTCCATGGTGTGGCTGTCAGGGAGAGGATGCTATTTATTAGCTTCCAGTCTGGCTCCATCTGACCTGCTGTGTGGCCCTGGGCCAGTCCCCCCAACCACACCCCTCTGCTCAGAGGGCTGGGTCCCCTCATCACAGCCCTGCCCTTCCATTCTCTGTGAAATGACTCCCCCAAATGCAATAAGGAATGTATTCTTGGCAGCAACCTAAAATTTGAGTCTCCTGTCTCTCACCCAGAACAATGACAAAATCAATTCAACAAATCCAGCTGATTTCACTGAAAAAGGAATGCCATTCATTCATGCTTTTAGAAGATCGTGCATGTAACTGGATGCTATGCTTAGCGTGTGTGTGTGTGTGCGTGCTTGTGCATGCCTTGAGAACAGGTAAGAAGTGGATGACCCATGAGTGGTGGAAAGGCATCCAATTTTGGAAGGCTTGGTCATTTCGAAGGCATTCTCCAGGACCTACTATGAGCCAGGCCGAGGGTAGGGTGCTGGGGACCAGGGGTGGCTGAACAAGGCTTGTCCCCAAGGAGGGCACAGCCACGTGCAGGGGACCGACAGGCAGAGGGGTCCGGGCTGGCCTCTGCCGCCCAGTCCTGGGGGAAAGCACGATGAGCGTGTGAGGTCCCTGGCCCGTGCTTGGGGCCAGCCTTCCGGACACGTGCTCTGAGTCTTACAGGATGGTCAGGAGTTAAGAACCAAGCAGACGAAGGGAGGCAGGACACCCACGGAGGCCAGGCACCCGGACAGAGGGCTTGCTGGGAGCACGTAAGTGCGTTTGGTCCTCTGGGGTGGGGGGCAAGGCTGGGGATGCCCCTTGGGCCCTCAGCTCGCTGATGCTGCAGAAAAGGGTGCCCTTGGAGCGTGGCAGCGGTGGGCTCATCATCCAGCTCTGTCTCAGACCAACTGTGCAACCACAGATTTAACCTTAGCCTCCCTGGGCCTCAGTTGCCTCATGTGTGAAACGGGGATGGTTCCCACCCCTGCAGGGCTGCGTCTGCAGTGAATGTAAGCAGCGGTGTCTGCCGTGGTGTCGAAGGAGCCCCGGCAGCCCTGCTGCCTCCCCCGCGCCAGGTGAGCTGTCTGAGCTCGCCCGAGGGATCCCAACCCCTGGCCTGCTCTGTTTACCCAGCAGCTGGCTTGATGAACAAATCCTCCCTGTGTCCCTTGGGGGATGGTGGGGGTTACTCACCTGTCCCCAGACCCCCTGTGATCACCCTGAGTCATCGGCACAGCCCCCAACCCCACCTCCCGCCATCAGAGCCTGGGGTGCTGGTCCAGTGGCCAGCTCCAGCCCTCTTCTGGGAAACCTGACTGGTCCCCCCGGCTGGTGGGGGTTACTCACCTGTCCCCAGACCCCCTGTGATCACCCTGAGTCATCGGCACAGCCCCCAACCCCACCTCCCGCCATCAGAGCCCGGGGTGCTGGTCCAGTGGCCAGCTCCAGCCCTCTTCTGGGAAACCTGACTGGTCCCCCCGGCCCTGACAGCAGCGCCACTCTCAGGCCCGGCCGGCCGGCTGCACAGGTAGAATCGGGGCGGTCGCGCAGGTTCCTGAGTCACAAGCTGGGACCTGGCGTAACCCCGGGCAAGCAGGTCCCCTCTCGGGATGGGCCGCAGTGTCCACATCTGTAAGATGAAGTCGCAGACGCAGTGAGCTCCGCATGCTGTATTGCTCTAGATGCCGCTGTGTGACGGGCACTCCGTGGCAGGTGGGGGCCACCGAGACAGAGAGGACCTGGAGTGCCCGTGCCCTCACGTCTCTGCGTGAGAGTGAAGAGGACGCAGGCGGGCTTCTGGGGGAGTCCTCGCTGCGGGTGGCGGCTGCCGCCCACGTGTCTGTGGCTCTGAGTGAGTTCCCAGCACTGCCCATGGGCTCGTCCTCAGCCCACGCACCATCACTCATGGGGCCCCTGCTGGATGCCAAGTCCAGTTCGTCTGGCAGGGGAGACGGAGAGCAAGGGCTCAGGGCCCAGCTGCGCAGCACAGGGATGCCTGAGGAAGCTGCCGATGCTGCAGAGAGGGGTGACCGAGGGAGGAGCATCAGGGGGTCAGGGAGGGTGACCGAGGGAGGAGCATCAGGGGGTCAGGGAGGGTGACTGAGGGAGGAGCATCAGGGGGTCAGGGAGGGTGACCGAGGGAGGAGCATCAGGGGGTCAGGGAGCCAAGCTGCAGAGCAGAAGCAGGGGCAGGGGGCGGCATCCAAGACGCGGAAGCTGCCTAAGTGTCCATGGACAGAGGAACGGATAAATAAGATGTAGTATACACACACACACACACACACACACACACACACACACGCACACACACACACGCACAGTGGAATACTACTCAGCCGTAAAAAATGAGACGATGCCAGTAACATGGATGGACCTAGAGACAGCCATGCCGAGTGCAGCAAAGCTGACGGAGAAAGACAAACGCCCCGTGTGCCCACTCTCCTCAGGGCCCTGCAGGCTCCCTGAGGCTGAGACTGGCGTTCCCTTGCCCTGTGGACGATGCCAGCCGCTGCTCCTTCCTGTCTTGTTTGTTCTTCGTCTCCTTCCCCGCCTGTGATGCCCGCCCAGGGCTTGTTTGTTCTTCGTCTCCTTCCCCATACAGTCCTCCCTCTGGTCTGCAACATCCACCTTCTGGCCTTCTAGGCTCCGCCTGGAGGGCCGCTTCTTCCCCGATCTGCAGTCCGTCCGCCCGTCCCTCTGCTCTGCCCTCTGCTCCCATGAGCCATCACCTGAGCTCTTAGTTTCTCTGCCTAGACTTTTTAGTTCCTCAAGCTCCACCGGCTGCTCTTTACAGACGCCTCTTCTCTGCTAAGATCCTCCTTCTTGTCATTGATTTTCTTGCACATATGTCACAATTATTTTTATTGTGACCCTGTTACCAAGTGTTCAGGCCATCCGTGAGTTTGTTTCTAGCCTCTATTTTCTCTCTTGACCCTGCTTCTCATTTTGCTCGGTAACTTTGCATTAAATGAGAAACACTGTGAATAACAAATTGGAGAGGTTCTGAATGGTGCTCTATTCCTTGGAGAAGGGTGTAGTTCATCCTCTGAGAGGTGAGCGGGGCAAATAGCTGTAACTTGCTCAGGGAATGAGCTGGTAGGAAGCTGGGTCACAGTCTGTAACTTGCTCAGGGAATGAACTGGTAGGAAGCTGGATCACAGACTGCCCAAGCCTTGGTTTCCCCTCAGGCTCACCTCACTCCCAGCTGGGTCCCTCCGAGGGTCCCCACTGAAGACCTGAGGCTTCTGGGACGCCTGCTCTTTGGGTAACTGGGAACCTCCTGTTTTCTCTCCTC
The DNA here is from genome assembly GCA_006410635.1 of Cephalophus harveyi. Lineage (NCBI taxonomy): Eukaryota > Metazoa > Chordata > Mammalia > Artiodactyla > Bovidae > Cephalophus > Cephalophus harveyi. The sequence continues at coordinate 672,020 of SJYT01039392.1, read as the reverse complement.
TGGACCGTGACGCTGAGACCCAGCCCTGGCCCTCTTGGCTTCTGTTCTCCTGAGCAGCCTGATGATTTGGCAAACGCCCCGGAGAAGGCAATGGCAGCCCACTCTGATACTCTTGCCTGGGAAATCCCATGGATGGAGGAGCCTGGCAGGCTGCAGTCCATGGGGTCGTAAAGAGACAGACACGACGGAGCGATCTCACTTCACTTTCAAGGAGAACTGCCTCGTGCTGGACTCACTGCTCTCAGTCCATCTATCTGAGCTCTGGTATCTCTAGGCCTACTCGCCTGGGACACTTTGATGCCTCCAAATATATCTTGAAAAATTGCTTTTTCTAGCTGTCGGGAGAGTGTTGGTCTACTACGTGCTTCACCGTGGCCAGAGTGCCTGGAGGATGGATTAGGGGGGCTTGATGGGAGCAGGAAGCCCTGGGAGGGGCGGCTGCTGTCGGCAGGGGCGGTTGAGACGGGGACCCAAGAGCTGCCACGGGGGGATGGGCCCCGGGACTCGGACTCGCGCGGGGTTAGATGACGCGGGCCGGTTAGATGACGCGGGCAGGGGTTCAGGGAGGCAGTGGAAGGGGGCAAGGCGGCTGGAGACGCCGTCTGGAGGCCGGGGGCAGCGACAGGTCTGGAGGCTCGGGAGGGGGGCTGGGGTGTTCTGTTTTAGCCTTGCTAAGGGTGTGGGGCCAATGGGGCCTCCAGGCAGAAGAGCCCAGGAGACAGCTGGAGCTCACAGAGCCTTCTAGAAGTGAGATGGAGTCTTGAGAGGGCTGAGACAGACCCAGGTGAGTGGGGAGATGGGTGAGGAGGGGCTGGCCTGGAGCCCGAAGGACCTGCCAGCCCCGAGGCAGGTGGAGGGCAGGAGGGGAGGAGCAGCAGCAGAGACACGGGAGGGGGACCCAGGCCCAGCGGCTTCGGAGGAGGGGGCTCAGAGCGGGGAGGAGCCCCAGAGCGAGGCCGCGGAGGGCTCTTCCAAAACCGGGGCTGACCTGTCTCACCGCTGACCCCGGTACAGACCGGATGGGGAGCTGGGTCAGGAGCCAGGTCAGCGGGGTGATGGAAGGGGCACTGAGAGGGGAGCGGTCAGCGGGTGGGCGGCAGCAGGGTGACCCGTGGTCGGCCTGAGCCCAGCTCCCCTATACCGGGCCCGGGACTGCTGCTGGCGACTTGCGGACTTCGGCCTCCAGGGCCCAGGAACCTTCCCCACCCAGACACGCAGGCTGCTTCCTTGAAGACAGATGCACCTCGACCACCGCTGGGACCCTGCAAAGGAGACACAGCAAGAAGTGGGTCAGGCCTCATCAGACTTCAAGGGCCAACTTCAAAGGGGCTGCGGGGCCTGGGGGGCACCCCGGGAATGCCACGGGTGGGGCGAGGCTCAGGGAAGCCCCCACACCTGCCAGGGAGAGGGGTGCAGAAAGCCCAGGTGCCTGAGGTCTGGGGCTCCTGGCCCTGGGCCAACTGCCACTGTGGGACCTCAAGAAGGCGGTCTGCCCTCTCGGGNTCAAGGGCCAACTTCAAAGGGGCTGCGGGGCCTGGGGGGCACCCCGGGAATGCCACGGGTGGGGCGAGGCTCAGGGAAGCCCCCACACCTGCCAGGGAGAGGGGTGCAGAAAGCCCAGGTGCCTGAGGTCTGGGGCTCCTGGCCCTGGGCCAACTGCCACTGTGGGACCTCAGGAAGGCCGTCTGCCCTCTCGGGGCCTGGCTTCCTTCTTCGTGAAGTCAGTGACAGGAAATAACGCCAACCTCACCTGGCAGGGAGGACGGCGGCGTGGAGCGTCGTCATCACCCCCACACGACAGTGGCAAGGGCCTGGAGGAAACGAGGACAGGTTTCTCGGGGAGGTGGGGGGGCCTGTGCTTAGGCGCTTTCTATCTCAGTCATGTATGCACACGCTTGTACAGATAGTGCACGCTGCTGCTGCTAAGTCGCTTCAGTCGTGTCCGACTCTGCATGACCCCATAGACGGCAGTCCACCAGGCTCCCCCGTCCTTGGGAGTCTCCAGGCAAGAACACTGGAGTGGGTTGCCATTTCCTTTTTTCAATCCGTGAAAGTGAAATCTCTAAGTCATATCCGACTCTTAGCGACCCCATGGATTGCAGCCTACCAGACTCCTCCATCCATGGGATTTTCCAGGCAAGAGTACTGGAGTGGGGTGCCGTTGCCTTCTCCGATATATGTGCATATGTGCAAGCAAAAATATATACATACACACTCAAGCAATATGCAGACTCCTGTGTGTGCAAATGTTTGCACAGTCACACATTTACACACACGCACACACGTATGCACACACCTACATACATACACACACTATGCACACTCACACACCTGCACACAGGTATGCACACACACCTACATAAATGCACACACACACCCCTACACACATGCACACACATGAGCACAGTCACACAATCACATACATGCACAAACATGCACACACGCCTACATACACATGCACATATCTGCACGCACACACAATGTGCAGACTCCTGTGTGTGCACACGTGTGCACAGTTCACACACGTGTGCGCACACACCTACACACATGCACACACATATGCACACTCACACACATGCACACACACACATGCTCATGCATGGAGGCACCACCTCTGCTCACAGCCGGTGCAGATTCACGCCCCCCCACTCCCTCTTCGTCTCCCTCCCTCCCCCGCCTCCCACCTCACAGTCCTCCACTCTGGCAATGCAAACACTTTCTAAATGAAGAAGAGAAACATTTTTTTTCTAAACCATTTAAAATCCAATTAAAAAAATCAATGGCAACTTAAACAGCTACAACCCCCAGTAGTGGGGAGGGCGCAGAGGAGCACTTACATGCTGTCCTCCCAGACGCCTGCCCTTTCCTCCCAGAGGCCACACACTCAGGTCTGAGAGAGACACGTCCCTCTAAGGGCCGGGGGCTGGAAGTGGTTACGCGCAAATGGCCAGCTTGAGAGGCGTGGGGGTGTTGGTGGGCCAAGGGATGCCCTTCCTAGGGTCACAGACTCTCGCCTTTCCTCTTTTCAGGGAGTGAAGTGGCTGGCACCTCATCTGTCTCCCCAGATCAAGTGCCTCCTCCCCCAGGAAGCCCTCAGGGCTGCCGCAGCCAAGCCTCCACCCCCGCAGCCCTGATCAGTGCTCCTTTCACTGCCCGGATGCCCACACTCCCTGGGTTTCTCTGCACAGCCCTGGCGTCTGAAGTCATCCCTGCAGAGCTACTCACAGCATCCCGTTTATTGTCGGCAGTACCCCCTTGAATGAGGAGTTGTGCGGACACCTCGCTGTCCCCCATGTTCACTTGTTTGTCCACTTTCCCAGCATGTGCTGGTCATCAGCACCAGGCCCAGCTCGCTGCTGGAGTCTGGGCTGTGGACACGGTCAGGACCACAGCTGTGAAGCCGGGGTGGGGCCCAGGGCAGGAGGCGGCCTGTGGGCGGGGCAGGAGGGCCTGTGGGCAGGGCAGGAGGCGGCCGGGCAGGGCTCTCACCCCTCACTCCAGGGCCTGCCTGCCCACCGCCCAGCTCTGTGACCCCCTCACCACCCTGGCCTACGAACCTGCTCCCCATCCCGCCCCACGTTCCTCCCACTGTGGAGGGACCCCCTCCCCACCCCACCATCCTTGTGGCTTTGAGCAAGCCACCGGCACCGTCAGCCTCCACTTACCTACCTGGGAAATGGGGCTGAAGAGAACCTCAGGGGTGTATAGCGTCTTCACAAACAGGTGCGGCTGTCACGACTCAGAGGCACAGCATTCTCGTCCCCTCGGAAGAAGCCCCTGCCCCTTGCTGCACTCACCTCCACCCTCCCGCCCCCAGCCCAGCAACGGCTGGTCCAAACACTGTCTCGGGAGGATTCCCTGTCTGGACACGTGGTAGACGTGAACAGAATGTGTGGCCTCCTGAGACTGCCTTCTTTCACCAAGCACTGCGTTCTGAGGTTCATCCACATTGCTGCAAACACCCAGCCCCACGTAGCAGGCCCAGTGTGCACGTACCGTTCCCTGCAGGTCCTCCCGTCAGTGGATGGGCGCTGGGACAGTTTCTCCTTTTGGGCTGTGGGAAGTGATGCTATTCCTTTTTTTTTTTTTTTTGCTATAAAACTTATTTCTTTAAAGTGAAGCTGCTCGAATCATTTGTGTACGAGTTTCTGGGTAGATGTATGTTTCATTTCTCTGGAATCTGCTGAGTCAGGTGGTAACTGTTTTCCAAAACGGTTGCATATATCCTTTAGTTTAGAGAGTTTGGGATGAGCAGATTCAGGCTAACATATGTGGTCAGTCCCTAAGTCGTGTCTGACTCTTTGCAACCCCAAGGAGTGTAACCCTCCAAGCTCCTCGATGCATGAGATTTTCCAGGCAACTATACTGGAATGGGTTGCCATTTCCTTCTCCAGGAAGTTAGTATATATAGGATGGATAAGCAGCAAGGTCTTACCCCACAGCAGAGGGAACTATATTCAGCTGTCGTTCAGTCGCTCAGTTCTGTCCGACTCTTGGTGACCCATGGACTGCAGCACGCCAGGTTTCCCAGTCCTTCACCATCCCCTGGAGTCTGCTCAAACTCACACCCATTGAGTCGATGATTCCATCCAGTCATCTCATCCTCTGTTACCCTCTTTTCCTCCTACCCTCAATCTTTGCCAGAATCAGGGTCTTTTCCAGTGAGCTGGCTCTTCACAACAAGTGGCCAAAGTATCAGAGCATCAGTCTCAGTCCTTCCAATGAATATTCGGGGTCGATTTCCTTTAGGATGGACTGGTTGGATCTCCTTGCTGTCAAAGGGACTCAAGAGTCTTCTCCAACATCACAGCTCAAAAGCATCAATTCTTCAGTGCTCAGCCTTCCTTATAGTCCAACTCTCACATCCGTACATGACTACTGGAAAACCATAGCTTTGACTAGACGGACTTTGTTGGCAAAATGATGTCTCTGCTTTTAACACACTGTCTAGATTTGCCATAGCTTTTCTTCCAAGGATCTAGCGCCTTTCAATTTATGGCAGCAGTCACTGTCTGCAGTGATTTTGGATCCCAAACAAATAAAGTCTGTCACTGTTTTCACTTTTTCCCCATCTATTTGCCATGAAATGATGGGACCGGATGCCATGATCTTAGTTTTCTGAGTGTTGAGTTTTAAGAGCTTTTTCACTCTCCTCATCAAAAGGCTCTTTAATTCCTACATTAATAAAAATATATTAAATCAAATTTTAAAGTTAATTAAGCAGTCTCAGGGCCTTGCTTGTCAAGAGTTCACAGCTTGTGCGGATGCTCACTGCGTCCTGGGGGGCCTCACCTCCAGGACCCCACAGTCGCCCCCTCAAACCCCCAGGCAGGATGGGTGTCCCCCACCTCCCCGTTCTCAGGCCTCCACACACTCACAGTGTCTCCTTCCCACAGCTGGAGGGTCTCAGAGAGTCTCCTGCCACTGTCCTGGGGGCCTGGGGAGGAGCGATTTATCCAGAGCCACGCCAGCCGTGGGCCAGGCCCGGGCCCGCAGCCTCAGCTCCTCCTGGCACATCCAGACCTTCCCTGGGTCCATCTTTCCCAGGTCGCATGCTGCAGACCAGGTCCTTCCCCTGGGAGCCTCTGCGCTGGAGGCTGGAGGCTGCGTTTTCTGCTTGTGTCTCCCCTCCATACCCAGGGCACAGCAGGTGTTCATTTAATGCTTGCTGACCTTCTAGAAGCTGAAACCAGCCTGCTGAGGGCCTTCCGGCCTTGCCTGGAACACAAAGGCATCTACCTTGGTGCTTCTTGGATGTTAGTCCCCAGGGAGCATCTCCAGAGGCCCCTCCCTGCCCCCACCTTGCTTGGCACCGGACCTGGTCCACAGCAGGGAGAAGACAGAGGGGATCAGGAAGGTGCTGGGCTGGTGTGTGTCCATGTTGGAGCTTGAGTTCCGTCCCGCTATACCCTCTGACATATGTTGGAGCAGGATTGCATGGGCACATGTACATACACACACACACACAGACACACAGAGAGACACACCCAGACACAAAGACACACAGAGAGCCACACAGACCCACAGACACACACAGAGAGACATACAGACACACACACACACACAGAGGGTACAGGAGGCCAGGAAAGCCAGGTGCAGAGGGCGCCGTGGGGGTGGATTTCTGCGGGAGCGTTTGCAGTGACTGGACCCACCTGGACGCAGGCGCAGGCAGGAGGCGGCGTTGTCCTGGAGGCTGGCCGGGGCACCGGGCCGGGCTGCCGCGGTCGGGAGGGCACGCTTGCTCTCCCTGCTGCCCTTTGGATTCTGCCCTGGGTATGTGTCACCTTTGCAAAAATAACCTTTAATTTACAATCAAAATTGCCCCGCATCTCCTTAAGGCCCCTGAAATGTCTTCTGTTGTCCTGAGGACAGAGGCCAGCTGGGCGCCCCCCAGGAGGCCCTGAAGGAGGCGACCTTGCTGGCATTGCCCTCTTGCCTGCCCCGAAGGATCTGGCTGCAGTGATGGCCTGAGCTCACCGCAGGGCCTTTGCATAAGCCCTCTTCAGCCCGGAGAACCACCTCCCCTCCTCCTCTGCTGCTCATGCTCTCCTGCCCAGGCTCCGCTCAAGCCTGCTTGCCCTCGGGAGCCTTCCATAGCCCCCGCATCGCAGCAGGCCCTTTAACTGCCGTTTCCCGAAGGATCCTCAGCTCGGGCCCTCCTGCTGTCTCCCAGCGAGGTCTGTCCATCCGCTCTGCCATGAGGTCTGTGAGGCCAGGGCCAGGTCTGTCCCGTCACCCCGACGTGGAGCACAGCGCGGCCATTCAGAGCTGCTTGGGGAAAGGATGAAAGTAAAGGCAGAAGGGGAGGAGGAGGACGCTGTAGCTGGGGGCGACTTGGCAAGCGGGAGCACGTGACTACTGGGCAGGGGCCAAGGCGGAGGAGCCCTGTGGACAGGGGAGCCCAAGCCTCAAGAGGCCCGACACAGCCTGGGAGCAGGGGGCTGACCCTGGAAAGCCGGGGACGCTTCTCAGGCGTGGAGGGCCCAGGAAGTGTGCTCCCGCTGGTGGGGAACACTGGCGTGCAGAGATGGCATCCCGTCCCAGCGACGTCAGCCCCGTGACCTCGAGTCGGTGGCTTGACTTTGGCCTTGGAGGGGCGTTTACACCACGGGCAGCGGCAGATGCTGCAAACCAGGGTTTGCCCTTTTGGTTTGGACCCCGGTTTCCCCAGCAGCCGCTGCCCGCAGACAGAAAGGGGAGCCAAGGTGACCGCAGAGAAAGGACGGCTGGAAATGATGCCCTCGCAGGGGTCTGTGAACCTGCCCCAGAGGCTTTCACGCCGCGAGCCTGTTCTTTTCTCAAATGGGACGGACGTGGTTTAAGGTTTTCCTCAGATCCCCAGAGGCAGCCCGGCCTGGGAAGGTCACGGCCACTGGCTGCTGCCCTGGAGACACTCAGGGAGCAGCTTCGACCTGCTGGTTGGCGGCGCAGTGGCTTCCCAGGCCCCTGGGCCAGCCTGCTCGGCAGTCCCCCGGGCTTCTGCCCCGAGAACTTTCCATCTGAACTTTGCTAGGGCTGCACTCAAAAGTCACTTCAAGGCAGTTTCGATTAACAAAAAGAAAGGAAAGAAAGAGAAAGGGAGAGAAGGAAGGGGGCCCGGAGAAGGCCTTCCGCAATTACCCTTTGAAATTAGAATATTCTAGCAGATGTTTCTGCTTTCGCCCTGTCCTGCTCTCCTTCCAATCCAGCGAAATTAGTTCCAAAGTCATTATTCACCTAATCACGCTAATAGTTTAACATCCGATCTGCCCCCTGTCCAGACGGGAGGGCGAGCCCCCAAAGCTCTGCTTTAGCGCTTCCTCCCTCGGATCCCCTAATGAAGTGGCATCTGTTCTAACACAAGTTAAATATTGCAGTTGACTTTATTTTCTTTCTCCCGGTCCTCCGGGCCCCGGGATGGGGTGAGATAAAGTGAAACACATTTGCTTCCCCGGGCGGGGTGGGGAGGCGGTGGGGGCGGACACCGAGCTGCTTCTCTGGAAACGCGGCCCATCAATCATAAACTGATTACAAATTCGTCACCTTGAATCAATTTCTGTTCACAAGTTCAAAAGGCACTCGGAGCTCGGGGCTATCTGGAATATTCTACATTTGTCCGGGGCTCCCGACGACCTGGGGGCGGGGGAGGGGACGCGGATGGGATCTTGTCTGATTCAGTCAAATCGCACCTACGCCGGCCACCATTTCTCTGATACAGAGTCTGCTTTAAAAGCATTGTCTTGAAAGCAGCAACTCTGTGTGAGCAAGAGAGAGAGGGTGGCTGGATGAGACGTTAAGGACAAGTTCTTTCCCTGAAGACCCTGAAGTCCCTGAAGCTTGCCCCAAAGTCCCTGAGATGCTGTCCGGCTTCTGCCCTTTATTCTAGACCCCGAGAAGCGGGACTTGTGTCCAGCGTGTCCTGAGCTTGGCTGGGGAAGTTCCTTATCAACAAGCTGAGTCTCTGAACTGCCTTCTGATTTGGGGGTGGATGGGTGGGGGTGTCGTCATGGTGGCAATGCGGGGCAGGAAATCCCACTTTAGAGAGTCTCCCTGGGCCCTGGACTCCAGGCCACACAGGACTTGAAGGAACACTGTCACTACCCCTGGAAAAGAGAGAGAAGGGGAGCAGGGGAAGGACGCACGGAGGAGGGCAGGTGAGCGGCTGCTGCAGCTGCGTGCCCACCCCGGCCCTGATGGGGTCCCTGGCAGGGGAGAGCCCCCAGCGCCACCCCTCCTGCCTGCCCTTCTGCCCGCAGGCACCCTGCCCCACAGATAGCTTGGTTCAGGCCTGGGGCACAGCCCCAGGTCCGTGGAAGGGAAGGCGGAGGAGCCCAGGGGCTCCAGACACAGATCCCAGCCCCCCGCTTGCTGCCCCTGCAGCCTGGACAAACCCCTCAGCTGTGCTCGGCCCTCTCCTGGAGGCAGGAGTGACTTTCACCTAAGCTGGGGCCCTTGCGCCCTGTTGATAAGACTGTGAGACGGTGTAGACCCTGTGCAGGGTGTCCAGGGGTTCCATAAAAAATGAAAAATAAGGGCCTCTCTGGTGGCCCAGTGGCCAGGTCTCCACACTCCCAGTGCAGGGGGCCGGAGTTCAAACCCCGGTCAGGGAGCTAGATCCCACACGACTGGGGCAGCCAAATAAACAAACAAATATTTATTTAAAAATGAAAAGTCTAATATGACGCAGCCATCCCACCTCTGGGTGTAAACCGAAAGCAGTGTCTCAAACATGAACCTGCCCAGCCACGTTCCCGGACCATTATTCACAACAGCCAAGGGTCGGGAACAATCCAACTGTCTAGAAGGAATAAAGAAATTACACTATGGACATGCAAGGGAATACTATTCTGCCTTGAAAGAGAATTTTAAAGAGAAGTCTCGTTTGTGACAACGTGGATGGACCTGGAGGAGATTATGTTGAGTGAAATAAAGCAGTCACAGAAGGACAGACTGCACGATTCCACCTACATGTGGAATCGAAGGACAGATGGACTCAGAGAAGCGGACACCAGAGTGGAGGGTGCCGGCGCTGGGGAGGGGACCGGGGAGGGGTCATTCCAGGGGGCAGGGCTCAGTTCCCAGAGGAGTGGGCTCGAGAGGTGGGCCACACAGCGCGCCTCTAGTGAAAAGCACGGCGCCGGCCTCATCAGCATTTGCTGAGAGAGCGCATCTCGTGTTAAGTGTTCTCAGCACAAAAAAACAAGCGCCAAAACCAACGGCAGAAGGGCGTGAGGAGAAGCGGGAGGCGAGGGCTGTATGCCTTGACTGCTGGTGGGGACACCCTTGGTTGGTTCATTATCATCTTCTGGCCGAGTGCAAAGAAAGATCTCTGGAGTAGAAATCTTCCCTGGGCCGGAACTGTGAAATCTTACCGTGAGCCCATTTTAAGCGCTTCAGCATCTGGATCTCGCTCAGGGGGCCCTTAGTAGGTGCTCACGGAGCTCCAGCCCTTTCTTCTGCCCTGGAACACAGCCAAGAGGGAAGCGGCCGCCTGCCCTCTGCTGACCGTCGTCACTGGAGGGGTCTGGTTCAAGCCCGGGGTGACAGTCTGGGGCTCGTCACGAGGCAGAGGGTAGGCCATGGTGGGAGCTGGGGTCAAGAGCTGTGTGTCCTTGGAGGAGAAGGGTTCCCTCTATCTGGGAGGAAGGGGCGTGGGGCTGCAGACAGAGCGGCCGCTGTTCCTCCTGGCGGAGTCTAAGTGGTTCGATGCTCTGGGCGACCAATGGGTCTCAGGGTGTAGGATGGACTCACAGTGGTGTCAAGGGGCAGGGATTTTTCAAGGGGCTCCTGAGTGGACGATATGGCAGCGTTGGTCACCAGGACAGGCAGGGATATGCCAGATGCCTGCTGGACCGGGTAATGTCCATCATCTCCGCAGAGGGCTCTCCTCTCTGCTGGGAGCGGGGTAGTGTGGCGGCCTGTGTCTGGGAACTGGCAGGAGGCGGTCCGATGGTGGCAGGCGGACTCCAGTAAGATAAGCTCTGGTCCCCTCCTGTCAGCTTCAAAACCCCGGTGTGTGAAGTGCCCCCCACACCCAGGTCCCCCAGCTGGGGTGAGTGTCCTGAATTGGGCCAACAAGCCAGGAGGAGGGGGTGCAGGGAGAAGGGCCAGACTCCCGTGTCTCCTCCCATCTCAGCCCTTCATCTCCGGCTGGTTCGTTTGTTCCCTTTTCCCCTTGATGCTGACTTGATGCTCAAGTGAACTACTCCGCAAAAAGGCAGTGTCAGAACATCCCAAGCGCAGTGTCAGGAGGCAGCTGGGCCAGGACGTGGCTCCTTCAGTTACCAGCTGGGGCCTGGGGCCTGGTCATCGGGTGGCCTCGGTTTATTCATGTGTAGGGGAGGACTGATGCTCCCAACCAAGAGTTGTCCTGAGGGTTATTCAGGATAAACTGAGATGCCAGCATGGCATGGGCCCTCTCGGGGGTACTCAAGGGCTGACTGGGAGGGGGGCCGGGCCTGTCCCTAGGAGCTCCCTGGGGGAGCTTGGGCTGGATCTGGCTGGCCCAGGTGGGGATCCACCGGCCTTTGGCCCCTGCAGGGGTGGCCTCAGACCGGGAATGCCCTGCATGGGACCGCAGGCCAGCTCATGGCGCAGGTAATATTCCCCACCCACCCCCTCCCCGAACATGCGCATCCATGCCCTCGCACAGGGGCACCCCCTCCGACCACAGCGGGGAGAGCGTGCTGACCCCCTGCCGGGGACTCTGCCCCTCGGTGCATCTGAGCTGGCTGCCCCAGGTTCAGGGAGTTCCACGGGTGGGGGTGCCCCCCACTCCAGCTTGGATGTCGGGTCAGAGGAAGCTGAGCAGCTGCTGCGGGATCTCCCTGTGGCTCCACTGCTTTGGGGGCTGGGGGCTGGCGGCCGCCTCCGGGCCCTCAGGCAGGTCTGAGCCGGCCGCGTCTCCCACCGCCTCTCCTTTCACCCCGTCATCCCTGTTGCCACCGCTGTTTTTTTATCTTATCCCTCTATTGCGAATGGCCCTGTTTGCTTGCTTGCTTGTTCTTTCTAGCATGAAGCAAAGAGAGATGCTCGTCCACAGATGGACACAGAGACAGAGACACGGACAGACAGAAAGACGGCAGAAGGGGTGACAGCCAGCTCATGACCCTGGTGAGCAGGGCTGTAGAAGACCCTGTGCCCTGATACCCATCACACCTGGAGAGTGCGGGGCCTGGACTCCCCGCAGGGCTGGGCCTGGGACCAGGCAGAGAGGCCCTGAGGGCTGAGATGTGGGTCCGGTCCCTCCAGAGGTCAGAGTCTAGAGGCGGCGCTGGGGGGGTCTGAAGGGTCCTATGGGTTCACGGGGGGTTGGAGGTGGAGTTGAAATGCCCCTTCGCCGAGCTGAAAGCTGCTTCCCCATGGTGTTTTCTCCTAGGTCCCCAGGTCCCCCCTCCAGCACCCCCCTTGGCCCCTGCACTGCCCGGGCTGCAGAAACCAAGCTGCTGGTCTGCAGAACCCACCTCACAGAACCTCGGCCAGCCAGAGACTTCTAGTGCCTTCTGGAGTGAGTGACTTCCCACGCAAGTCACATCTGTAAAGAGGGGCGTGGCTGGTGAGGGTGGCTTTGCGGGCTCTCTCTTGGGGTCTGCCGCCTGCTGGCCCTCCAGCCCCTCCCTGGCAGTGAGCTCAGGACGCCCCTCCCCACGTCTTCCCCGGGTGCTCATCAGGTGACCTCAGGCTCCGTCCTGAAGCACGTGCTCATCTGATCCGATTGTTGTTTCCTGGAGGACCAACCCCATTGGCCCTGGTCCCTCAGGCCCAGCGCTGAGCCGCTGGGAACTAGGCCAGGGAAGCAGCCAGGTTCACACACGTGTGCCCAGGGTGCAGGGTCAGACCTTCCCGATGTGCCTGGGAGAGAGCCTGGGGTGGAGAAGCGGGGTCTCAGCCCCCAGCCCACCCTCCCAGGATTCGCAGGATCACAGCATTGGGCTGCAAAGGGCCCCACAGGAAACTTAGTCCAAACGGCCTCTGAACTCCAGGGCTCTCCCGAGAGCAGATGGCGCCTGCTTGAGTGTCTCCAGTGATGGGGAGCTCACCCCTCTGCAAGGGACCCCCCCCCCGACACCACTGCTTCCTGTAAGGTCCCCCTTGCTGAGCTGAAAACCACCTCCTGGTGGTGTCCCCTCCTCTCTGCTCCCCAAGTCCTCCTCCAGCAGTGCCCACACTCAGCCCCTGTACTGCAGGGCAGGACCCGGGGCTGCAGAAACTAGGCTTCCGGTCTGCAGATCTCGCCTCCCAGAACCTCAGCCAAGCAGAGGCTCCTAGTGCCTTCTGAAACAATCTCCCGGACTGGGCAGCTTTCAGCCAAATCTGCTTTTGGAAACAGACCTGGGCATGGGGTGAGCTGACCCCTGCTCCTGTCTGACCTGCCACTGAGCGCTCGTGTGCCCCGGGGCAGCCACCTAACCCCTGGCCTGTGAGGCTGTGGCTCAGAGCGTCCCGGGCCACCCACCTTGCCCACGGCACGAGGAGCGGCCCCAGGGAGGGGGTCCTGATGTCGCCCACCCTTTCCACCTCGGCCCACAGCCGGACGTGGGAAAGGAAGGACCCTCACGTGGTGAAGCCCACCCAGGCTGCCTTGAGGGGCTGCTGCTGGTGGTAGTCGGGGAGGGAACGTGCTTCATCTCCCCACCGCCTCACTGTCACGCCGTCTTCATGGCCTCACAGGGACCAAAGGTGGGGCTGGACCACTGCCTTAAGAGTGAGAGGAAGCCCCGCAGGGGAGGGCGACTTTCCCAGGAAGTGGGGCTTGAGGCCTGGCCCAGCCCTTCCTTCAGCGCCTGTGAGGCTGGCCTGAGCTGGAAATCTGAGGCTCTGAAGATGGTGACTCCGGAGTGGAGTGGGCCCTCCACCAACCCTGGTGTCCCCACAAGCGGGGGAGACTCGGCCACACGGCCACACACGGGGAGGAGGCCAAGTGACCACAGAGACAGGGACGGCAAAGCCCCGGCGAGCCCAGGGCCGAGGATGCGGAGGCCAGCGGAGCAGGAAGGGGCGAGGACGGAGTCCACCCAGAGCTCAGAGGAGGGCGCCCAGCCCCAGCTTGGTCTCAGACGTCAGCCTCTGGGGCTGAGAGCAGACGTTCCCGTTGTTTTCAGCCCGGTCTGCAGGGCCTTGTGTCAGCAGCTCCAGGACACGCATGCAATCTGGTTTCAAATCAGAGCTCCAGCATGTGGTCCGCTGTGTGACCTTGGGTGACTCACTTAACCTCTCTGAGCTCCAGTCCCCTCGTCAGAGGACAGGGGCAGGGACATTCCCTTCACCGGGGGCCGTGGGGGTGAAATGAGATGCTGAGGGGGAAGCGGCCAGAGTGGGATGCTTTCGAATACTTTAGAAAGCCCCCCTCACCGGGACCTTGAGCTGTGATGCTCTGGTCCTGGGGTGGGCGGGGCGGGGGGGAAAGGGAAG
>SJYT01039392.1:591514-657711 GCA_006410635.1 Cephalophus harveyi | reverse complement strand
GGGAATTCACAGGAAGGAAACGAGACCGGCCTCTTCTCCCTGAGGCTGGCTGGGGCCTGGGAAGGGGGCAGCAACAGACACACTTGGAGGTGAGTGGGGCGGGCTGGGGCTCCAGCACCGAGCCCCGCAACCCGCACACAAGGCCGCTTGCCATTAGTTTTCACCAACCCCTCTCCCACCACCCGCTCCTGCAAAGGGCCGTCTCAGACCTCAGCATTGACCACCTGCTGCGGATTAAACTGTCACCCCTCAGCTTCAGAGGTGAAACCCCGAGCCCCATTGCGAAGTCATTTAGGAGATAATTAAGGTTCACTGAGGTGATTAAGCGGGGCCCTGATGTGACGGCTGGAGGTCTTACCGGAAGGCGTGGAGATCTCCCCCCGACCCCGTGAGGACACCCCGAGAGGAAGGCGTCTGCAAAGCGGGAAGAGGCCTCCCTGGCGCCCCACCCTGCCGGCATTCTGGCCTTGGCCTTGCAGCCTCCACAGCGGCGAGAGGACACGTTTCTGTGGTTTAAGCCCCAGTCATTGGAAAAGACCCTGACGCTGCAAAGATTGGGGGTGGGGGAGAAGCGGGTCAGAGGACGAGATGGTCGTGAGTTTGAGCAACCTCCGGGAGGTGGTGAAGGACAGGGAAGCCTGGCGTGCGTCAGTCCACGGGGTCGCAGAGCCGGACGCGACTGAGCGACCGAGGAGCAGCGATACCTTGTCCTCGAGGAGGCTGGGGTGGGGGCGGGGCCCCGTGGCGACCACCCAGTGCGTGGCTCTGTGACGGCGGACAGAGCCCGGAGGCTCCTGCGGGAGGGGGATGGGGCCCGGGCGGGAGGCGTCCTGGGACCTCGGGGTCCTGGCCCCCGGTGTTCCCCCCGCTGCACTGTCCTCCCGGGGCCATGCTGACTGACGGCCAGAGGTCACCCCATGGCCCTGCACGGTCCACACCCAGTGCACGGGGGCGGGAGGAAGTGGCATTATTCCCATCACCCCTACTCCACCGACTCTGAGCATGCCCAGGGTCCCACGTGGTCTAGAACATCCAAAGTCCAGGCAGGGAGAGAGCCAGGACCGGACCGCTGGGTGGACGCAGCGTCTGGAGGACAGGACCAAGCTTTCTGGGCTGAGGCCAGGTCCTTGACCTCTGAGAAGCTGGAGAAGGAGGGCAGGAAAGCCTACGCAGCTGGTGGTTAGTGTGAGGAGCACGAATCGGGTTCTCTAAGCTCTCGTCCACTGGAACTTCAGAATGCTGCCTCCTCTGTGGGTGTAATGAAGGTAAGAATGGGATTAGATGGAGTCTAATCACTGGTGTCCTTACAGGAGACAGAAAGAGAGCCCAGGAGACGGGGAGGCCACATGAAGATGGAAAGAATTGGCCACAATGTCAGGAGACCTGGAGCCACCGGGAGCTGGAAGAGTCAGGAAGCTCCTCCCCCGGAGGTTCCTAGGGGAATGAAGACTTGCCCACACCTTGATTTTGAACCTCCGGCTGCAGGTCTACAGTGTGAAGCCCCCTTTTCCCACCCCCAGGTCTGTGGTGCCAGGAAACACTGAGGCTGGTGGTCACACGGCTGCCCCGGGAATGTCCCGCATGTGGCCCCCAAGGTCACCCGCCAGAGCCAGGAGCCAGGTCCGGGGGTTGGTCTCACCCTCCTGCCCGGGACTGCCAGACGGCAGTGCTGAGCCCGGGCCAGACGCCTGGACCCCACTTGCGCCGGGCCCATGAAGGACTGAAACCAGGAGTGTCTGTAGCCAGACTTAGGGGGTGGCTCCGACTGAAGCCTCGGGGCCCCCGACCTTCAGAAGAGCTCACGGGTCTGCCCTCTCGACTGTCAATGAGACGCCCTGCAGCCTCGTCTGTTTTCTGGGTGAGAGGGCGCGGGAGGTAACTGGGGCCCACGCGGCGTGTGAGAAGCAGAAGGTTCCAGAGCCACCCCGTCCCCGCGTTTCTCGTCCTTCCCTCAGCTGAGAAGCTGAGCTTCGTCCTCACCAGGCTGCAGGGTTGACACCAGCCAGAGCTTCACGCAGATGATGGGCGAGCAGGCATTTACAAGCCCCTCCCGTGCCGGGCGCTGGGGAGGCAGCCTGCCCCTCGCGGCTCTGACCCCGGGGTCCCCACCCACTAGGTGGGAAGAACTGAAGCCTTTCCCCACCAGGTGAGGGGGCGAGCGGATGAAGATGGGGGGTTTCTCCACGCCCACCGGGCCTCCTGCACGGGGTGGGGACGGAGAGGCCCGGCAGAGCTGGCTCTGGGTGGGGCGGCATCCTCTCCCCTCGTCTCTGGGTCCCCCAGGCTGGCAGTGCCACATCCGCACCTGCCCCGCCCTGGGGGGTGGCGTGGCAGTCGGGGTCCACACCCAGAGCCCGGGTGCGACGGGAGGCAGTGAGCGTGAGTCTGGGTCTCCTTTGCCCAGGCCGCCCCTTCAATCCCACATGTTCTGCCAGGATCTTCCTATAAATGCCTGTTGCCCAAGTCGCCCCAAGCTGGTTTGTGCAGCGCGCATCCAAAGAAACCTAAGGGGAGAGAGAGACAGGGGGCTTCCTACAGGAAGTGGGGCCTGGACCGGGCCCTCCAGGTGGGTGGACGAGACTGGAATCGAGGCCAGGCTATAAGGCCAGGAGGCGATTCTCTGGCAAAGGTGGTGAGGCGGGCAAGAGTGCCAGGGGATGCCCTCCCCGTGGATGGGTCTCTTGTCCCCAGCCCCTCTGCAGCACTGGGTGACAGGACTTACCACCCTCCAGAGCCACGTCACCCCGGGGCCTGTGCGGTGAAAGATGGAGCCTGGTCTGACACCCCTGATGCTGGGCACCAGGCATGCCAGGCAGGTGTCAGGGGCGGGGTGGGGGCAAATGTCGGAATTATGATTTTGAGTCATCGCCCTTGTGACAACCCTCCAAGATTCCTTTACGTGGAAAGTGCACGAAGTGAAGTGAAGTTGCTCAGTCGTGTCCAACTCTTTGCGACCCCATGGACTGCAGTCTACCAGGCTCCTCCATCCATGGGATTTTCCAGGCAAGGGTACTGGAGTGGGGTGCCATTGCCTTCTCCAGGAAAGTGCACGGTTTCTGCCAAACTGGTTAGGAAATGCAGAGCCAGCTTGCTCAGCCTGTAAGCAGCCCACACCCCTCTCCCAGCCCGCTCCCCTCAACACTGAACGGAGAGCGAGGAGACAGCAGAGCGCCGCTGGACGGATGCAGAGCCCGCAGCAGCAAGGCCTAGTCAGAAGCCCCCAGACGTCCCTTCTGCCCCGGCCCCAGGGCTGCGGCGGCGACAGGCAGAGCTGAAGTCTGGCCCCGGTTCATGCCCCACGTTGTGATGAGGCCTGGGCCAGGGGGCTCCAGAAACAGCAGACCCTCGAAGCCTGTCCTGGCCACCAGGAGCTGGCTGTGCAGCTGGGAGCAGAAGATAAGCAGAGGGAAGAGTCAGAGACGCCTCCAGACAGCCAGGGAGCTGCCCCTGGCCCAGCATGGGAAAGACCGCCGGGTGGCTGCCACTCACCGCTCCGGGCCCTCCTGGGTCTCCCGGGCCGGGCCGCCGAGCGACTGCCCCCCGTCCAGCCATCTCCCTGGCCTCCTCACTTCATCCAGCTCATCGTGTCCAGCCAGCTGACCTCCCTCCGTCCCTTGTCCACACTGCCGCTGGACTGACAGCTCCCAAGCGCCCTTCAGATGTCAGGTAAGATGGGAGGAGAGGGAGGAGGCTCCGGCTCCCATCCCAACCGGAGAGCTCGGTGAGGAACTCCAGACACAGAAGCTGGTGGGCGTTCCCTGCAGCATCCAGGCGAATCATTGCTGGGGGTTAGCAGCCTGCCGTGGGTCTTCATGGATGTAGCCAACAGAAACACAGATGCGGGCATCTTGGCATCACTCCTGAGTGCCCCCTCGGCATGGGGCGGTGGAGCTGGCAAACCCCTGAGCACCTCTGGTAAGGGAAGACGATACAGGGGCGGGGCAGACACCCCAGAGAGTGTTGAGGGAGACCCTCGGGAGCCAGGAGCTCAGGGTCTCAAGAATCGCAGAGAGTTTCCTGGAGCTGATCTTTTTTAATGATTCATATGGATTTGGAAAAATGGCCAAAATGAAGTAATGGCAAACAAGTGAATCAGAGCAGAAAGGCAAAGACGTGGAAATAGCCAGAGATGAGGATAAAGGAACAACAGAGCAATCCCACGGAGACAGCGGTGACCCCGGGGGGGCAACCCTCAGGGAGCAGAAGCTAGCCGACAGGGATTGCGTCACGAGACCATCGTGCGGACGAACTTGCGCCGGAAGGAAGGAGACACTCGTCTGCATGCTGAGCAGCTGGTCACTTTCCAGGGTGAGGTGGTGGACAGTGAGTCACACCGACACAAATCCGAGTCAGATTATTGACCTTCAAGGTCAAAGAGGCGTTTTCAGGTACCCAGAAAGCAAAACTAGAGAGGTTGCTATCCAATGACCCTACACCATCATCAATGCCACACACACACACACACACACACACAAAAACACACATCTGGATGAAAAGTTTGTGGAGGGAAAAATGCAATTGAAAAAAGCAGAAAAGGACTTCCCTGGTGGCATAGTGGGTCAGAACCCGCCTGCCAATACAGGGCACATGGCTTCTACCCCTGGTCCAGGAAGATTCCGCGGCCGTGGGCAACTGAAGCCCGTGAGCCACAGCTGCTGGAGCCTGCACGCTCTTGATCCCGTGAGCCACAGCTGACGAGCCGCAGCTGCTGAAGCCCCTGCGCCTACAGCCTCCGCTCTGCAACAAGAGAACGCCCCTTGATGAGAAGCCTGTGCCCGGTCAGGAAGATTCCGCGGCCGTGGGCAACTGAAGCCCGTGAGCCACAGCTGCTGGAGCCTGCACGCTCTTGATCCCGTGAGCCACAGCTGACGAGCCGCAGCTGCTGAAGCCCCTGCGCCTACAGCCTCCGCTCTGCAACAAGAGAACGCCCCTTGATGAGAAGCCTGTACCCGGCAGCAGAGTAGCCCCCGATTGCCGCAGCCAGGGAAAGCCCTGCACGCAGCAGTGAAGCCCCAGCGCCGCCATGAAGAAACAAAGAGACACGTTGCTCAAGAGCAAGGCAACCGAACGATAGTCTGAAGAGCAAGACGATCCAGCTCATAGAGCGCGTCAGTCCCTCTAGGAAAGCAGCGCTCCATGATCAAGTCCTGCCGAATGGAGACGGAAGGAGAAGCTGTGAGAAAGGCAGCCCTCGGTGCCGGGAGGGAACAGTCACAAAGGACTGAAGAAATGCTCGGGGGCTCATCTGCCAAGACGACCTCGCGCGCAGAGGCAGAAACAGGCGACATCGACGTGCAGACGTGCACGCATTCAGGAGACACGGCATTTCTGACCCTTCTTGGGGGAAATATACCACTTTGGAAAACATTTTTTTAACAGATGACTAGAATTTTAAAAACCTCAGGATTAGAAAAGTTGTAGTTAAACGAAATGTTGAGGGTAAGTATGGAATCAAATTTTGCACGGTCAATAAATAGGGAAATTAAGATCCCACTCCAGTATTCTTGTCTGGGAAATCCCGTGGACAGAGGAGCCTGGCAGGCTGCAGTCCATGGGGTCACAAAGAGTCAGACACAGCTGAGCAACTAAGCAACAAGGTCACAGGAGAGCTCGTGAAAGGTGTCAACCTGGATTCCGTAGGATCAGTACTGCAATGAACAAAAAAGTTTGGCGTTTTGATTGTGATTGCATTAAACCTATAGATCAGGGGTGGGTAAAATTTCTTAAAATACCAGATAGTAAATATTTTTGGCTTTGAGGATGATATAGTCTATTGTGAGCAGTCAACACTGCCATTGAAGATTGCCATGGAACATCCATAGATATTACATAAACTAAGGGCGTGGCTATGTTCTAATAAAACTTTATTTGTAAAAGCAGGCAGTCAGCTGAGGGACATAGTTTACTAACCCCTTCAATTGGTGGAATCAACTGGTGGAAAACAGACATCTTCACAACATTGAATCTTCCAATCCATGAGTATGATATATCCCTTCATTTATGTAGATCTTTAATTTCACCCAGAAATGTTTGAGTTTTTATGCAAAAGTCCTATAAAACCTCTATGAAATTTATACCTATATATTTTATATTACTACAAATGGTATTTGACTTCCCTGATAGCTCAATTGGTAAAGAATCCACCTGCAATGCAGGAGACACCGGTTCGATTCCTGGGTCGGGAAGATCCCCTGGAGAAGGAATAGGCTACCCACTCCAGTATTCTGGCCTGGAAAATCCCATGGACTGTACAGTCTGTGGGGTTGCAAAGAGTCAGACACGACTGAGCGACTTCCACTTCACTTTCACAAATGGTATTTACAATTGTTTTGTCCCAAATTCCAATTTTGAAAAAAAAAAAAAAAAAAAAAAGACACCTTCCAAGCCAATGCTAGCTTGGAGAAATATTGATTTTTGTATATTGACCTTGTATAATACACCTAAAAAGTCTAGCAGATTTTTGGTTTCTTATGACTTTCTGTATAAATACACGTGGTACAGTAGTTCAGTTCAGTTCAGTCGCTCAGTCATGTTCAACTCTTTGTGATGCCATGGACTGCAGCACCCCAGGCTTCCCTGTCCATCCCCAACTCCCGGAATTTACTCAAACTCTTTGAGTCAGTGGTGCCATACAACCATTTCATCCCCTGTTGTCCCCTTCTCCTCCTGCCTTCAATCTTGCCTAGCATCAGGGTCTTTCCAAATGAGTCAGTTCTTCGCATCAGGTGGCCAAAGTATTGGAGTCTCAGCTTCAACATCAGTCCTTCCAATGAATATTCAAGACTGATTTTCCTTTAGGACGGACTGCTTGGATCTCCTTGGAGTCCAAGGGACTCTCAAGAATCTTCTCCAGCACCACAGTTCAAAAGCATCAATTCTTCGGCGCTCAGCTCTCTTCATAGTCCAACTCTCACATCCATACATGACCACTGGAAAAACCACAGTTTTGATTAGATGTACCTTTGTTGGCAAAGTAATGTCTCTGCCTTTTAATATGCTGTCTAGGTTGGTCACAATTTTTCATCCAAGGAGCAAGTGTCTTTTAATTTTATGGCTGCAGTCACCATCTGCAGCGATTTTGGAGACAAAAAAATAAAGTCTGTCACTGTTTCCACTGTTTCCCCATCTATTTGCCATGAAGTGATGGGATCAGATGCCATGATCTTCGTTTTCTGAATGTTGAGCTTTAAGCCAACTTTTTCACTCTCCCCTTACTTTCATCAGCAGACTCTCCAGTTTTTCTTCGCTTTTTGCCATAAGGGTGGTGTCATCTGCATATCTCAGGTTATTGATATTTCTCCTGGCAATCTTGATTCCAACTTGTGCTTCATCCAGTCCAACATTTCTCATGATGTACTCTGCACATAGGCTAAATAAGCAGTGTGACAATATTCAGCCTTGACATACTCCTTTCCTGATTTGGAACCAGTCTGTTGTTCCATGTCCAGTTCTAACTGTTGCTTCTTGACCTGCATACAGGTTTCTCAGGAGGCAGATCAGGTGGTCTGCTATTCCCATCTCTTTCAGAATTTTCCAGTTTGTTGTGATCCACACAGTCAAACACTTTGGCATAGTCAATAAAGCAGAAATAGATGCTTTTCTGAAATTCTCTTGGTTTTTTAATGATCTAATGGATGTTGGCAATTTGATCTCTGCTTCCTCTGCCTTTTGTAAAACCAGCTTGACCATCTGGAAGTTCACAGTTCACATACTGTTGAAGCCTGGCTTGGAGAATTTTGAGCATTACTTTGCTAGTGTGTGAGATGAGTGCAATTGTGCGGTAGTTTGAGCATTCTTTGACATTGCCTTTCTTTGGGATTGGAATGAAAACTGACTTTTTCCAGTCCTGTGGCCATTGCTGAGTTTTCCAAATTTGCTGGCATATTGAGTGCAGCACTTTCACAGCATCATCTTTTAGGATTTGAAATAGCTCAAGTGGAATTTCATCACCTCCACTAGCTTTGTTTGTAGTGATGCTTCCCAAGGCCCACTTGACTTTGCATTCCAAGATGTGTGGCTCTAGGTGAGTAATCACACCATCGTGGTTATCTGGGTATGAAGATCTTTTTTTTTTTTTTTCTATTTCAGAAGGTTTTTTGCAAGTTGCTTTATTTACAACGCCAACTTTAAAAGTCACTGAACTAAAATTAACTGGACAATAAACTAGGCAGAAATTGCTTTACAAAAAGGGAAAGCCCAAAATGCCACTTTCTATAGGAAACCCACAGTTCAATTTTATTCAGAGCAAAGAAAAGAAACTTTCAATCATACTAGAAGAAACTGAGCCTTAAGTTTGGGAACTGTACTGAAACGACACATGCAAGGAGGACAACGTTCTGCTAATACAGTGACTCGCTGCTGCATCTGTTGCCTGTTTTTCTAATATTAACAATTATAACCAAAGCAGTGCAACTATCATTTGGAATAATCCTTACAGTGTTACAGCGTTAGACATGAAATTTCACTTCTCCTCACACCACTGGTTCTCTTTGCGTAGCTGGACTTCCTCTTCTTCAGTAAAATCATTTTTGATATTGAATGTCTTTCGAATCTCCTCAGGAGTTTTGCCCTTGATCATATTAGCAACAGTCTTGCAGGTAACATCAAGCACACCTTTGATGTCTAAGTAGTTTGCTGCCAATATAAGCTCAAAGAGTGTCCCTTGGTCAACTTTCAGGAATTCTTGATCCCAAACAGGTATATCATCTGTTTGTTTTTCTTTGTTCTCATCATCCTCAGGAGGAGGAGGATCATCCTTGTGGTGGGTGCACCACTGAATGACCTTTTTTAATATTGCTGCATTAACATTTGGCAACGGGACTGGATCATCATCTCCTTCATCACCCATTCCCAAATCTTCCAACATAGTCTTGATGGTCACAGGCTGTTTTGCAATTTCAACATCAACTTCAAATATCTCTCCATCAGAACTCTGCAACTTAATTGAAGGCATGGTGTTAGGTCTCAAGGAGATGGCGGGCCGGAGGCTGAAGTGAGCAGGGCGACGTCGTCTGTCAGCAAAGCCGAAAAGCGGAGAACAAGGCCTCTACAGCCTGAAGGTCTTTTTTTGTATAGTTCTGTGTATTCTTGCCACCTCTTCTTAATATCTTCTGCTTCAGTTAGGTCCTTCTGTTAGGTCCGGTTTCTGTCCTTTATCAAGCCCATCTTTGCATGAAATCTTCCCTTGGTATGTATAATTTTCTTGAAGCGATCTCTAGTCTTTCCCATCCTATTGTTTTCCTCTATTTCTTTGCCTTGATCATTGAGGAAGTCTTTCTTATGTGTAGAGAAGACTTTACACATGGACATCACCAGACGGTCAATACAGAAATCAGATTGGTTATATTCTTTGCAGCCAAAGATGAAGAAGCTCTATACAGTCAGCAAAAACAAGACTGGGAGCTGACTGTGGCTCAGATCACGAACTTCTTATTGCCAAATTCAGACTTAAATTGAAGAAAGTAGGGGAAACCACTAGACCATTCAGGTATGACCTAAATCAAATCCCTTACAATCATACAGTAGAAGTGACAAATAGATTCAAGGGATTAGATCTTAAAGACAGAGTACCTGAAGAACTATGGACGGAGGTTCATGACATTGTACAGGAGGCAGTGATCAAGACCATCCCCAAGAAAAAGAAATGCAAAAAGGCACAGTGGTTGTCTGAGGAAGCCTTACAAATAGCTGTGAAAGGAAAAGAGGGGAAAGGCAAAGGAGAAAAGGAAAGATGCTGCTGCAAAGAGAGCTTACTTCTTTCTTTCCAACGTGTGTGCCTTAAGTTTAGCTATGTCTATCTCTCTTTCTTGCCTTACCGAGTTGGCCAGGCCCTTCTGCGCAGTGGTAGGTAGAAACGACCAGAACAGACAATTGCCTTGCCCTCAAGCTTAGGAGGAAGCATTCAGCCGATCCCCCTTACGTAAGATGCTATTTCTAGGTTTTCATGGCTATTCTCAATGTACTTGAGGGAAAATCTCTTCTAATCTTGGTTTGCTGAGTGTTCTCATCATGAATGAATTTTGCAGAATGGCTATCCCAAATGACTTTTCTGCCTGCTTTAAATTGATCACAGGATTATCCCCTTATTCTGTTAGTGCAGTAATTAACTTTGATTGATTTTTGAAACCTTGAGCCAACCTTGTATTCCTCAGATAAATCCCACTGGTCTTCCTGTATATAGTTGAATTAATTTGCTAGTATTTTGTTATTGAATATCAT
Organism: Cephalophus harveyi; assembly: GCA_006410635.1. Classification (NCBI taxonomy): domain Eukaryota; kingdom Metazoa; phylum Chordata; class Mammalia; order Artiodactyla; family Bovidae; genus Cephalophus; species Cephalophus harveyi. The sequence goes on along the minus strand of SJYT01039392.1, from coordinate 647,493 downwards.
GTAATATATTTTTTCTGTGAAAGATGTGTTCTGGTTCAAGTCCTTGAAAGATATTGGTCTGTTCTCTTTTGTAATTTCTTTGTCTGGTTTTGGTATCAGGGTAATACTGGCCTCAGAAAAAAAAAGGGATCTTACTGTTTCCCTTCTCTATTTTCTAAAAGAATATAAATTGCACTGGTATTATTTCTCTCTTATAAGTTTTATAGAATGTACCAGTGAAGCCATTGGGAATTGGAGTTCTGTTTGTAGAAAGGTATATGATTTTTTTAAAATTGATTTTTTAATAAGTTTAGAGATACACAGAATTTCTATTGCTTCTTGAGTCAGTTTGATAATGTGTAATTTTCAAGAAATCTGTCCATTTACCTAAGTTATCAAATTTATGGGGCATATGGCTGGGATTTTGGCTTTATTTACAGTTTTTTTTGACAGACCAAAAGCTGTATATAATTAGTGTATGCATTTGATGAATATAGAGATAAGTATACACTGCTGATGGAGAAGGCGATGGCCCCCCCACTCCATGATCCTGCCTGGAGAGTCCCAGGGACGGAGAGCCTGGCAGGCTGCAGTCCATGGGGTCGCACAGAGTTGGACACGACTGAGCGACTTCCCTTTCACTTTTCCCTTCCCTGCATTGGAGAAGGCACTGGCAGCCAACTCCAGTGTTCCTGCCTGGAGAATCCCAGGGACGGAGAGCCTGGTGGGCTGCAGTCCGTGGGGTCACACAGAGTGGGACTCGACTGAAGCGACTCAGCAGCAGCAGCAGCAGACACACTGCTGAAACCGTCACCACGGTCCATGCCATCGGCTCCCGAAGTTTTCTCCCATCATCTTATTTAGTCTTTTATGATCCTTCTTATTTTCTTTTTAGTGACTATAGGATCTGTAGTAAAATCTTATCTTCATTTTTTATGTTGGTAAATTATACGTTCTCTGTTTTTTTCTAGGCATTTATTAAATAATTTTTTAGAGAAAAAATTTTGGTTTTTATGAATTTTCTGTTTCATTTTTAGTTTATTATTTCTGTATTTATCTTCATTACTTCCTTCTTTCAACTTATTTTGCATTTCCTTGTCTCTTCCTTTTTCCCCCCGCTTTTTAATGTAAGCATAGGTTACTGATTTTAAATCACTTTCCCTTGCTTACCATAGGTAAAGAAATAAATTCCACAAAAATTATTTTTACCTATATCTCACACATTCTGAGATGATAATGTTTCTATGGTTATTCAGATTAAAATAATGTCTCATTTTTCTGGTGAATTATTCTTTGATCCAAGGGGGAAGCTTGCTAATTTCCAAATATTTGGGGACTTTCTAGTATCTTATTTTGACTGATTTCTCATTTATTTCTCCTATGGTCAGAGAACATTCTCTGAAGGTTCAGTGTTCTGAAATTTACTTATTTCTTGTCCTAGAAGTGGTCTGTCTTGGCCAACATCCCACGATGTGGTAGGCACCTCTTCTGGTTGTTGGCATAGCATTCTGTGAGTGTCGGTGTGGTCGGGTGGGTGACACTGACGCCAAGGTCATCAGCATCTCACTGATATTTTGCCTTTGTGTGTAAGTGCTGAGAGAGAGGCATTAACTTCTTCCCTGCTTCCCTTCCTCCACCAGTCTATTGCACCTGTTGTCAAATGCTGGTGACTTCACCTACATTGTACAGGTCTAGCAAGTACTAGCTAGTCCAGCACAGCTGGGGGAGAAAACCCCAGTTAACCCACTTTTACCTTACTTTGCCCTAAGCTTGACATTCTTTTATCCTCTGGAAAAATTTATAAATTTCTTGGCCCCATCTGGCACACATTAGGTGCTCAATAAGTCAAGCATGGATGGTAAGTAATGAGTGAAGATCTTCTGACTTCCCTTCTCCAGAAGCCACTGGAATGGGTCTGTGTTCCCATTAGCATTCTGTGAAGCAGAGGGGAGCCTGGCTCATCCCCGCCCTCCACGGCCCCTCCCCACACTGACCTGTGTTCTCATCCCTGATGGTCCTTCCTGATCCAGCAGAGGCTAGGCTGGGCTGGGCTGTCTCCATCTTGGTCTTAACTTCATTTGCTCTGAAGTGTAATGTCTTTCATATCCTACTGAAAACCAGGATCCAAACTACAGATGTCCCCCTCTTTTATCCAGGGGGCCTCATCAGTCCTGTCCCCCAGTGTTTGTCTATGTGGGTCTGTTTCCTAAAACTAATTGCTTTCCTGTTCTAATTGTTTGCTTTATAAATCTTTATATATACGCTTAGGACTTCCCTGGTGGCTCAGCTGGTAAAAATCTGCCTGCAATGCAGGAGACCCGGGTTCGATCCCTGGGTTGGGAAGATCCTCTGGAGAAGGAATAGGCTACCCACTCCAGTGTTCTTGCCTGGAGAATTTCATGGACTGGAGAAATCCATGGGGTCGCAAAGAGTCAGACACAACTGAGCGTCTAACACTATTTCTACTAATTAGTGATCTTCCCTTCCATTCTGGGCTTCCCTGGTGGCTCAGACATTAAAGAATCTGCCTGCAATGCAGGAGACGCTGGGGTGGCAAGACCCCCTGGAGAAGGGAAAGGCTACCTCCTCCGGTATTCTAGCCTGCAGAATTCCATGGACGGAGGAGTCCCTGGGGTCCCAAAGAGCTGGACACGGCTGGGCGACTGGCACTGTCACTCCCATCACCCATTATGCGGTGTTTGCTGTTTTCATAGAAATTTCACATCCAACATTTCTCGTGAATGTCATAACTCCTCTAAGATGTATTGCTCCAATATTATTTTTTCCCATTCTCAAATGAGGAAACTAAGATTTAAATAGGTTGGGAGGGTCATCCAAAGTCGCTGAGCCAGTAAATGCCATCCTGCCCTTGAAAATCCCAGGTCCGTGTCCTTCCCTTTGGCACCCTCTTCTGCCTCTTCCACACTTTCTCCTGTTCAGCCTCCTTTCTCTGTCTCCTTGGAAAAAAAGCACCCAACGTGTGGGATTCTCTGGAGACTCATATAGTAAATGCATAAATTTGGAATAGTGCTCCCATAAAAGCTGGCAATATGTAAACCCCAACACTGGAGAAACTGGGTCACTATGTAGCTTTAAAAATCATTTAAGTTAGTCTCCCAGGTGCTCAGTGGTAAAGAACCCATCTGCTAATGCAGGAGACGAGAGTTCAGTCCCTGGGTCAGGAAGATCCCCTGGAGAAGGAAATAGCAACCCACTCCAGTATTCTTGCCTGGAGAATCCCATGGACAGAGGAGCCTGGCGGGCTACAGTCCACGGGGTCGTGAAAGAGTCAGACACGACTCAGCGACTAAGCAACAAAGCTGGTCTCTCTGTCAAAGCAAAGTACAGAATAGAAACTTTGAACAAAATGTCTGTGAAGGGGAGTCGGGGTGGGGGTGGGGTGGCAATAGATGCTCCAGTTGGGTCAGACGAAAAGGAGTTTTCCACTAAATCCACAGAGCCCCCAAATAGAAGTGGTCCCCCTCCACCCCAGGAACTCCTCGGCTTGAACGCGGTCGGAAATGCCACAGGAATGTCTCGGATGCGGTCTCTGCAGCCCCCGGACCAAGATATTAATCCGTTTCAGGGGCTCCAGTTTTTATAAAAGCTCCAGGGGAAACCACTTTAGAATATCCAGAGGAGTCCACATCTCTCGAGGTGTTCAAGAAAGCCTGCACTGACTGCTCACTGTCTGTGGAATCAGCCCCTCATTCGTCTTTGTCGCTGGGAGATTTCCACAAAGAGCCCCTAGCAAGGCTCCCAGCTTGGAGAGTCAAACCCAGCGAGTGCGTCTAGACACACAGACGTGCTAGGAAGCAGCGGCGATGAAGCAGCGCATTATTTTTACGAAGATCTGTCACTCGACAAATATTCTGAGTATGTGAGTAAAACCAGGATGGGATTGGTGAATGCATAATTAGCTCCAAGTTATTTAAAAAGCAGGTTGACACTTATCGCCCTCGAAAGGAAAAGCCGTTCTCTTGGATTCCATAGGCTTTCCACAGCGTTTTCTCTGCCAACTCAGAACTCTGGGAACAGAAATAGTCTTGATCCTGGCATACACTCCTACATAGTCATTGACTCAGTAAATGAATGAACACAGAATGTTCAACAGTGGAGCCCAGAGAAACGATTCCAATGCTTTCCTGAAACAAATGCAGATTATAGTGATCACGGCCAGCAAGTTCCTCCTCCCAAGAGATCAGTCCTTGTGGTCGAGGCCTCCAAAAGCCAGGGTGACGCGGACCCTTCCCCCCACCTCCAAAGGGACGGCCCAGGGCCCCCACCGCGCTCCCACACCCAGCTGCTGTGGCCGGCCACCCTGACACACCAGTCACGCTGCTGGAGACACAGACCTGTCTTGCTCATACCTGAGAATCGGGTTCAGCCCAGATCTGGCCCCAGGTGAGGCTAGAGCCAACAATCGCTGAGCACATTAAATAATTAAAAACAGTTCCATTTAGATGGTAAACGCTATTACGCATCTGAATGGAAGTGTGTTTTGTTTCACGAAATCTAGAAGGATTAGTGAGTATTCAACAATCCCTTTCGGGACCCTCCCACACTGCTGGTGGGAATGGGAATTGAGGCGGTCACTGTGGAGAATGGAATGGAAGTTCCTTAAAAAGCTAGAAGCAGAGTTCCCATATGATCCAGCAATCCCATTCTTGGGCATATATCTGGACAAAACTGTCATTCAAAAACATGCATGCACCCTAGCATTCATGGCAACCCTGTTCACAGTAGCCAAGACACGAAGCAGCCTAGATGAGCGTCAGAGGCGGGTGAAGACCGCGGAGTGTGGAGGGCAGGGCAGTCCCTCCAGGGCCCTTGCCTGGAGAACCCCAAGGACAGAGGAGCCCGGCGGGCTCCAGCCCAGGGGGTCGCCAAGAGCTGGACACGACTGAAGCGACCCAGCACGCATGCATGCACACAGCGGAGCCCTGCTCAGCCGTGAAAAAGGAGGGAAATGTTGCCGTCTGCAGCAACGCGAATGGACCTGGAGGTGATCGCACTAAGTGAAGTAAGTCAGAGAAAGGCAAACGCCACGTGATGTCACCGTTATGTGGAATCTAAAATCTGGCACAAATGACTTATTCACAACACAGAAGCAGGCTCACAGACACGGGAAGCAAACTTGGGGCTGCCAAAGGGGAACGGCCGTGGGGAGGGATAAACTCGGCGTTTGGGATTAGCGCATGCAAAGTACTACACACAAACAGATGAACGGCAGAGCGGAACGCCATTCAGTACCTTGTAATGAACCGGAATGGAAAAGAATGTGAAAAAAAAAATATATATATAAAGCTGAATCACTTTGGTGTATACCAGAAGCTAACACAACCTTGTAACTATAATTCAATTAAAAAACCCCTTTTGACCCAAATCTACCACCACAAAAAGTATGATAATAAACTCATATTTATAAATGCATATAAAATATATAACATGTATTTAATATATTTGTTATTCATACTACATTTTTTTTATCTATATTATATATAGATAAACATATGTCTGTGTATGCTTCCTTGCTTCCTGGGAAAAACCTTGATAACCTTACCAGTTTCCACTGGCTTAGCTTTACTTATTGGATTACCTCTTATATATAAGTTGAAAATGTGGAACTTAAAAACATGTAATGGAGACGGCCTTTCTGGATGTGACAGAAATAGAGGCAAATTCAAAACAGAACGCTAATGCCGAATGGGCACTGGAAATGGCTTGCTTGATTAAATCTTGTCTGGATTATCAGGTACATAATAGGAAAAGTGTCAGGTTCGCCTGCAGAGCTGGGCCGCCCCTCTGCGTGGTTAATCTTCTTCTAAAAGAGACCAGATACTTCTCGGTGGCAACTGAAAACCAACATTTTTCTTATTTAAGATGACTGGAATGACGGATGCATAAATCATAACATATGAAATTCTCCCATAACTTAGACTCCTCCTAATACTAAACATTTGTTCCGATTTCTTGACAACCGCTGCATGTGGGAGAGGCTTAGCCGACATGCTTGTGCTAATACGGGTATTTTAGGAAATGTTAACATTGCCTTGTGCTGTCTCGAAACTAGAAGACCAAGAAACTTAAATGAGAGGCGATTGAAAAGCATTGATTTAAATGATACTTTTACGGCATCTGACCACCGCCTTGAGATTTCTTCTAGATTCTCGTAAAGAAAATAGAATGACTTCAGTCAATCATCTGGGTGGTTTGTTGTTTCTTCTTTTAGGGGGGAGGGGTGGTGCTTTTGTATTTTTTTTACTTTTCACTTTCTTGAGATCTCAAAACTGACCCATTACTGCCCTGGAGGAATTCGGCTTGAGTATACAATCTAAAATATGGAAAACACGTTATTGTAATAGACTATTTGTCCTAATATGAAAGCAATTGGAAATAGCTGATAATTCAAAGCATCTTCGAGACAGAATACAGTTCAGCCATTCAAAATTTCATCTGCGCGAGGCACTAAAAATAACGGGAAAACGCTTGAACGGGTTACAAAGTGTGCATACAGTTCAGAGTCACGATGGAAATTTGCATGCAGGGAAGAAATCTGGGAGGAGAAGCTGGAGTCAGGACTCCACAGAAACGCTGATGACTGGGCTCTCGTCTCTCTCCTCCAGCTTTACGGCGAGAGTGCCGAGGGTGAGAAAGGGGCCGTCTGCGAGGACGGGTGACCTCGGCCGCCCGTCGCCACTCGGACACAGCTGACTGCCCACTCTGGAACTGGCCCCACGCGGGAAAGGGCGCCGCGAGAGCTATGTGTCTGCACGTCCTCGGTTGTCATCTGGGGGTGACATTTGCTCTGTGCCCTCCCTGGGCTCCACGACGCCCACCCACCACTCCTCTTATTGTGCCCGGTGGGGCTGCGCTTGACTCTGAAGCTCACCCTGTTCCACCAACAGTACCCAGGAACCCGGGGACCACCAAATGCTAGTTAAAAAGCGACATCCTGTGATCAGCCTGCACCCCTGAGAGAAGGACCCAGATGAGGGGTGCTTGGGGTGCCTGTAAGCCAGCCTCGAGACTGTGGAACAGCATGGGAAGGGGGCAGGCGGGCAGGAGGTGCGGAGGCCCAGTCTGCACTCCGAGATGGGGTACCATCAGCGTGACCACACCCTCAGGTCTGCCTTCCAGGATCCAACACAGCCCTAATGTTTGGGGAGGCCTCCCGGGTGGCTCCGTGGTAAAAGAATCTGCCTGCAATGTGGGAGACCTCAGTTTGATCCCTGGGTCAGGAAGATCCCCTGGAAAAGGAAATGGCAACCCACTCTGGGATTCTTGCCTGGGAAATCCCATGGACAGTGGAACCTGGTGGGCTACAGTCCAAAGGCTTACAAAGAGTCGGACGCGACTGAGTGGCTCAGCACACACAAAGCTCGGGCGAGTGCCCAGTTATTCTATTAACTTTATTGTCCAAAAACTCAGAGACTGGACAGATCAGAAGTGATGATGCCCATTTCACAGCGGCAGAAGCTGAGGCTGGGATGGGGTGGGTGTGGGCAGCCCTGGTGGGTCCCGTGGGCTTAAACTGCAGATCTCCCCCCTCACCCGCTGCGGGGTGTCCTGTGACCCGCGTCAGGCCTGCTGTGACTCGGGTGCCAGTCCTGGGCAAGCTCTTTGGGGAGCAGCTGGGCCTGGAGGAGGGGCACCCACAGAGCTGAAGCAGCCCCCCTCAGCCCTCTGAATGCCACACGAGACACGCTCTCTGGGAGGGAGGCATGGCCCACCCCCTGAGACCCCCATCTGTGCCTCGCTTCCCTGTCAGGGCAGTCCAGCCCGTGAACACAATTTCCCTACAGAACAGAGAGGGGCAGGGACATGCAGGGGTGCCAAGAGGGGCTGGCCACCCTCTGGGACCACTGCAAGGGGATAGTGGGGCACAGGGCCGCCAGCCCTGCAGGGAGCAGAGAGGAGAGCCTGGGGCAGCCGCTGCGCTCTATGCTGTCGAGCGCTCGAGTTCTGCTCTGTCCCTCCAAGCTCTGAGGGTGAGCAAGAAGGCCCTGCAGGCGTGCAGGGCGTGGTTAGCAGATCCTCCCGGGCGAGTGCCGGGAGACCAGAGAGGTGGGCGCACGGAGCCAAACCTGGATCGCCAGCCTTCAGCTCCTACTCCAGGGCTCCCGCCGCTCTGCACCTTCGTCCCTACTGGGGCTGGGGGTGACGGACATGGGCCCATCTCGGCCCCCTGAAAGGACCCAGAAGCTGGGCCTGGAGGGGACCAGAGAGCTCACAGCAGGGTTTCAATGCCACCTCTTCACCACTGAGGGTGTTCCCTGCCCTAGGGGGCACCCAACCCCCAGCACTGGGTAGGTACTGCGGATGGAGGGTTACTAGGACGCAGACCTAGCCCCAGGAACCCCACGCTGCACGGGCGCTGCCCAAGCTGGGCTCCAGGGTACAGAGGCCCAGCTGGGCTTTGGGAGGGGGCGTGGGGTGGCCGGAGGGTGGGATGCCCCCGATCCCCTCAAGGGTGTGACAGGGAAGGATACAGGCTGCCCGGTCCCCGAGACAAGGACGGCGCAGGACAGGCCGGGGACCTGAGCCCAGGCCATGTGCGGGCTGCGGTGTAAGCCTCCTGGCGCCTCAGGCTTCATGGAGGTGAGCAGAGAGGCCACAGGCGGGACGGGAGACAGGCGGACGGAGTGGAGGGGTCTTCCTGGGGGAAGGACCGCCGAGGCCGGAGGGGCTGAGTGAGCAGGCAGTGCCCGGAGAGGCAGGGCTGCTGAGGGGTGGGTACGGCACGCGGCTGGGCTCCCCGTGGTCCGAGTGCCTGGCTTGGCCGGCCGCTGGACCACCAGGTGTGGTGGGAGGGCGGCCAGCGGAGCCCCTGTCTCGGAGGGTCTGTGAGCAAGAACAGAGCCCGCAGCCGGCCGCCGGCGCCTAATGAGAGCCAGGTGGGGCCACACCTCGCCTGTCGGGCGGCACCTCTGGGCTTTGATCAGCGATAAGGGCCTAAGTGTTCCCAGGACCCCTGCCCTCCCCCACCGCCGCCCTGCGGACACAACTTCCCTTTCAAAGCCATCTCTCATCACCTGCCCTCAGGAGGCGAGGCCAGGAGGGCTGCAAGGCAGGGCCCTGGCCCCCAGGACCTGCCTCGCAAACCCTGGCGCCCGGGCACGCGGGCAAACCTGCTGGCATCCACTTGGGACACAGTCCAGATGGCTCAAACCCTTCTCCCAGCCCAGGGCTCTGGACCTCCATCAGCCCTCGGGAACTCGGGCCTCTCCCCGGGTTGTGGGAGACCCCGGGGGAGGCTGGGGGCTCACACGCTGCCATCTCCCCAAAGCGGGCCTGATGCCACTTTTCTGAGCCACCCCTTCCTCTCCTCACCCCCTTTCCCTTCTCTTCTGCTTCATCTTGGTTACTTCTCTTGGTTTAAACAATAGATTTGCAAAGTCCGCTTTCTCTGCCACAGAGTGGGGCAGGGTCGTCACCAAGCCCTGATGTGGGGCCGGGTGGCTGCAGCGGACACACTGCCCCTGCCCCTTGGCCACGGCGTGGCGGTGGGGAGGTCTGGGCTGCGGGGTCTCCGGTGGAGTGGGTGCATCCCCCCGCTTCTGTGCCCTGTGGGTGGGCAGAGCAGATGTCCCCCCCGAAGCCTGAGGATGTGGAGGTGCCATGCAGCTGTGGGGGTGTCTAGGGCATGGCGGCAGAGGCGGTCCCCGGGGGGATGCAAGGGCTGGGCAGCCTGCACTGGGTCCCCAGCCTGGCCCCCCGGCTGTGGGGCTCTGGAAGTGGCCCATCTGCTCCTCTCTGAAGTCGGGGTCATCACAGGCTGGGTGGGAGCTCAGTGTGGCTGTGTCTGTGAGGCCTGACATTAGCTTCGTGGTGCAATCCCTGGATCGGGAAGATCCCCTGGAGAAGGAAATGGCAACCCACTCCACCATGCTTGCCTGGAGAATCATGGACGGAGGAGCCTGGCAGGCTGAGTCCAGAGGGTCGCAGAGTTGGACACCACTGAGCGACCTCACTTTCTTTTATTGTTATTACTGTCACGGGCAGCAGCCTAAAGAATGGGCCCTGGGTTGCCTTTGAACAACTCAAAGCCCTGACATCTGCGCCGAGGATCCTGTACGAAACAGCGGGCTCCCCGCAGCCTTCGCTGCAGCCAGGGGCCCCCGTCCTGGGCGCCGGCCTCTTGCAGGAAGCTCAGGGTGAAGCCGGCCCCTCCCCGGCCCACCCTGCACTCCCCCAGGGTTCCTCCCGAAACGCAGCCACAACGCACACGGGCATGGGCAGCACAGGGAACAGAGGGATGTGTGCACGCACGTGCGTATGCGTGTGTGAGTATGAGACAGAGACACAGAGGGAGGGAGGGAGGGAGCAAGGGGAGAGGAGAAAAGCGAAGGCCGCGAACATTCATTTGGGGACCGGAGAGAAGGGCAGGCGAGAAGTCTTTGTAGTTTTCCTGCAGCCCTTTCCTGAGTCTGACATTCATCAAAGTGAAAGCCGGGGTCAGACAGTGCAGGGGTCCGGTGGACAGACCCCCACAGCAGCCTGCTCGGAGGCCAGGAGCCCCGGAACCAGCTCTGAGGCCCAGCCCGGGGGTCCTTCCGCCTGGGGGCCATGTGATGGGCAGGAACAGTGGGTCGACCCCCTCCACCTGCCTCCTGACCGCTTCCCTGCAGACTGGAGAGCCCGAACAGGCAAGACCCGCGGGAGACGCTGGCTGGGTCCTGCGACCAGAACCCTGGCCCCCCCACGATCCCTAGGGCCACTCTGGGGCCCCATCCACACAGCCACACCGTGCGCTGGGCTCTGAGGTCACCGTGTCCAAAACGAGACGCTGAGCTTGCAACTTGCAGCCAGAAATGGGCCTCCCTGCCCTCCCCCCTCAGACCCTAGGCTGTCTCCCTTCTCAGGCGGGCCGGGCATTCATGGTCCGGGGTCCGGAAACCTGCCCGACAGGCTGTTGGTTGAATCCAGAAAGAACCAGCTGGCGTGAACTGCCCACGCTCGTTTTCCTAAGTCTGGGCTTCCCTCGTGGCTCAGCCGGTGAAAAATCTGCCTTCAATACTGCAGATGTTTGATCCCTGGGTTGGAAAGATCCCCTGGAGAAGGAAATGGCAAGTCACTCCAGTACGCTTGCTTGAAAAATCCCATGGATGGAAGAACCTGGCAGGCTATAGTCCATGGGGTCACAAAGAGTTGGACACGACTGAGCGACTTAAAAAAATTTTTTTTTCCATGGCACCCCACTCTGGTACTCTTGCCGGGAAAATCCCATGGATGGAGGAGCCTGGTAGGCTGCAGTCCATGGGGTCGCGAAGAGTCAGACACGACTGAGCGACTTCACTTTGACTTTTCACTTTCATGCATTGGAGAAGGAAATGGCAACCCACTCCAGTATTCTTGCCTAGAGAATCCCAGGGACGGGGGAGCCTGGTGGGCTGCCGTCTATGGGGTCGCACAGAGTCGGACACGACTGAAGCGACTTAGCAGCAGCAGCAAGTCTGGACTAGGGAGTTGCTCCGAAGTCTACTTTATTGCCTCAACTAAATATTATGGCGTTTTGAGAGGATCACTTCCTCCAGGAAGCCTTCCCTGATACCCTTAGACTGGAGAGGTGCCTTCTCTGCACTCTCCCAGGCCCCCAGGCCTCCTTCTGACATGACTCTTATTCCATGTCTATGCAGACTTGGGCTTTTTCCTGGACAAGAAGGGTGTGTATGTACATGTGTGTTTTCCTCCCAAAGTTTAGGATAATTTCTGAAAAATAATAGCTGTTGGATTGCTATTTGTTGAACAAATAAACGAATGAATGAACGGCTGTAGGTTATTCTTGCATTTATTATTCTGTTGAATTTTTATAAAGGAGACCCATGGTGCTGACCAATGTATCAGTCAGCAAGGATTGCTGTAGCTAATAACCCTCAACTGCACAGCTCAAAGCAGCAGATACCCCTCTCCCCGTTCTGAGGCCAGAGTCTGAAATCGAGGGGTCTGTGGGGTTGGCTCCCCCTGGGGGATTCCGGGGCGGGGAGGGGCATTCCAGGCCTCTTTCCCAGCTTCCACGGCTCCAGGAATTCTTGGCTTGGACACGTGTCACGACCCCGCCCTCTGCCCTGCGGTCACAAAGCTTCTCCCGGTGTGTCAGGGTCTCTTCTCTTCTAATAAAGACTCTAGTCACCGGGTTCAGGACAACCCTAATCCAGTACAACCCTGCCTTAACTAACTACTTCTAATAGTGGCCCATTTACAGCTCGTTTTCCTGTCTGTCCTAGAGTTGCTCTGAGGTCCACATTATCGTGTCAACTAAATATTATGGCATTTTGAGAGGGTCACTTCCTCCAGGAAGCCTTCCCTGATATCCTTAGACCGGGAGAGGTGCCTTCTCTGCACTCTCCCAGGCCCCCAGGCCTCCTTCTGTCATCGACAGAAGCAACTGACCCACTTCCACACAAGGCCGCCTTGGGAGCGGGGCTCAGGACTGGGACGTCTCCTTCAAGGGGACACCATCCAACCCGCCGCACCCCGTTTCCCCAGCTCTGGGTGAGAGGTGCTCATGGGCGCAGATGAAGCTGCAGAGCTCGGGAGTAAGTGGCTCGTTACAGCGGCCTCGGCCCCGGGAGGCAGGATTTGGGGGCAGCCCCCTGGCAGAGCCCCTCCTTGGAAGCAGGGAGGCCGTGAGGCTGTAACTCTTCCTGCCTTCCTGAGGCCTGACCCAGCACGAAACTGAGCCAGGCCGTGCAGCGGATGCTGCTCTCTGAGCCCAGAGGGCAGGCTTGTGGCCGTGAGCACGGGGAGACTCCCCTGAGGAGATAGCCGCATGGGCTAGAGAAACCTCCAGGCGGAGCAAGAACCCTGAAACCTCCCTGGAGGGAGGCATGGGGCAGGATGACAGCCCCAGAGAGGTCCCTGTCCTAACCCCCGGCGCCTGCAAGGGAATTTAGATAGCTGATCTTAATTAATTGCTGGTCTTAATGCACAGAGATGAAGATCCTAGGCTGTCAGTGGGGGGAGTTGGGGGTGGCGCAAGGCAGTCACGAGGTCCATCAGTGTGGAGGAGGGGCAGGCAGGGTCAGAGGGGCGGGACATGAGGGACCCTGCCCAGGGATGCTGGCTCTGCAGGTGGTGGATGGGCCGAGAGCCCAGGAGTGTGGCCAGCACCTCCCAGACCTGGGAAGGGCAGGAAACAGGCCCCCAGAGAGCCCTCAGGAGGATCCTGGACCCGCTGACACCTTGCTTTTTCCCCATGAGGCCGCACTGGGCTTCTGACCTCCGGAACCGCAGGCAGATACGTGTGTATTGTCCACTGAGCAGGTAACTACAGTTCAGTTCAGTCACTCAGTCATTTCCAACTCTTTGCAACCCCATGGACTGCAGCACACCAGGCTTCCTTGTTCTTCACCAACTTACTCAAACTCATGTCCGTTAAGTTGGTGATGCCATCCAACCATTTCATCCTCTGTTGTCCCCTTCTCCTCCTGCCCTCAATCTTTCCCAGCATCAAGGTCTTTTCAAAGGAGCCAGCTCTTTGCATCAGGTGGCCAAACTACTGGAGTTTCAGCTTCAGCTACTACAGTAGTTGACTAGATAACTCGTTAGCCCAACAATAGAAAGCTGACCCAGAGGGTTAGAAGGAGTTGCAAGGAGGCCCAGCTGCCATAGAGAGGGGCGTGTGTGGGCACTGAAGGAGCGAGAGCCCCGTCCCTCCTGCTGACTAGCATGCACAGAATAGGGATGCCCAGGAGGCAGACCAGGCGAGGGGGGTAAAACCCCAGCACCCAGGCATCAGGGGAAGAAGCTGAGCTGCTGGATCAGGGAGCAGGGTCCAGGCAGACTTGTCACCTTCCCCACGCGTCCGAGGACTCGGGAGGTGCAGCTCCACCCACAAGAGCGGTCCCTGTCGGGCTGTGCCCGAGGCAGAGAGAGCCTGTCCGGTGGTAGGCGTCCCGGCCCGGGACACGGACAAGCAGAGGTCTGTATCCACCACCAGGTCAGGCTGGTACCCGGCCCAGAGACGCTGCCCGCACGTATCGGTGGGAACAGGGAACTGGAGCCTGTGTGTGATGGGGCTGGTGGCGTATGCGGAGAGGTGAGCCCCGGGGCGGGGGCAGGTGTCTGGGAAAGCAGATTGCCCAGCCAGCTCCTTCCTGCCAGGAGGAGGCACCGCCCTGCAGCCCCATCCAGCTGGCCTGGCCGGGAGTGTCGCCTCCCTGGGACTCAGTCCCCTTCTCTGCACAAAGGGACAACTGACGCACGCCCTGTGGGGGTGTGGGGCGGCCGAGGGCCAGCAGTTCTAGGAGTGCCTTTCACCATCAGGAGCCCCGGATGGGCGAGCATCCCCACATCAGAGGCCCCGTTCACTCCCTCACCCCACCCCCATCCCGAGGCCTGAAGGTGGGAGAAGGCTGCAGGGATCTCACGATGCCAGGACACCCAGGGGCTGCTGACGGGGGTGCAGAGCTCGGTCCTGGGCACTCCAGCCTCCGGCGAGCAGGCAGGGGGCAGCCAGGCTCCCCCGGCTGCAAGGGGGTAGGGGACACTCCTGGCTGGGAGCTGGTGTCATTTCGGGACGGGGCTCTTAGAGTATAGACGTGTGCGTCAGCTCCGTAACCGCTCCGCAGCCTTCGATCACTGTTTCCTGCAGGGATCTAACCGTGGCGGCACCCGGGACCAGAGAGGCCCCGGGACGCTGCTGGGAGGGACCCTGGGGAGGCGACAGACCCCAGCGAGGGTTAGAGCCTGGGACTCTCACACCCGCCCTGCGCCTCCCGCGAGTGGAGGCTGTCCGCCCACGTCTGAGGGTCCAGCTTTGCGGCGGGTGTCTTCAGACGCCTCGCATGGGGTGTCGATTTCTCTCTGGAACCGCCTCCTCCTGCCTCCAGGCCCCTAAAGAGAGTCTGATAAGTGCATCTGCTTTCTCACTGACCCCGCTCAGGGGAGAGGGGTTGGAGTTCCCGCCCCGCCGTCTCCCACAGACGCGTTTGTGTTTCTCCATCTCTTCACCTTCTCCAGGGATGTGCAATTGCCTTGGGTTTACCACCTTAGGAGTTAGGGGCAAAGGGCTGTCATGGAAACCCCGGCTGACCTCTCTCACTGCAACGACTCTCCGTTCAAAGGTGAGATGACCAATTCGGGGATGCTACCGAGTCTTTTCCCACTTTTTAAAAAATTGTGGTAAAATGCACATAATACAAAATTTAGCATTTTCTCATTTTTTAGTGTATAGTTTAATGGCATTAAACATCATTCACAGTTTTTTAAAAATATTGATTTGTTTGGCTGTGCTGGGTCTTAGTTGCGGCATGTGGCATCTAGTTCCCCACCCAGGGACTGAACCTGCCCTGGGAGCACAGAGTCTTAGCCACCAGACCCCCTGGGACATCCCCACACTTTTTTAACTGAATGAAAGATACTGAAGAAAGAGTCTTTACATTTCATGAAGAGTGAAGTGAAGTGAAGCCACTCAGGTGTGTCCGACTCTTTGTGACCCGATGGATTGTAGCCTACCAGGCTCCTCAGTCCATGGAATTTTCCAGGCAAGAATACTGAAGTGGGTTGCCATTTCCTTCTCCAGGGAATCTTTCCAACTCAGGGATCAAACCCGGGTATCCCGCATTGCAGACAGACGCTTCACCATCTGAGCCACTAACGTGTAATTTTCAGAAGTTTCATGCAGGCGACTTTGTATAATCCCATGATAACCCTTTCTCCTCCCCACCCTAGGCTGCCCCTCCCGCTTCCTTTTCCCTGTACATATGTGAGTTCTCTGTGCTTGAGGGTCTGCGTGTTATTTAATTCTTATTTTGTATCTGAGTACAGCTGACTTATAATGCTGCTTCTTCTTTTGCTACATTCACTCATCTCGTGTATTTTTTGAATTGCACACACACCTGATATCATACAGTATCTGTCTCTCTGTAGGTTTTTCACTTTGCCTAGGGAACATCACCGTCATTCATTTCCAGAGCGTCCTCATCTATCCAAACTGTAGGAGTTAGGGGCAAAGGGCTGTCATGGAAACCCCGGCTGACCTCTCTCACTGCAACGACTCTCCGTTCAAAGGTGAGATGACCAATTCGGGGATGCTACCGAGTCTTTTCCCACTTTTTAAAAAATTGTGGTAAAATGCACATAATACAAAATTTAGCATTTTCTCATTTTTTAGTGTATAGTTTAATGGCATTAAACATCATTCACAGTTTTTTAAAAATATTGATTTGTTTGGCTGTGCTGGGTCTTAGTTGCGGCATGTGGCATCTAGTTCCCCACCCAGGGACTGAACCTGCCCTGGGAGCACAGAGTCTTAGCCACCAGACCCCCTGGGACATCCCCACACTTTTTTAACTGAATGAAAGATACTGAAGAAAGAGTCTTTACATTTCATGAAGAGTGAAGTGAAGTGAAGCCACTCAGGTGTGTCCGACTCTTTGTGACCCGATGGATTGTAGCCTACCAGGCTCCTCAGTCCATGGAATTTTCCAGGCAAGAATACTGAAGTGGGTTGCCATTTCCTTCTCCAGGGAATCTTTCCAACTCAGGGATCAAACCCGGGTATCCCGCATTGCAGACAGACGCTTCACCATCTGAGCCACTAACGTGTAATTTTCAGAAGTTTCATGCAGGCGACTTTGTATAATCCCATGATAACCCTTTCTCCTCCCCACCCTAGGCTGCCCCTCCCGCTTCCTTTTCCCTGTACATATGTGAGTTCTCTGTGCTTGAGGGTCTGCGTGTTATTTAATTC
The DNA here is from genome assembly GCA_006410635.1 of Cephalophus harveyi. NCBI lineage: Eukaryota > Metazoa > Chordata > Mammalia > Artiodactyla > Bovidae > Cephalophus > Cephalophus harveyi. The sequence continues at coordinate 630,818 of SJYT01039392.1, read as the reverse complement.
TTATTTTGTATCTGAGTACAGCTGACTTATAATGCTGCTTCTTCTTTTGCTACATTCACTCATCTCGTGTATTTTTTGAATTGCACACACACCTGATATCATACAGTATCTGTCTCTCTGTAGGTTTTTCACTTTGCCTAGGGAACATCACCGTCATTCATTTCCAGAGCGTCCTCATCTATCCAAACTGGAGCTCCGCCCCCGTTCAGCAGCAGCCCGCGCCCTCCCGTCTCTGGCGGCCTCTGCTCCACCTTCAGTCTCAGCGAATTCGATTAAGGTGCTTCGCGTAAGTGGAATTGTCATCCGGGGGGCCACCTGAGGGTCCCAAACCCACCCAAAACCATCTCTGTAAAACACAAGGGCACCTTCCTAGTGTTCTGCCTGAATTAGAAATGGCTTCCACCGCCCTGCCATTTCTAATAAAAGCCCCCCTCCAGGCAAATCTGCAGAAAACCAAGACTGGCTGGATTCTCCTGTCTGATGCTATGGGAACAAGGAACCGTGAGGAGCTCGAATTCACTGGCCGGACTTCAAAACCGGGACAAAGGTGGCTGTACAGCTCATTAGCATCTCATTTTAATACTAAGACCCCCGCCCAGTTGGCGCCTTGTTGGTGCCCCCTGCTTCACAGCCTGTCCCCCAAGGACCATGAAGGGGCAGAAAAGCTCTCAGCTCATCCCAGGAAACCGCCGCCTGGTTCCATGAGCCTCAGTGGCAGAGGCCTCGGACCCACACCACCCCTTCAGCCCGCTTTCCTGTAGAAAGCTCGTGCTTGCCTGCGCTCCGGGAGAAGGTGCTTTCAGAGCAGGAGCTCGCCCTGCTCCATCCTCGACCAGCAGATAAAGCTTCTGTCTGCTCCCCCAAACCGGACTTTTGCCTTTGGATGGGAAGAACTGAGGGAAGGAGAAGGGGCGGTGGGGGCCAGCATCACTCGGGGCCTGCGCCCCGGGCCCGGCGCTCTCACCCGGCACCGCGTCTCAAGCCTCCCTGTGCAGCGTGGGCTCCTGCCAGCTCTCTACTCCCTGTTCTCGCTCCGCCTCCCGGGACAAGGGCAGCCGCTGCTGGGCATGTGCGCAGGCCCCCTGGACCCCTGCGATGGGAACTGGACCGGCTCCATCTAGCCCCTGACCTCGCTGCATCCCTGCTCAGCCCCATGGACCATGGGGGCCTGTGGGTCCCTGGGGATTCACATGAGTTCACGGCCGTTATCCAGCAACCACTAGGAGGATGTGATGGTCCACCATACGGGTTGATTGTGGCTGGCCGTGGGGTCAGCACAACTCTGGGTGTGTCTGCAAGGGGGTCTCTGGATGAGCTTAGCCTTTGGGTCAGGAGACAGTGTGGGTGGGCCTCATCTCATCAGTTGAAGATGAGACTGAAAAGGCTGAGCCGCACCTTCCCCAGCCTGACCGTGGGGCTGGGACCGCCTTCTCCCACCCCTGGGGAGGGGAGCCACCACTGTCCACCCTCTGGGTTCTCAGCCTCCAGCATCATATGCACCAACTCCCAATAAGAAACCTCTGCGTGTCTCCATCCTAGCGGCTCAGTGTTCTCTGATGAACCTGGGCAAACAGCCAGGTACGTTTTCCCCGGCGCGTGCCCTATCGTGTGGCCCCAGGCCCCCCGGGGGAGGGATGGGAGGCACACGGTGAATGGCTGGCCACCCTGCTGCATCCCGACTTGGGCTGCTGTTCGCCAGAACTGGAGCTCCCCCACCTACAGGTGGACAAGTCTCTGTTTGGGAGGTGACCCCGAGAAGCAGGCTGTGGGTGTCAGGAAGTGAGACGGGGAAGGGAGGAAGCTGAGCAATGGGGGGTTACCCCAGTGGACGGCTGAGACCCAGCCGTGCGGAGGGGACCTCAGAGGGAGGGCATGGAGCACCCCCCCGCCCAGGGCGTACAGACCCATCACGGGTCACAGGGCGCTCCTGAGGACATGGACTCCGGGGTGTTTCTGCCCTACGAGTGATCCCGCTCCCCGAGGAGCCGCAGGAGGAAAGTGCAGGTGTTCGGGGCAGAAAAGGGGTGCACGTGTCTGGGACCCGTCCCCCAAAGGAAGGAGGCCCTCTGGGGTGCGTCGGGCAAACGCAGGGACAGAGAGGACGCTGGTGTCATTAGCGTGGAACGGGTGCTGTGTTTCTCATGCCAGATTTCTGCCTTTTGCCGGGAAAATAGCTCCTGAAACTGAAGAGTGAGGGTCCCCTTAAGAGGGGGCCCCGTTCACTTACTTAGCCCGGGTGGTGGGGAGTGGACTGGGGACGTCTGCCCCAAGGACAGTCCCCAAAACAGAATGACTCCCCTGGGGAACTCTTCCTTCAGGAAAAAACAGTGTGGCCGTGCACCTCCTAAGCGGGGTGGTCATCCCCGAACAGTGTGGGGACAGCGTCGAAGAGCTTAACCAGCACACTCACCCCGGGGAGGGAACGACCGCCCCCCTTAGAGCGTGGCTGTCTGAGAGCCAAGGGCCGGGGCGCCCGCGTCATTAGCGACAACCAGACTCTCATCCACTTGTGCTCTGCCTCTTAAAGGAAAACCCGTACGTGCAGAGCCCACGCGGGAGCGCCTCCCGCTCACTTGCCCCCAACCCTCCCTGCGTTGTTCAGGAGCCTAATGCATTTGTCTCCTCCGGCCATCTTCCGTGTCGTCTGGACGTATTTCGGAAATAACAGGAGAGTGAATCCTGCCGCTGGAAAGGGCTGCGTGTAATTCTGCAGGTCCCCAAAGCGGGTGGCGCTCCTGGGCTCGTGCCTGGGGGTGTGGAGACCCCACGTGGACCCTGGATGTTTCTCACGTTGAGAAACGTGCGGGGAAATTCCGCCTGAAGCCACTGATTCTAGAAGCGGTCGGAGAGTTTATGGGGCTTCCTGGAGAGGAAACATCAGGATGACCGAGAAGCAGGGTGGTTGTGAGCCTGGTGGGGCCCCAAACCCAATGTCCCAGCTTCTGGGAGACCTCTGCTCGCCCTGCCTGCCAGCCCGCAGGCTTCGCTGGGCAGGCAGCGGTCTGAATTCTGGGCACACAGTGAGCAGCTGCGCACGGAGACTCAGTGTCCCCGAGTGCCGGCAGAGGCCCGCATCTCCGGGACACCCAGGAGGCTCCCAGAGCAGGCCAAGGTGCGGGAGTCACCACACGGGGCCATTCTCAGCCTCGGGACAGTGCCCCTGTAGGCCCTGCTGTGGCCTGGAAGGTGTCCAGGACACGGGCCCGAAGGTCTGAGTCCACACCCACGGCCACTCCTGGCTAACTGCGGGGTCCAGTCATATGGGTGCTACAGGCTGAATGGTGCCCCCCGAAGTGTATGTGTCGAAATCCTAAACCCCAAGACCGCAGGGCGTGACTGTATTTTGAGTGAGTGTCTTTAAAGTGGGGATCAAAGTCAAAGGAGATCATTAGGGTGGGCCCAGTATGACCTGACACCCGTCGTTATAAGAAGAGATCAGACACAAGACGCCGTGTGCATGCAGAGAAGGCGGCCACCCGCCCCGAGGAGAGAAGCCGCGGGAGGAACGGGCCTGTGCTCCCCTCGGCCTTGGACCCCAGCCCCCGGGGCCGTGGGAGACCAACCTGTCCTTTAAGCCCCCAGCATGCGGAAGCTTGTTATGGGGGCCGAGCGAGCACGGCGGGCACCCACAGCCCGGCCTGGGGGTCTCACAGAGCTGCCAGCAAGGGCAGGCAGCGGTGGACGCATGCTCTGGCGTGACCGGGGGCTGCTCTGAGGTCGCTCCCTTGGACGCGGTTCTCCAGCACTCTCTCCACGGTCCCCCGACTCACTCGGGGCCCTGCAGGCCCCTCCAGGCTTCGGTCCAAACCCAAAGCTGAGCGCCCTCCCTGCCGCAGGGTTTACGCCCGGGCCCAGGTGAGTCAGGGGCTCCAGACCGGTGAGACCGCTGCCCGCCTCCCCCCCGCCCCAGCGCTGCGACTTCGTCGGGGTGTTAAGTGGGGCGCTCAGCCCGACTGCTGTGAGGGTGCTGGGGAGGGTGAGCAGGGGTCAGCAGGCAGGGCCCGCAGAGTCTCTGTGGGGCAGGACCCCCACCACCCGCCTGCCCGCCTGCCTGCCACGGTGGCGCCCCCGCGGCCTGCAGGCACCCAGGCAGCTGAGAGGTCATCTGGGCTGCCAGGCAGACGGTGGAGTCGCTGCTCCTCCGCATCAAGCTGGGGAACTGGGGGCCTCGTGCATTCCTTCATTCACTCATTGAGTCAGCAGACGCTGGCGGGGGCCCCACTTGGAGCAGAGGGCTTTGCACACACAGCCTCCCTCTTTCTGAGAGTCCTGGGGTGTCACCCCGATTTCACAGCTCATGAAATTAGGCCCCAGAGAACTCACATCATGGTCACACAGCTCCCAGTGAGGCCGGCCAGGTGGGTGGCAGCCCACGGAGGGAACTACCTGCAGCTATGTCCGGTGGGATGGGCGCTCGAGAGGGTGCCGAGTGAGGGGGAGCCGTGCTCAGGGGCAAAGGCACCCCCACCTGCCTGCCTGCCGTGTATACTCCCCCACCAGCCTGGCGTTCTAAGGGAGGAGGGCCGGTGAGGGCCCTGGGCCCTGGAAGCTGCACCAGGAGGCCCGGGTTCTGAGCCCCACTCGTAATGGGCGGAGCAACCTCAGGACGTCTGTCCGCGCCTGGCCCGCGCGGGGATGCTCCTGTCCCCCGCCGTCGCCGACGCAGCACTGCCGGCTCCTTGTGTTCTGCGTGCTCGCCGCCTGAGCCGCTCCTCCGATGGCGTGGGTGTCCCCAGAGCTGCCTCCCCCATCACTCCCGGGCCCAGCCCGGCGTCCCCGCGGTACAGACGCCCGGTCGGTGTGAGCAGGGAGGCGTCTTGGCCCTGCAGCAGACCCTGCTGTCTCAGCGGATACAGGGGGCTAAGTTCAGTTAGGTTTCCAAGGCGACTGCCGACGACCACCACCTTCAAACAGAGGCCAGGCCCTGGCCCTGGAGAGGGCGGAAACCGTGAAGCGTCTTCCACACGATTCCAACCCCCAGATGTGTGGTCTCTTACACAGGCCTTCCCAGAGGGCCTCGCTTCCACCCACCTTCTTGTTAATCGTAATTAACTTCTTAGCACCGTAATGGGGCCCTTTGAAAAGCCGGTGGAAATCACGTGTGCGTTCTGAAGTGTGACCGAGATACTCAGATGAAGGCGCTGCGTGGCTGCATCCCGCGGTGTCGGCTGTTACAGCAAAGCTGCTGAAACGATGCTCGCATTTGACCACGCTTGGTGTGTCCCATGCCGGCTGGTAAGACGCAGCAGCGGGCTGACCCGGCATCCGTGTCGTTTCCATCCCCTGACGCTGGGTCAGGAACTTAGTTTACTCCTGTTTTCAAGGCCGTCAGGGACCCTTCAGGGCTGTCGCTTCAGTCGCGTCCGACTCTTGGTGACCCCGTAGACGGCAGCCCGCTAGGCTCCCCCGTCCCTGGGATTCTCCAGGCAAGAATACTGGAGTGGGTTGCCATTTCCTTCTCCCTAACGTTTTTTAGAGGTAAACAAATTAAGTAGTTTTACAAAAGCAATTTTAAAAATTCCTACACATACAAGGAGGGAGGAGGAGAAAAAGGAAGTCGTAGAAAGAAGCCAGGAAGCCCAGGCAGAGAAGAGGAGGAGGAGGAAGCCTGGAGCCGAGGGGGTGGCACGTGCCCCACACGCGGGTCTGCCTTTGGAGTGGGGCCCTTTGCCGAGCCTCGAACTGGCCCCGCTGGGGCAACAGCGTGAGCAGGATGGCGGCCCGGGCAGCGACCAGACTGCCAGCCGCAGAGGAGGCAGGGCGCTGGCCACATCTGGACTGGATCCCCTGGGCCGTGGAAGGAGGGGAACCACGCGCACCCAGGGCCAGCTGCAGGGACAGGGGACCGCAGGCTCAGCCTGGGCCGTGGGGACAGGAAGGCTTCGGTGGGGTCCTCGCTGGACACACAGGTGTCCCGACTGCCTGGCATCCTTGGTACCTGCAGAGTCCAAGGCCCACTCAGGGGCTTCGTCTAGCTCTGCCCACAGCTCCAGAGAGAGGTGGGCCGCCCTGAGTTCTTGGAGGCTGGCTGTGCCTCCACCCTGCCCCTCCCTGAGGCGGGCGGAGGGCGCTTCGATTAGCGCTGATCCCGGACCCGTGCGCGGGGCCCCACGCTGCTGGGCACCTCACCTGCACGATCTCCTTTACCCACACGCCCCGCCTCCCCCAGTCAGGCGGTGCAGCCAAGCCCGTCCCGTGGGGAGGAGCCGGGGTCCAGGGGTCCAAGCAGCTGGGCACCTCGGCTTTACAGGAGCAGAGATGGGCCCGGAACCAGGCGGGGTCTCGGGCCCTCCCACCCAGCGTCTCACGCGCGCCTGCCGCCCCACAAACGCTGAATGGAAGCGTAGCTGAATGAGCAGGATGCCTCCCACGTGCGGCTGCAGAAAAGCAGGTCTTATTTAATTAATGACCGGCTCTGTAATTGCCGTTTCGAGGCGCGCCACGCGCCGCTGTCTGCGATGGGTTTCTAGACGATTTTGGCGCCAGTGGCCTGATGTGGAAGCGCCGTGCCTGCCATGGGACCCAGGGGCTCATCCATCAACTGCCTCCTGCCCAGCGCAGAGGATCAATACCTGCTCCCACCCCGGAGCCACTCCCCCGGGGGCCCAGGCTGGGCACCGCCCTCCCTGGACTCTGCTCACTGCGGTCGTCTCCAAAGATGCTGGCATTTCCACCCCCGCGCTGGGCTCTCAAAGGGGCAGTTTCAGAGGCCTGCTCAGAGGCCGGGCAGGCGGCCCCTGTGTGCTCTGACCCCCACTGGCCTCCCCCAGCCCCACACCACCCCCCGCACCCACACACCTTCCCCTGGCAGGGGCACACAGGCCCCCAGCTGGGACCACTGCTCTGGCTCCCAGCGTCTCGAAATGTCCACCCGTGCTTCCCGAGTCTGCTGCCCCTAGCTGGAATGCTGAATGTGTCCCCGAGCGGCATTCGCCTGTCCTCGAGGCTGGGCCTTGTCACCCCCATCAGTACTTCCCACTGCCTATTCATGCCTTTGCCTCTCCACCAACCAGATGCCTGGGGGGACTGTGTCCTCTTAGGGACCCTGGTGCACAGGACGGTACTCCGTGGTCATGAGCCCCGAGTAAGCGAAGGCGGCTGGAGGGGCCGCACGGGGGAAAGACCACCCTCTGGGAGCTCGCAGCTGGGACAGCACAGAGGTCACAGCTGTCCTTGCCCCGATTGTCAGCAGAACNCCTGTGTGCTCTGACCCCCACTGGCCTCCCCCAGCCCCACACCACCCCCCGCACCCACACACCTTCCCCTGGCAGGGGCACACAGGCCCCCAGCTGGGACCACTGCTCTGGAAAGACCACCCTCTGGGAGCTCGCAGCTGGGACAGCACAGAGGTCACAGCTGTCCTTGCCCCGATTGTCAGCAGAACTGCGTCCCCAAGAAGATGCGCTGAGTCTGGCTATCCGTGCCCTTATTCCGTTAAGTTATTTAAAGTTGGCCCTGGTTTACTTATCTGTGAAACAGGGTGATGCTCCTCATTCATTCCACAAATACTGATTGAGCATCTGCTATAGGCCTGGTCCTGATCAGGGCACAGTATAGCATGCTCAGTTCAGTTCGGTTCAGTTCAGTCGCTCAGTCGTGTCTGACTCTTTGCAACCCCATGACTGCAGCACGCCAGGCCTCCTTGTCCATCATCATCTCCCAGAGTTTACTCAGACTCACGTCCATCGAGTCGGTGATGCCATCCAGCCACCTCCTCCTCTGTCGCCCTCTTCTCCTGCTTTCAATCGTCCCCAGCATCAGGGTCTCTTCCAGTGAGTCAGTTCTTCTCATCAGGTGCCCAGAGTATTGGAGTTTCAGCTTCCGCATCAGTCCTTCCAGTGAATATTCAGGACTGATTTCCTTTAGGATGGACTAGTTGGATCTCCTTGCAGTCCAAGAGACTGCATGTTCGGCAATGGACTAAACACGTAAGAAGTCCTGGTATGTGGAATGGTTTTTTCCTGGGGGAGGCCGACACAGCACAAAGAAATGGGCGACATAAATATTCCACTGGGCAGTGACGAGCCTTGGAGAAGAACAGGCAGGACAGGGGTGGGGAGTGAGAGGGGTGTGGAGCCTAGATGGGGTGACTGAGGAGGAATTCCCAAGACAGCGGGCTTTTCCAGAGCAGCCCTGGAGAAGGAAAGGGGGCAGCTCGTGGATGTTTGTGAGAGCTCAACAAAGTCATTTTATGAAAGAGCGGGTGAAAGTGACCGTGTGAAAGTGAAAGGCGCTCAGGCGTGTCCGACTCTTTGCGACCCCATGGACTCTACAGGCCATGGAATTCTCCAGGCTGGAATACTGGAGTGGGCAACCTTTCCCTCCTCCAGGGAATCTGCCCAACCCAGGGATCCAACCCAGGTCTCCCACATTGCAGGCGGATTCTTTACCAGCTGAGCCACCAGAAAGAGTGGGTAAAGGATGGAAATAAACAATCCCCCTCAAAAGCTGATGCAGTTTCCTTGTTTAAACCCATCCCAGCTTCTGTGTAGGAGGAGTCGAGGAGCGGGGAGTCCACCCCAGAACAAGTCCACCTCCGAGGACAGCATTGGCTGCTTATGAACCAACAGGAACCAGGGGGCAGGGAAGGGTGCAGAGGGTGGTCGAGCCACCCTTGGCTACTTTTCCTGGGGAGCACTGGCTCCCCTAGGCAGGAGCAAAAAAGTGAGGTATGAGCTTGTCCCGGGAGGACGCTCGCTGGGCGGGCGCAGCTGAAGGGCCACCAGGACTCCTGGTGGCTTGCAGGGCCAGACTGACGACGCTGGAGGCCCTCAGGGTTTCCAAAGCACAGGCCATTTCCAGGTCAAGATTCCTGCCAGGCTCCAGAGCTGATGGGGAACGGACTGCTGCTCAGCAGCTCAGGCGTGTCCGACTCTTTGCAGCCCCGTGGGCCGCAGCAGGCTAGGGTCCTCCGTGCTTCACTGTCTCCTGGAGTTGGCTGCAACTCCTGTCCATCAAGTTGGTGATGCCATCCAACCATCTCATCCTCTGTCGTCCCCTTCTCCTCCTGCCTTCAATCTCTCCCAGCATCTGGGTCTTTTCCAATGAGTCGGCTCTTTGCATCAGGTGGCCAAAGTATTGGAGCCTCAGCTTCAGTATCAGTCATTCTAATGAATATTCAGGGTTGACTTCCTTGAGGACTGACCAGTTTGATCTCCTTGCTGTCCAAGGCACTCTCAAGAATCTTCTCCAGTACTACAATTCTAAAGCATCAATTCTTCAGCACTCAGCCCTCTCTATGGTCCAACTCTCACATCCATACATGACTACTGGAAAAACCACAGCTTTGACTATATGGACCTTTGTCAGCAAAGTGATTTCTCTGCTTTTTAATACAGTAAGTTTTCTTCCAAGGAGCAAGCATCTTTTAATTTTAATTTCATGGCTGCAGTCACCATCTGCAATGATTTTGGAGCCCAAGAAAATAAAGTCTGTCACTGACAGAAAAGTTATGACAATCCTAGACAGCGTATTAAAAAACAGAGACATTACTTTGCCAACAAAGGTCCATGTACTCAATGCTATGGTTTTTCCAGTGGTCATGGATGGATGTGAGAGTTGGAGCATAAAGAAAACTGAACACCAAAGAATTGATGCTTTTGAACTGTGGTGTTGGAGAAGACTCTTGAGAGTCCCTTGGACTGCAAGGAGATCCAACCAGTCCATCCTAAAGGAAATCAGTTCTGAATATTCATTGGAAGGACTGATGCTGAAGCTGAAGCTCCAATACTTTGGCCACCTGATGTGAAGAGCTGACTCATTGGAATAGACCCTGATGCTGGGAAAGATTGAGGGCAGGCGGAGAAGGGGATGACAGAGGATGAGACGGTTGGATGGCATCACCAACTAGATGGACATGAGTTTGAGGAAGCTCTGGGAGTTGGTGATGCACAGGGAAGCCTGATGTGCTGCAGTCCACGGGGTCACAAAGAGTCAGACACGACTGAGTAACTGAACTGAACTGATGGGACCAGATGTCATGATCTTAGTTTTTGCTGAGTTTTAAGCCAGCTTTTTCACCCTCCTCTTTCATCTCATTAAGAGGCTCTTTAGTTCCTCTTCGCTTTCTACCATTAGAATGGTATCACCCGCATATTTGAGGTTGTTGATATTTCTCCGAGCAATCTTGATTTCAGCTTGAGCTCACCCAGCCTGGCATTTCACATGATGCATTCTGCATGGAACTTACATAAGCAGGGTGACAATATACAGCCTTATCGTCTTTCTCTCCCAATTTTGAACCAGTCAGTTGTTCCGCATAAGGTTCGAACTGTTGCTTCTTGACACTGCATACAGGTTTCTCAGGAGGCAGATAAGGTGGTCTGGAATGCCTACATCTTTACGCGACAATAGAAAACTATGGAAACCTCTGAACAGCAGAATGGAGTTTTCCACAGTCTGGTGAGCTAACCATACCCAGACCCGCCAGGACGAGTAGATCCGTGAACCTGGCAAGCTCCTGGTTGGAGACCTGAAAGGCTGCCCTGGGAGAACTGGGATCCGGAGGTGGGTGGCGCCTTTCCGATCTGAAACCCAGGCATCAGGCATCAGCTCCTAAGGTGGTCCGCCCACACTTGGTCTGCCTGTCAGAGGAGACAAGGACCACTCTCAGAAAATAAAGTTACCCGGCTCCCTACAATTTTATACACAATAACTGCCAGTAGATGAGAAATTACTAGGGTGCCAAAGGGCAGAGTCACATGCAAGAAAGCCAAGCGGGGCAAGCCAGCCAACAGAAACAGACCCATCGTTTATCCAAGTGTGGGAGTAAGCTGGCAAGAACGTCTAAATAGCTATAATTGACATATGCTTAAAACAAATAGAGTGTAGTTCAAATTCATCTTTTAAAGGGGAATTACAGCTGAGAATCAGACTCTAAAGAAAAATGAAAAAAAAAAAAAAACACTAAAATTAATAGGCCTGTCCTGGCGGCCCAGTGGTTGAGAATCCACCTGCCCGTGCAGGGGACGTGGGCTTGGTCCGCGGTCTGGTAAGATTCCACATGAAAGGGAAAAGGAAAAGGGAAAGTGTTACTCACTCAGTCATGTCCAACTCTTTGCAGCTCCATGGACTGTGGCCCACCAGGGTCCTGTTGTCCATGGGATTCTCCAGGCAAGAATAAAGGAGTGGGTACCCGTTCCGTTCTTCAGAGGATCTTCCTGACCCAGGGACTGAACCTGGCTCTCCTGATTGCAGGCAGATTCTTTACTGTCTGAGCCGCCAGGAAAGCCGACAAGCCGTGAGCCTGCACACCACAGTTCCTGAAACCTGGACGCTCGAGAGCCTGTGCGCTGCGACGAGAGAAGCCACCGCAACTGGAGAAAGCCCAAGCCCAGCCCCGAAGACCCGGTGCAGCCAAAGAGGAATGCACAGATGGAAACGAAAGTGACAGCTCCAAAGATGGACTTTACAGCCGGACAAAGCAGCAGGCAGTGAAAGATTTGAGAAATGGAAGATGGGTCAATAGAGAATATGGAAATTGTAACACAGAGGGGGAAAACACACCAAGAATGCAGGAAAGAGCATGAAGGCAAAAGCTCTGATACAGTTAGAAAAGGAGTCCCGGAAGGAGAAGAGAGACTGGGTCTGAAGAAAAGTGGGAGAAGTACTGATCTGATTTTTGCCAAATAGCTTTAAGAAATAAATTCACCAAATCAAAAGGCTCTGCCAAGGCAAGCAGGAGAGACTTAAAACAAAAACAGACAAGCAAAAATGACCTCTGGGCACACCACAGAAAAACTGCTGAAAAAAAGACAAACAGAAACTCTTTAAAACATCCAGAGAGGAAAACAACACATTGTACCTTTTCACCTTTAGGAAAACAGCCATGAGAGAACAGACTGACATCCCAAGGGAAGCATGGAAGCTAGAGGACAGTGGAACCACCTCCTTAAACACTGAAAGAAGCCACCTGCCAGCCTGGACTCGGCCAGACGGAGAGTTCTTCAAAGTGAGAGGGAAAGACGTCTTTAGACAAGCTTGCTTCCTCTGTCACTGGGCATGCTGGCACTAAAGGAAATCCTATAAAGCAGACGAAGCCTGGGGAAAGCACGTGGGTGCGGGGAGGAAGGCACGGTAACAAAAGGGCAGGCGCGCTCACAGAGGTGCGTGCTCACCAACAGCTGCTCAAAAATGAGAGTGCGTTACGGGGCGTAAACTTCATGCGTAAATGAGAGACAGGAAATGGTCATGCAACATACGAGTAGAATGCAAGCAGTTAAAGTGTCTTGAGGTTCTAACATCATCAGGCAGCGGTAAGAAAGAAATCAATTTTATGAGACTGTAATGAGTCAATAATGTGTGTTTTAATTTCTAGGTTACAATTGACACTAAAAAGTTAATAGAGAGAAATGGGATAATTGTTTCCAAAGAGATTAATTCTAAGAAATCAAGAAATAGGGAGACAAACAGGAAACAAATAGTAACTTAATATTAGTCACTCAGCCGTGTCTGACTCTTTGTGACCCCCGTGGACTGTAGCCCACCAGGCTCTTCTTCTTCATGGGATTCTCCAGGCAAGAATACTGGAGTGGGTTGTCTTTCCCTTCCCCAGGGGATCTTCCTGACCCAGGGATCGAACCGGGTCTCCTGCAGGGTTCAATTGCAGGCAGATTCTTTACTGTCTGAGCCACCAGGAAGGCCCAAATAGTAAGACAGCAGTTATAAGCCAACTACATCAGTAACTACACTAAATGTGAATAGACTAAACACTCTAAGTTAAACTATACGATTGTCAAGCTGGGTAAACCCTTCACCAGCCACACCTCTTCAGTTCAGTTCAGTTCAGTTCAATTCAGTCGCTCAGTCGTGTCCGACTCTCTGCGACCCCATGAGTCGCAGCAAGCCAGGCCTCCCTGTCCATCACCAACTCCCGGAGTTCACTCAGACTCACGTCCATCAAGTCCGTGATGCCATCCAGCCATCTCATCCTCTGTTGGCCCCTTCTCCTCCTGCCCCCAGTCCCTCCCAACATCAGTCTTTTCCAATGAGTCAGCTCTTCTCATGTGGTGGCCGAAGTACTGGAGTTTCAGCTTCAGCATCATTCCCTCCAAAGAAATCCCAGGACTGATATCTCTTCCCATGAAGTGATGGGACCATATGCCATGATCTTCGTTTTCTGAATCTTGAGCTTTAAGCCAACTTTTTCACTCTCCTCTTTTACTTTCATTAAGAGGCTTTTTAGTTCCTCTTCACTTTCTGCCATAAGAGTGGTGTCATCTGCATATCTGAGGTGATTGATATTTCTCCCGGCAATCTTGATTCCAGCTTGTGTTTCTTCCAGTCCAGCATTTCTCATGATGTACTCTGCATAAAAGTTAAATATACAGCCTTGACGTACTCCTTTTCCTATTTGGAACCAGTCTGTTGTTCCATGTCCAGTTCTAACTGTTGCTTCCTGACCTGCATACAGATTTCACACCTCTTACATCAGACAAAGTTACTCCTCATTAGCAGAGCTCTCAAATTCCTGCCCATCATGGTTCTCATGTGCCTGCCAAGCCTTGTTTGAGACACTATCCACCTTGTACATTGTGCACTGGAAACACCAAAATGCTCACACTATTCAAAACCTCAGGCCTCCATGTCTTTACACACGCTGTTCTCTATGCCTGGAATGTCCCCCACACACACACAACCGTCCCACGCTCACCCCTAATATACACACATATACGCTCACACAGTATTTCCTTGGGCCATGACTTGAGACCCAGATCAGGCGAGACCAGGCTCCCCAAAACCTATCGCCCTCCTCTTTTCTCTATTTCACACTTCTTGTGGCCTTTACACTGTTTTGGCCACTGTTCCTCTACCCACTGTGAAGAAGCTCACCAAGAGAAGGGACCGCAAGGGTCCATTTACTGCAACTGGGAGTCAGGGACCAGCACGCGAGACCCTGGCAGCTTCACCGCCTGCAGAGAACAGTCCTCATGGTCGGGCTGACATCAGTGGGCCCTCGGCAGGTGCCAGGCACTGAGCTACAGGTTTCTCAAGCATCGTGATTTAATCCACAGGAGAGCTCTGAGCTGTAGGAACTGCTGTTACGCCGCTGTACAGATAAGGATGCCCGGGCTTGCAGGAGTAAAACTGGCCCCGGGACCCTGCGAGGAAGCACTCTGCAGCAGCTTTCAGTTGAGGGATGAGCCTGCATTTAACAAGTGAAGGGGAGGAGGCATAAGAGAGGTCTACAGGCTGGGGGAGGCTGCCGCTGTACAGATAAGGATGCCCGGGCTTGCAGGAGTAAAACTGGCCCCGGGACCCTGCGAGGAAGCACTCTGCAGCAGCTTTCAGTTGAGGGATGAACCTGCATTTAACAAGTGAAGGGGAGGAGGCATAAGAGAGGTCTACAGGCTGGGGGAGGCACAGGACGGGGGCAGCCAGCCTGGTCACGGGAGTCCTGGAGGGCTTCTCAAGGTGGTGGCCTTGAGGCTCAGACCCAGAGGTGGATGAGTAGGAGCTGGGGGATGAGGGCAGAGAGCCCTCCACGCAGTGGCCTGAGCTGTGTGTGGCCCCAGAATTGGGACAAAGTCTGCAGCATCTCGCCCTGGCGTTTCAGACTCTTAAGAATCTGCCTGCAACACAGAAGACCCAGGTTCTGTCCCTGGGTCAGGAAGATCCCCTAAAGAGGGAAATAGCTACCCTCTCCAGTATTCTTACCTGGAAAATCCCATGGACAGAGGAGCCTGGCTGGCTACAGTCCATGGGATTGCAAAAGAGACACACCTGAGTGGCTAACACTTTCACTTTTCACAACATCAGTCAAGCCTGCCAGAGACTCACGTGGTGGAGTCTCAGAGTGAGGAGGGCATGGTAAGAGTGGAGTCCAGTGAGGATTCCTGGCCATCCAGTGCCTGGCACACTGTTGGTGCTCTGGGAATTATCTCAGGACCAAAGTGAGCTCACCAGTGACCCAGCCGTTGGAAGATCAAGCCTGCTTGGACCCAAGCATCGGGCCTTGTTTCCGGGCCCTTGGAGTTTTCAGCAGAGCCTCGTCCTGGGTGGAGGGAGGTGGAGGGCCAGGCCCACTGCTTGCACTTGATACCCGCCTCCTCCTGCAATTCTCTCTCCAACCCGAGGCCAAGGTATCACAGACAAAGGCACTGGGGCCCAGGCAGCCCGGCCTTCCTCACACGGAGGAAGGAGCAGACAGAGACCCCGCCTCCCCTCCCCGCCTGGAGAAGATGGCCGTGCAGGTCAGAAGATGCGCACCCCTCCTCTCACATGCCCGCCTGGCCTGTGTGAGCAAGCCGCAGCCTTCGCCCCAATCCCCTTGTATCTGCACTTTACAAACAGGGAAACCGAGGTTTAGAGAAGCGGTTCCTTAATCTGCCTGCAAGATACAGACGTGCCTGGGGGCAGGAGGGGAAAGCTCACTGGTGAAAAGACCTGTTGGCCCAGCCACACGGCTTCCTGCTTCCCAAATCCTCACCTCCTCTGGGCCTCAGCTTCCCCGACTGTGAAACCAGGAGGTTCAGTTCAGTTCAGCTCAGTCGCTCAGTCGTGTCTGACTTTCTGCAACGCCATGGACTGCAGCAGACTAAGCTTCCCTGTCCATTGCCAACTCCCAGAGCTTACTCAGACTCACGTCCATGGAGTCGGCGACGCCATCCAGCCATCTCATCCTCTGCCATCCCCTTCTCCTCCTGCCTTCAATCTTTCCCAGCTGCTGCTGCTAAGTCACTTCAGTCGTGTCCGACTCTGTGACCCCATAGACGGCAGCCCACCAGGCTCCCCCGTCCCTGGGATTCTTCAGGCAAGAACACTGGAGTGGATTGCCATTTCCTTCTCCAATGCATGAAAGTGAAAAGTGAAAGGGAAGTCGCTCAGTCATGTCCAACTCTTAGCGACCCCATGGACTTCAGCCCACCAGGGTCCTCTGTCCATGGGATTTGCCAGGCAAGAGTACTGGAGTGGGGTGCCAGTGCCTTCTCCAATCTTTCCCAACATCGGGGTCTTTTCCAATGAGTCAGTTCTTCACATCAGGTGGCCAAAGTGTTGGAGTTTCAGCTTCAGCATCAGTCCTTCCAATGAATATTCAGAACTGATTTCCTTTAGGATGGACTGGTTGGATCTCCTTGCAGTCTAAGGGACTCTCGAGAGTCTTCTCCAACACTGCAGTTCAAAAGCGTCAATCCTTCGGGAGGTTGGACTACCAGAATCTAAAGGTCCCTGCTGTTCTAGGGGCCCCTGTGACTCTTCGAGGATTAGTGCCCTACGTCCTCCACACAGAGCTTTGCCACAAGACCCTTTTGTTTTTCCTGAGGCTGTCACCCTTTCCCTGAGCAAACCCTCTGTGTCTGCCCCCACCCCAGCCCTCCCTGAGCCATTTCTCCCTTGCCGTCAGCACATCCATGTTCAAGCAGAACTGGCTCCCACCCCTCCACCCACATCACCAGGTGTGCAGAAACGCAGAGTTAATTCCTGAGCAATTAATCCCATTAACAGGCAGTGATTCACAGCCTTCAACCGGGAGGCCGCCTTCATTAGGGAGTGTTAACCAGGGCAGAGCAGAGCCTCCCTAATCCTTTGCAAGTCGTGCCACCTAGACACCCAAACACCTGCCACTTGGAAAATGTCCCGGAAACGAACTGCCCCTCCCACGCCTCCACGGAACCCCGAGTGCACCCACCACCACCCCACACTCCCCAGGTACCAACCCACGTGGGAGCTGAGTGCTTGGAAGGCCTGGGAGTGCAGAGGAGCCTTGCCAGCCCATGCAGTGTCCCGCCCCCGCCCCCCGAAGCTGAGCGGATGTCAACAGCCCACGGCTGATTGAGAACGATCGTTTTCAGCATGGAGTCAGCCAGAAATGGATTTATCAAACTGTTAACTGTGCTTATCGCAAATCACTTTAATGATGTGTTAACATTTAATTAGATCGCTACCGAATGCTTCTGATTACGCGTACTGCCCGTGAACCTGACCATCAGAGCAAAAACAGCCACGGGAAATGGGCCGGCTGCCCCTGGCCTCGGCCGGACACGGGGTCCTGGGCCCCGCAAGGAGCTCCGTGGCCAGGTGAATTTCTGGGCATCCGTCTTCAGCCTCGGGTGAGCCCCTCACCTTATGGGGTGGGGGGAGGGGGGCGCGTTGTTGACATCCTGCATCTCCCAGAACACAGACATCTGCCGTCTTTCTCCCGGCAAATCAGAATGGCGGGTCTGCCATCTGCAAGGCGAGGGCTCTGATGCCATGAGGACACAGACAGGAGAGGGCATAGACACCCCCGTCCCCACGGCCGCCTTGAGAAGACAGCCGTGCAGGTCAGAAGATACGCACTCTCAGGGCTCACGTGCCCACCCGGCCCGTGCTGAGCAAGCCGCAGCCTTCACCCCAATTTCCTCGTACCTGTACTTTACAAACAGGGAAATCGAGGCTTCCAGAAGCGGTCCCTTAATCTGCCTTCGAGATGTGCACAGGAGGGCCTGGGGGCAGGAGTGAGAGGTCATGGGGGAAAAGATCGCTGGGATCACGGGGCTGTGACGCTGAGCTGAGGAGCTTTGGCTTCACGCTGCAGGGAGACACATGGTCCCAGCCATATTGAAGATACTAAGCAATAAAAGGCGATTCAGCTTAATCACCTGGAAACAGGAAGTCCAGGTGTGAGCCCTGCGCTCCATGTGCCTGGGGCCGTGTGGCGCTGGCCTGGGGGGAGTGGACACGCACGGCTGTGTGTGTCCGGATCCTGCCAGGATGGCTGGACGCCCGCGAGACCCTCTCTCCATCACACACACACACACAGACACAGACAGGTGTGTGCACATGCACGCCTGTGCACATCCACGTACGCAGGCACACACACATGCCTGCACACTCACACCCCACACACTCACACGGCTGCACCCAGCGGCAGCCTCGTGTGGCTCACAGCATCACACACACAGCACCCGACCGCCCTCCGCGTTCCCATCCCCGTAAGTGGAGAAGCCTCAATGCCCCTTCTCCTGGGCATGACTTGGCAAAGGCCCGTTTCCAGAGGCCTCGCCGATGGCGCCCGCTGCCCTGCCCCTCCTCGGGGGCCACAGCGGCCCAGCACCTCCACCAACGGGCCAGCGCAGCAGCTGGGCCGCTTGCACCGCCCCGGCTGTGCTCAGAGCTGGCCGCGGCCCCCAGAAGCCCTCCATGACGTGACGCGAGCAGACAGGCGCAATGAACAGGCCCTGCGGTCATGCAGAACGCAGGGGAGGTTCCCGGCCGGGCGGCCAGCCAAACGGCGCTGCGCCCCCCGCCCCCAGTCTGGAGCGCTGGATCCCGGGCCCCATGTAGCAGAAGCCCCGTCATTCGGAGGAAGCCGGAAGCGCGAGGCCGTCCCGTGAGTCCTCTGCCCCCGTCTGTCCCACACCCTCTTGCAGACACACGGGAGCTGCTGGAAAGTCGGGGGACCCGGGGCCTCTCACCACAACAGAAGGCGCCTCCAGGGTTGGCAACAGAGGGCATTGTGCAGCTGGATGGCTGGGTCCTTTTTTCCTTATTGCTCTGCATGCTGCCTATTTGGAGTGAGTCTGACAGAGGATGAGGTTGGGGGTAGGGGGTGAGTGATAGGAATTCTTCTTCTTCTTTGCTGGTGGGAATGGAAGCTGGTGCAACCCTTTGGAAAACCGCCCAGCATCGTCTCCCAACCCCGACAGCTCCCAGCCCAGCAATTCCGCTCCCCTGTACAGCCCAGAGGAGCTCGTCCGGTGGGGGGGCATCAGAGGATGAGCCCCGAGATGCTCACAGCAGCATCCCTCACTCAGGTCCCAACTGGGAACAGCCCGGTTCACCTGGGATGTGCGTGAGCACCTGCGCCTGCGGTGAGGTTTCAAGCGCATCCCTCAGTGAGGACAGGTCGCTGGAGGACGGGATTCCTCTTAACTTCTTCCTTCCCCGAGAGGTCACATGTGAGAGTCTGGGGACACGGCTGCTTCCCCGTGTCACTCCCGGTGCCTTCCAGGAGGCGGAGGGGCCAGCAGGCAGCCTTGGCAGGTTTGGCCCCACGATGAGCGTTGGCTGATGGGATGTGAGCAGATGAGACATACACCCTGCCCAAGCAGGTGCTTTTAAGGATAACTGTGTCTACTCCTTTCTTAGCTATAGAGAACCAACAACCCAATGGAGCCAAAAAGCCTGGCAAACGGCAACTTCGCAAGCTTTCTTGGAAAAAGAGAAATGACAGAGTGGGGTGACAGTTTCCATCCGAGGAGGAAGGGGCGCCGTGGGAGACTAGATGTGAGCACTTACTCTGCCTGAGAGTGGAAGCGAAGCCGCTCAGTCGCGTCTGACTCTTTGCGACCCCGTGGACTGTGGCCCACCAGGCTCCTCTGTCCGTGGGATTGTCCAGGTCAAGAATACCAGAGTGCTTTGCCATTTGCTTCTCCAGGGGATCTTCCCGACCCAGGGATTGAACTCAGGTCTCCCGCACTGCAGGCAGACTCTTACCCATCTGAGCCACCAGGGAAGCCCTACTCTGCCTGAGATGGGGCTTCATCAGGACCAGAAGGAGGGTCTGACTCTCACCTGTGGCCAGGTAACGGGCACTGAGCTGCAAGGAACAGTGGGATGCTTCTGGGGGTGGACAAGAGCTTGCCCCCTTTGAGGCTTGTGCAAAGGAAGACCAAGAGTTGAGGAAGGAGCAGATATTGAGGAAAAAAATCCTCTCTGGCAAAGCAGCCCGGCCCCATCCTAAAACCAGGTCTGCGGAGGAATTTGAAGCTTGCGGTGCCCTCGGGGTAACTAGACCAATGAGAAAGCGCCGTCTCAGCCCAATTCTTGACCGATTAGCTCCAAGTTCTCCACATTACAGGCCATTGAGAAGGAAACAGGCACAAAAACTGCTTTCCTCTCCTATTTGCTTTCAGCAAAGGGTTATGATGTATTAAAAGGCAAAAAACCACGATAGACTCCTGGACCCCTGCACCTGCCTCTGTCTCTGTCCCAGCCTGGCTCTGGGGACAAGGAGCCAGAGGCCCAGAAATCCAGGCGCTTTGTGCAGAGCAAGCAGCCCGCCAGGGAAGGGCCGGACTCGCACGACTTGGCCCCGGCGTGCTGCCTGCATGTCTGTGTTGTCCTAATGCGGCATCTGCTCTCCAACAGGAAAAGGACGTGAGCCAGCTTCAAATTCGTAACTTTTGCCTGTGTGGGGAAGCTGAGGTCACCGGGCAACGAGCTGTCTCAAACTCCAAGGCAAGACTGCGCTATAGGGAGAGAGGGGCCACGAGCTCGGGCCCCCCAGGGATGATGCATGGAGATCAGTGAGAGATCAGCGGGACCAGGAGGAGCCCGGGAGGGGGAGCGTCGTCTGGCAGCACCGGGCGGCTGAGAGCTTGGAGGAGCCCCATCCTCTGTGGGCTCTTTCTTGCAAACCTTCAAAAAAGGTCTCAAAGGAAGACCTGCCCACTGCGGCGGCGTGGCCTCGGAGGAGAAGGGCAGCGTGTGGAAGGGGCAAGAAACACCACTTGCGTCCTTCGCGGAACAAAACCTTAATCTGGCCAGGGTTTCCGGGAAGCTGTGGAAGGGGACCCTTCTCCTGGGGTAAGGGCAGAATTAAGCAGCAAACCCCCAAGAACAGTTGGAAAATGAGCAGGAAGACCACAGCCCCCAGAATTCCTCAAACAACTGTAGCCCTAAAACCGAGGCTGAATCGGGACCACAGCCATCACATGCCCTCCAGCTCCTGTCACCACGGTAACCAGAAGAGAAGCCCAAGGAAGCGTGAGCTGGGGGAGCGCAGAGAAGGAAACCAGAAGCGAGGACCTCTCAGAGAAGGAAACCAGGAGCAAGGACCTCTCAGAGGCACAGTGCCCAAGGAAGGCCCCAAACTCAGAGCGGACAGGCGTGGCTAGACACCATCTGCCTACACTGCCACCTCAGCAACTGCACCTCTCAAACCCTTCCCAACCCTTCCCCAGAGCAGCAGAAAGCCCCACGTTAAAGGTCTAGCAGAAAGAAGGATGTATGACTTCTCACTAAAAAATCTGGGGCTTGTGAAAAGACCAGAGAAACAGACATATTCCAAAGAGAGAGAGCAAGCCTCAGAACCAGACTCCGATACGGTGCCCACGCAGGGACTGTCTGACCAGGAATCTGAAGTAACTGGGACTTTCCTGGGAGTCCAGTGCTCAAAACTGTGTGCTTCCAGGGCAGGGGTGCAGCTTTGGCCCCTGGTTGGGGAACAGAGATTCCCCAACATGTCCCAAGGTGTGGTAAAAAATAATAAAAAATGAAATAACCGTGATCGGTGTGATGGGAACAGCGTGCATGATCAGATGGTCATTTTGGCATGAGATGGAAACTCGGAGAAAGAGCCCAAAGGAAACAGTAAACACGAAAGTGCATAAACAGGGAGGAAGAAGGCCTTCCGTGGGAGAGTCAGTGGGATCAGTAGGAGCTGCACAGTTGAGGAGAGAGCCACCAAACATGAAGGCAAGTCAAAAAATTGCCTGAGCAAGAAAAAGTGCAAAAATAAAACCGAGAGAGCAGGCATGGGCTGCAGGACCATGTCAAGCATTCTAACACACGCGTAATTGAAATCCCAGAAGGGGCAGAGAGATGGACGGAAGAGCTATTCAAAGAAATCACAAACGGCAGACACCAAGAAGGCAGGGAGGCGGTGGAGGGAGGCGGGGTTCAGAGGATTTGGGGTGCAGTGGAGATACTCTGTGTGATATTATAATGAGGGATATACGTCATCATGAAGTGAAAGTGAAAGTCGCTCAACCATGTCCGACCCTTGGTGACCCCATTAAACGGCAGACACCAAGAAGGCAGGGAGGCGGTGGAGGGAGGCGGGGTTCAGAGGATTTGGGGTGCAGTGGAGATACTCTGTGTGATATTATAATGAGGGATATACGTCATCATGAAGTGAAAGTGAAAGTCGCTCAACCATGTCCGACCCTTGGCGACCCCATGGTCTATACGGTCCATGGGATTCTCCAGGCCAGGATGCTGGAGTGGGTAGCCTCTCCCTTCTCGAGGGGGTCTTCTCAACCCAGGGATCAAACCCAGGTCTCCCACATTGCAGGCGGATTCTTTCCCAGCTGAGCCACTAGGGAAGCCCAAGAATACTGGAGTGAGTAGCCTCTCCCTTCTCCAGCGGATCTTCCCGACCCAGGAATCGAACCAGGGTCTCCCGCACTGCAGGCGGATTCTTTCCCGGCTGAGCCAGCAGGGGAGCTCTGTATGTCATTATACATGTGCCCAAACCACAGAAGTGCAACAGCAAGAGCGCATCCTAAGGTGAACTGTGGACTTTAGGTGGCTGTGACCTGTCAGTGAAGGTTCATCCTTGGTAAACAACGTACCATTCTGATGAGTGAGGTTGATTGTGGAGGAGGCTGCCCATGTGGGGGTGGGGGCGTCAGGTGGTATATAGGAAATCTCTGTATTTACTTCTCAATTTCACTGTAAACCTAAACTGCTCTTTTAAAAAAAAAAAAAAAAAAAGCTCTCAGAACACCAACCAGCATAAATACCAAAACCGAGCAAACAAATTGAAAAACAAACCTCGAACAAACACATAACCACACGTTGGCATACACTCCAAAGACACAGAGAAAATATAAGGCTAGCCAGGGTGGGGAGAAAAGAAGCATTATATACAGAAGAATCCTGGAAGAGAACATGGCAAGCCACTCCAGTATTCTTGCCTGGAGAGGCCCCACGGACAGAACAGCCTGGTGAGCTACGGTCCCTGGGGTCACAGAGCGTCAGACATGACTGGGGTGACGGAGCGTGCGTGCACGCGTACAGAAAAATAAAGATCCCGTTTACAGCGGAGTTCTTGTCAAAATGATGCAAGACAGAAAATGACGGGAGGCATCTTTAAAGTGTCGGAAGGAAGAAAAAACTGCAGACTTCAAGAAAATATCTTCTAAATGAAAAGGAAGTAACAACTTTCTCAAAGAAACAACAATTGCTTATTTGAAACAAAATGCTCTTCAAGGCAATCAACAGCAAAAGAAGTGCTAAAGAAGTTTCTTCAGGTGGAAACCCCTTATATTGGGCTGAAATTTAGAAATGAAGTCACTGGACATGGAATCAATGCAGGTGAAATTAAACCCATTTTTTTTCTATTTTCTAACTGCTCTAAAAGATAAACTATCTAAAGCAAAAATTGTAGCAATGTGTTTATGGCATGTATGAAAGTAAATGCAACAACAAAAATAAGAAGTTGAAAATATAACATTCTAAGGTCTTTACATGTGAAATTGTACAGTGTTATTTGAAGGTGAACTCTGATTTATTAAAGATATATAGTTAAACTAAAGGGAAACACTGAAAGTTGTTTAAGAAGTATAAATAATAAGTTTAGAGACAAGATAAGATGGAATCAAAAAACAATACCCAGTTAACACAAGAAAAGGCTAAAACACAGGAAAAAGAAACAAAGAACAAATGGAACAAACAAACAAAAAGACTAGCTGGACTGTAGCCCACCAGGCTCCTCCGTCCATGGGAGTTCCCAGGCAAGAATACGGCCGTGGGCTGCCATTTCCTACAAGGGGATCTTCCCAACCCAGGTCTCTTGCATTGCAGGCAAATTCTTTACTGTCTGGCCATCAGGGAAGCCCCAGATTTTAACCAAACCTTATCAATAATCACATTAAGCGTGCACATCTAAACATACCAGGTAAAAGGCAGATTGTGAGCTTTTATCTTTAAAAATTGAGAATCCATTAAATACTGCCTATGGGAAACCTACTTGGAATATAAAGATATAAGCAGATTACAAAAAAGAGGGCTTCCCTGGTGGTCCAGGGGTTAAGAATCTGCCTTGCAATGCTAGGGACACAGGTTCGCTGCCTGGGAGGGGAGGATCCCACGGGCGGCAGAGCCGCTGAGTCCCTGTGCCTCAGCTGCTGAGCCCAAGCTCTGGAGCCTGCGAGCTGCAGCTGGCGCCGTGCTCTGCGGCAACAGGGGCCACTGCGGCGAGAAGCTGGAGCAGCGCAGCAAAGAGCAGCCCCACCGCCTGCAACGGGAGACGCCCGCACGCAGCGGCAGCGGCCCACCACAGCCGAGAAAGAAAAAGGTGGAAAGAGCTGAAGCACATAAACGCCAAGCGAAAGAACTGTGCTAGCGTCAGACAAGTTCAGACAAAGCCAGGCTGTCAGAGGAAAGAGGAGCACTGCATAATGACAAACGCGGAGCCACACAATCCAAACGCGGATGCGCCTAGCAAAGTACAGGAGCCCCAGACTCACGGCGCTGAGGCTGCTCGGGAGCGGCCGGCTCTCTGCGGCCCCAGGGGCTGCAGCACGCCAGGCTGCCCCGTCCTTCACCATCTCCTGGGGTTTGCTCAAGTCCATGGCCATTGAATTAGTGTGGCCATCCAACCGGCTCATCCTCTGAAGAAAGAAATAGACAAATCCACAACGGTAGTTGCAAATGTCAACTCTGTTTCAGAAATGGACAGAAAGAAACAAAACCCAGAAGCCAAGTAAGAATGAAGAAAACCTGAACAGCACTGTTAGACCCAATTGACATGCAGAGAACATTCTATCCAGTAACAGAAAATATAGAAGAATATACCGGGATTGCAGAACAACTCCCAGCAAATCCAAAAGAATAGAAACCATCTGATCTTGAACCATAACGACATTAAACTAGAATCCACAACACAAGAGTGTCAGGAAAAAAAAAAAGTATTTAGAAACTAAAAAACACACTTGTGAAAACGGTAGTTAAAAGAGTAAGCGTCTAGGGAAATTTTAAAATATTTTAAAATGAAAATAAAACCTATTAGCATTTGTGGAATGCACCTAAAACAGTGCTTAAAGGAAATTTTATAGTCCTAAAATAATCACTTTAGAAAAGACTAATGATCTCAAATCAAATAATATAAGGTTCCATTGTAAGAAACTAGGAAAAGAAAAGCAAATAAGTTCAAAGCAAACAGAAGGAAGAGAATTGTACAGATTAGAGAAAAAATCAATGAAATTTAAAACAGTAGGAAAAATCAATAAACCAAAAGCCAAGTTATTTTTAAAGATCAATGCATCAATAAACTTCTAGCACAAATGCTCAAGAAATGAAAAGGGAAGGCAAAAATGATCAATATCGGCAGGAAAAGAGTGGCTGCTACTCCAAACCACACAGTTCGTGAAGGGACAACAAGGGCCACGAGCAGCACCTCGATGATCGTAAAACCTCTCACAGCCAAGTTTCATGAGACGGTTAAAACTTTTACAGTTAATCAGTGTAATGTTCCATATTAATAGGTTAAAGAATAAATGCCATATGATCATCTCAATAAGTGGAACAAAATCATCTGTCAAAATTTGAAATCTATTCATGATAAAAAAAAATTAGCAAACCAAAAATAGTAGGAAACTTCCTAACCTGAACAGGAGAATTGACAGCTGCTGCTGCTGCTGAGTCACGTCAGTCGTGTCTGACTCTGTGCGACCCCAGAGACGGCAGCCCACCAGGCTCCCCCGTCCCTGGGATTCTCCAGGCAAGAACACTGGAGCAGGTTGCCATTTCCTTCTCCAGTGCATGAAAGTGAAAAGTGAAAGTGAAGTCACTCAGTCGTGTCTGACCCTCAGCAACCCCTTGGACTGCAGCCTACGAGTCTCCTCCATCCATGGGATTTTCCAGGCAAGAGTACTGGAGTGGGGTGCCATTGCCTTCTCTGAATTGACAGCATTGACAGCTAATATCTACTTAATGGTGAAAGAATGGGCATTTCCCCTTAAGATTAAAAAACCAGCCAAGGATTCATGTTGATGTTTGGCAGAAACCAACACAATACTGTAAAGCAATTATCCTTCAATTAAAAATAAACATTTAATTAAAAGTAAATGAAAAGAAAGCAGCTAAGGATGCCCTCTTTCACCACTCTCACTCAACATGCAGTAGAAGTCCTGGCCAGTGCAATACGGCAAGGGAAAGAAATGAAAAGAGTAAGAAAATGAGAAATAAATCTCTCTCCATTCACAGATAGCATGGCTTCTATGTAGAAAATCCTGAAGACTCTACACAAAAGAGCTCTAGAATTAATAAATGAGCGCTGCAACAACTCATGATCAACAAACAAAAATCACTTTGGCAACGAAGAAATGGAATTTGAGATTAGAACAAACGCGCAAACAACAGCACTGAAAATGCTGAAATAAAATGTGCAGCCTGCAGGCTAGAAACTAAAACACTGCTGCTGCTGCTGCTGCTGAGTCGCTTCAGTCGTGCCTGACTCTACGCGACCCCATGGACGGCAGCCCACCAGGCTCCGCCGTCCCTGGGATTCTCCAGGCAAGAACACTGGAGTGGGTTGCCATTGCCTTCTCCAATGCATGAAAGTGAAAAGGGAAAGTGAAGTCGCTCAGTCTATGACATCAAATGACAAATTTGGAAAGAATGCAGCCAGAAGACTCATGCCATGCGGTTTCAAAACTCGCTACAAAGTAACAGTGATCACGGTGGGGAAGCATTGGTGAAAGCCAGACAGGCAGATCCTCAGAACAGAATACAGAGCCTCAAAATGGACCCGTGGGCAGTCAAATGATTGTTGACACAGGCGCAGCAGCGATTAAGCATCAGAAGGAAGAAGGACAATCTTTTCAATCAACTATGCGAGAAAAAGTATGTGTTTATGTGCAACTTTCAACCTCACGCCTTTTAACCAAATCAACTCAAAATGAAACACTGAAAAAACTCGTGGTTCAGTAAGCTGTGTCTGACTCTTTGCAGCCCCACGGACTGCAGAACGCCAGGCTCCTCTGTCCACTATCTTCCAAAGTTTGCTCAGATTCGAGACCACTGAGTCAGTGATGTTGTCCAACCATCTCATCCTCTGCTGTCCGCTTCTCCTCCTGCCTTCAGTCTTTCCCAGCGTCAGGGTCCTCTCCAATGAGTCAGTTCTTCGCATCAGGTGGCAAAGTACTGGAGCTTCCGCTTCAGCATCTGTCCTTCCAATGAATATTCAGGGATGGTTTCCTTTAGGATTGATTGATTTGCTATCCTTTACATATTAAAAAATACATAAAGTTATAAAAGTTCGAGAAGACATAGGAGAAAACGAATGACCTTGACTTAGGCAGTATTCCTAAACAAGATCCCAATAACATCATCCACACACACAAAAGGCTTGCTATGTTAAACTTTACCAAAATTTAAAACATCTGCTCTGTAAAACAAAAATTGAAAACAAACAAACAGAAAGAACTCTTCACAGAATGAAAGGACAAGGCACGGACCAGGAGAAAATATTTGCAAATCACATTTCCCACAAACTCTTACAGTCACAGTATAGAGGAGCAAAAAGCTCTCAAAGGCCAACCGTAAGAAAACAAATGGTTCTTTTTAAAAAAGAGGAAAAGATTTAGACCAAGAATCCACTGAAGAGGATACAGATGACAAGCAAGCATGTGGGAAAACGCAGGGAAAAAAGAACCTGGAGTATCTTGGGGTTCTAGGGATTTGGGGGTTGCTTTAAAAGAGAGATGAGTACATGTTACAAGACCACTGGAGCTCACGTGAGAGCGTGTGCAGCGACCACAGCTAGCGTACTTCAAACAACAAAAAGAAAAGTACTGGATCAGAACCCAAAGAATAAAACAAACACCTTGAGTCCATAGTGAGAAAGAAAGAAAGAGAGGAAGGAAGACAAGACGGAGAAAAGAAGGCAGGGAAGGAAAAAGAAAGGAAGGCAGGAGAACTCTCACAGAAGAGTTCCGAGTAACGCATGGAGGAAAAAACGGAATTACCATTGGAACACCACAGTAGTAACTACTGCAGGCAAAACCCAAAGTTGAATGCTAAAATCAGTAGGCAAACCTTTCAGGAGAGGCAGGATATTTGCATAGCCTCAGTGTATGTCTTCCAGAAGTATTACAAATTGCAAAAAAGAAAACTTTAACTTCACCAAGAAGTCTGGCAGGCTCCAGCCTGACTTCGTAGCCGAGACCAGGTGCTCCTGTAGCGGGACGCACGGTCAGTCCTGATGCGGCTGGTGGAGGAGCGCACACAGCCCCTGCGCTGTTCTTTCTGGTGATGCCTCAGCTGCATCAGGAGGAAACCTCAGAAGAACCTGCACTGAGAAGCAGTCAACGAAATAACTGGCCTGCACCCTCCAGGTCTCCAGGTCATGAAAGACGAGGGAAGTCAGAGGCGCCACACAGATGGGAGGAGCCACACAGATGGGAGGAGCCACACAGGTGGGCGGTGCCACACAGGTGGGAGGAGCCACACAGATGGGAGGTGCCACACAGGTGGGAGGTGCCACACAGGTGGGAGGAGTCACGCTGGTGGGAAGAGCCACACAGGTGGGAGGAGCCTGGGGCACGTGAAAGCTAAATCCAATCGGATCACCTCATGCGAAGAGTTGACTCATTGGAAAAGACTCTGATGCTGGGAGGGATTGGGGGCGGGAGGAGAAGGGGACGACCGAGGATGAGATGGCTGGATGGCATCACTGACTCAATGGATGTGAGTCTGAGTGAACTCCGAGAGATGGTGATGGACAGGGAGGCCTGGCGTGCTGCGATTCATGGGGTCGCAAAGAGTCGGACACGACTGAGCGACTGAACTGAACTGAACTGAACTACTGTTAGGGGAGCCTGGGTGAAGGATTTGGGGGCATCTTCTGTGCTGTTCTTGCAATTCTCTCAATCTAAAATTATCTCCAAATAAGAGGTTAAGAGCAGAAAGTGATTGAGAAGAAAAAAGCTGGACTTTGCACACAGCCTGATTTCAAGACTTCCTGTAAAGCTACAGCAATCCAATCAGTGAGATATTGGGGGAAAAAAAAACACACAAAGATCAATGGAACAGAATACAAGGTCCAGAAATAGAGCCATAAGCACATACGGCCAATTGATTTTTGACAAAGATACAAAGGTGATTCAGAAATACCGACTTGTCTCTTCAACACGTGGTGCTGGGAATACAGTGAGACCCCACCCATACCTCACACCTTATAAAAAATTAACTCAAAATGCATTATAAGCCTAAATGTAAAATGCAAAACTATAAAAGTTTTAGAAGAAAATATCCATGACCTCAGATGAGGAAAGTTCTCTTAGATACATCAATAAAAGTGTGATCCCTAATAGAAAAAAAAAAAGATAAATTTGACTGCATCAAATTTCTTTAAAATTGCTTTGCAAAAGATATTGCTAAGAGAGTGAAAGACAAACCACAGACTAGGAGAAAATATTTACAAATCACATAGCTGATAAAGCATTTGAATTCAAAATATATAAAGAACCCTCATACTTCAATAATAATTATATTAACAATCCAACAAAAACTAAGCAAAGTGTTTGAACAGACATTTCACCAGTGAAGATATATGAATGGTAAATGAGGTTATGAAAACTTGCTCCGTATTATGCATTGGGAAACACACATTAAAAATTAAAACCAGAATGGGATGCCACTCCGCAGGTATGAGAAGAGCCAACTTTTTCTTAGACTTATGCTACATGTGCTGGCCAGGGTGAGAAAGAACCAGAATCCCCCCACATTGCTGGTGAGAGTGTGGGGGAAATGGTTTGGTAGACGCTTGCCAAGGCTGACACATGCTTTGCACAGAACCCACCAGCCATAGTCCCGGGTTCTTATCCCAGGGAGACGAACCCAAATGTCCCTCAAACGGAGACTGTGCCAGCAGAATCCGTCGGATCCATCCACTGGGTGAAGTACTGCTCAGCAGAATAAAAGAATGAGCTACTTACTCGCAGGCAGCCCGGCTGAATCACAGCAGGTTACGCAGAGCCGAAGAAGCCGGATCGAAACCGCCTCCTGTGTGACCCCATTCAAACGGCCTTCTGGAACAGAAGGAACCAGGGCTGGAGAGCAGATGGCAGACGCCACAGGCCATGGTCAGGGGAGGCTTCAGCTACAAAGTGAGCTTGGAGGCGCGGTCACGGCTCTGCCCTGCACCGGGACTGTGGCGGTGGCCACAGGACTCCAGCGATCCTCAAGACCCTGCAAACTGCGCGTGAACACATACACAAGCTGCCCTCACAGAGCGACACAGGGCCGCAATCCTCCCCTCTCTTGCCCTCTCTGCTGGTTCCCATTCTGACTTCCTGCGGCTGAGCCCATGCTCAGACATCCCCCACTCACCCCTGCCCTGTTCTGTGATACCTGGGCTGGCCTGACCCCTCCCTCAGCTTATTGGGGGGTCCTGGGCTGGCCCGACCCCTCCCTCAGCTTCTCGGGGGTTCCTGGGCTGGCCCGACCCCTCCCTCAGCTTCTCGGGGCTGAGCACGCCTGCTCACCTTTGAGAAGTGTCCGCTCCTTCTCTATGTGACCCCTTCAGGCACCAACCACATGACCCAGCTGGACCAATCAGAAGCCTGCCCTGGCATTTTATAGGCAGACACTGGAGGGGGGCGGGGTTCTCTCTTTTTACTGTGGATTTGAGCTGTGAGGGTGGCCAGGGGCCACTTCCTCTGCCTCTCAGAAGAGTCCAAGGGAAGGTGGCCCAAGCGTATCGAAGACGAGGAGCCCTGGCTTCAGTCTGGGGGTGGGGGGCCTGCTCCCTCCTGCTCCCTTGGGGTCAGAGCCCTGGTTTATACACATCTCGCTCTAGAGCCCGCTGCCCTGCCCTCCTGGGCTCGAGTGGGTCCAGGCTCTGCCTCTCACCGCCAAATGGCTCCGCTCTCGTGATGGGCCAGCCCCACGGAGGCTCTGTGGGCCGGGCTCCTGCGGCCTGCTCCCTGGGGACCAGCCCCACTCCACTGGAGCCCGGCTGAGCCCCTTGCCAAGTCTGTCCAGAAGGCCCGGCCACCCCGTGCCGGCAGGGATTGTGTGCGCATCATCCCACGGCCCTCAGATGCCGGGGACTGCACTCGGCCTGGGAGAACCCGCTTTGCTCCACACCAGCCCCGTCACCCAGGGTCCTGAGAGGGGACCCCTGCCCGCCCGTGCGCCCCCACAGCAGGTCCCGAGACGGGGTGGGAGTGCGGATGAGAAGGCAGGCCCAGAGTGGCGGCCACAGGCTTGCTTGGACCCTGGGATGCGGTCTGTGCTGGGATCCATGTGACAGACCCTAAGGAGAGCGTCCTTCTAGGAGCAGACCCGGGCCTGCACTCCAGGTGGCAGCCAAGTGTCAGAGCGACCTGCCGTCCGGCTCTCCTCCGCCGGGCAGGGGATGGGGAGCCGTGCTGGCTGAGGCCGGCGAGGTCCCCGCGGCTCAGGAGGGCTGATTCGACGTTCTGTCTCACGCTGAGCTCCGTCCGCCCCCTCGCCCGCCGTGTTCCTCACCCAGCTCGGTTCTAGCCGGCCCCTGAAGACGGTTTTCCAGCACCTGGCCCCGCAGCAGGGGGAGGCACCCCTGGGGCAGTGGCGGAGCCGGCCTGCCCAGGGCCCCTCCTCTGGGCCAGCCAGTGACGTGGCCTCCCGAGGAGGGACGTTGGCACTGCTGGGAGCGCGGGGTGGGCACACCATGCCAGGGCTCTGGGCTGCCTTGGTGGAGATCAGGACCGCATGGAGGCCTGCCTGCCCTACGGACCAGCCCGGCACAGAGCCGGGCTGCCCCAGGAACCCACTCAGCAAGTGATCGCTAAGCGCCCCATGGGTTCAACTCTACCCCGGGCTCTGAGACACAAGGCAGGGGAGGCCCCCATCCTCATGGAACATTCTAGAGGGGACCCAGAAAGCAAACAGCGGGAACCCACGATGGTTAGAGAGGGGTTGCCCAAGCTGTGCAGAGGACACACCAAGCCCTGTGTGTGTGTCGGGGGGCCACCTGTGAGGACAGGGGTCACCAGTGGATGGGGCGAGATGCAGGCCTCCCTTGCCCTCTGCTGCAGTGGGGATGCCAGGGGAGGCAGAGCCCTGGTCCTGGACCCCCGGCCTCCAGCAGCCTGGACGGGGCTCCTGGGAAGGCTCCTGAAGGGA
The DNA here is from genome assembly GCA_006410635.1 of Cephalophus harveyi. NCBI lineage: Eukaryota > Metazoa > Chordata > Mammalia > Artiodactyla > Bovidae > Cephalophus > Cephalophus harveyi. The sequence continues at coordinate 598,997 of SJYT01039392.1, read as the reverse complement.
GCGGTCGGAGTCTGAGCCCTGTGGGCCCCGGGGATGGGGGCCACAAGGCAGCCAAAAACCGAGACGCCAGCTCTCGGGTTCAGAGACTCCTCTGCTCCCGCCGTCGGCTCCAGCAGCCCAGAGCATCCGTCGGCCTGAAGACAAGGGGCCCGGGACCTGCCCGAGCAAGGCCTGTTCCAGTGGTCGCGTGGGAGCCCAGAGCGTGGCCATCAGGGCTGGGGTGGAGGGTTCCCGGGGGCCTGCATTTGCTCTTCAAACTGCAGGAGCGTCCAAGCCTCCAGGCATTCACCTCACCGCGTCATCTCTGATTCCAGGCTTCATTGTTGGTTTTGAAACGAGTGATGTTGGAAATTCCACCCAGAATGCACTTGCGTGATCACAAGGCGTGTGAACATCACCTGTGTCTATGAAACCAAACCAGAGAAAAGGCTGCGGGCCTCCTTCAGCAGAGCGCCGAAGGCCGTGAACAGTCAATGGCTACAAGCCTTACTTTGAAACGTTCACCCTTGGTTGGCGAACCAAGTTTTTCATCAGCAATAACCCTCAAGAATTTGAAAATAGGAGTATTTGTTTATGCATTTAAACTTTTTGTTTTATACTGAAGCATAGCCCATTAACGTTGTTGGGATAGTTTCAGGTGGACAGCAAAGGGACTCAGCCATACGTACACGTGTGTCCACTCTCCCTCCAGAATAGGGTTCGTCAGAAGTGTGAAGGGAAGTGAAGCCACTCAGTCGTGTCCAACTCTTTGCGACCCCGTGGACTGTAGCCCGCCAGGCTCCTCAGTCCATGGAATTTTCCAGGCAAGAATACTGGAATGGGTTGCCATTTCCTTCTCCAGGGGATCTTCCCGACCCAGGGGATGGAAGCCGGGTCTCCCGCACTGCAGGCGGACGCTTTACCATCTGAGCCACCAGGGAAGCAATGTACACAATGTAAAAGCGCTCAATTTTTTTCTCCCTGTTACATGCTCTCATTTCTCCTTCCATTTAAGAAGAGTCACTTGGAAGTTTTACAGAAATTCACCACGTTGGATTGTTTATTTTCTCATCATAATGATATAAAACAAAGAAAACATGCTTTACTTGGTGTCATTCTAACAGGACCGTGTTCTTGTGTGGGGATGAAATGGGAAGCAGTCTGCCCCTTAAGGTTCTGAGTGGAATGTTCCAGGCGGCGGTGGGCGTGGGGGAAGGGCCCCGTTTCTGGGTGTGACAGAGAGCAGTCAGGGGCCTGGGGGGCCTGGAGCGGAGTGGAGGCGGGGGAGGCGTGGGCCCGACCCTGAGGTCACGGAGCAGGTGGGTCTCCTGCCGCCCTGCAGCCCCTCCACGCTGCGATTCCGGGCCGCCCCCGGGGGAGCGAGGCCTGGGCATTTTAGCAGACTTGTTGCTGGTACCACAGGGCTCCCCCTGGGGCCACGCGACACTTTAGCGGGGGAAGCAGTGTGTCCAGGGAGCAATTGGACACTTCTGAGCACTTTGGAGAGGTGACCCGGCCCCAGACGAGCTGCGTCCCGGGGATGGAGTGGGGGACCTGGGCCCTGGGGTGCGGGGTGGGGCGGGGGCCAGGGAAACGCCCAGCACGCATTAACGCGGGGCCGCGCCAGGGTAATGCACTCTCAAGGCAGCGGGATCGATCACCCTGCGGGGCGTCTGCATCTCTAAATCCCAGGCCAAAGGGCTTGAAGGGCTGGGCCTGGGGACCCTAGGACCTCGGAGGAGGCGGCAGGCATCCACCCTGGAAGCCCTCCGACTCAGGCCCGCGCCTTGAAGGGCCCAGATCACAGGGGGGCGGGTCTTCAGGGAGAGACCGCAGACTGGAACTCCCGGCCATTTGCCAAAGTGCCCATTTGGTCCCTAGGTCCCTCGGGTCCCTCGGAAGAGAGGACGGAGCGGCCCAACAGGCCAGGAAGCGGGCCCCCCGGGCCGGGGGCGCATGAAGGTGCACAGGGCCTGCCGGTCCAGCTCTCTGTGGCCCCGGGGCTGCTCACGAGAGGGCTCGCTTGACCAAGAGGAGGCGGGGACAGCTTTGGCTGTGCCCGGCGCCGGGCCTGGCGGGCACACAGGGGCCGGCCACGTGCCCGCTCCCTCCTCTGCCTGTTCACTCCTTCACTCCGTCCTTCATCACCCCTGGGCGCTGGGGTGATGCTGGACGCGGTGGTGGTCCCTGCCTGGGTAGGGGTCCCAGCCCCCTGGAGAGGGCAGAGGGAAGGCACCGGGGCGGTGGCCTCGGGACCTGCAGTGGACACACCGCCCAGGTGGGTGCAGGAGTGTGCCGCCGGGCCCGTCCGGGTCAAGGCCAGACCTGGCCCGCATCTCAGCATCCTCCTGGCTCCCTCGAGGCCCTGGGGTGCCGTCACGTCCCTCCCCAGCCTCTCTGGCTGCTCCTCCTCTCTCCCTACCCCAGCCACGCGGGGTTCCCAGCATGTGCTGTTCCATCTGCCAGCCATGCTTTTCCCTCCCCCCTTCCCCACCCAGCTCCCCAGATCAGCTCAGACGGCCCTCCGCCAAGGGGTCTCCTGACTCCCGCCCAGAGTCGCCCGCACTCTGCACCATCATTAGGGCCTGAGGCGGAGGGTTTTACTAGCAGGAAGGGCATCCCCATTTCACAGGGGTTTTGATTACCATGAAACTGATTAAAGTTAACATGAAGTTGCATTTTCAAAAAGCTGGTTTTCCTAAGCCTTTAAGCTCACCAAATCTCACTGTGTGGCTTTAAAGCTGGTCACTGTGAAATCAGGAAATTTCTTTCATGCGTCCTTTACTTAGCATCGGAGTCACTCAGGATGAACATGTACGCGCTCGCTAAGTCGTTTCAGTCGTGTCTGACCCTGCAGCCCCATGGACTGCAGCCCGCCAGGCTCCCCTGTCCGTGGGTTTCTCCATGGCAGGATACGGAGGGGGCTGCCATTCCCTTCTCCAGGGGATCTTTCCAACCCGGGAGTATTTTATCACACTGTGTATGCTGCCTGCATGGTGGGCTTTGGTATCTTGCATTCAGTTCAGTTTCTGTACACCCCATCACTGAGGTCTCTCGGGATAAGCTCTGGGTCTGGGGCTGTGAAATCAAATGCCAGGACTGAAAGCAAGGTTGCGAGGGATGGGAGGGAGAGGAAGTAAGGCCTGTCTCTTATACACATCTTCCCTGGGTGAAGGCGGGGGTGCTCCCTGGGTGAGGGCGGGGTGCTCCCTGAGTGAGAGCAATGGTGCTCCCTGGGTGAGGGCGGGGGTGCTCCCTGGGTGAGGGTGGGTGCTCCCTGGGCCTGTCGCTTAAGGTGAACTGCCCCCTCCCCCAGCTCCCAGGCCTGAAACCGAAGCGCTGTTGCCACTGCAGCCCCGCCCCGCCGCCTCCCAGCCTCCCTTTCTCAGGCCTGGCCAGGCCAGTCCTCAAAGGCAGAGGTGCTGAGAGTGGGCCTGGAATGGCCGACAGACACGAGGCCGCTCTGGCCAAGGTGTGAGCTGCCACCGAGAGCAGAGGAGGCCAGGGTCCCTCCAGAAGCTCACTCATCAGTCAGTCAGGGTGGTCCGAATCAGCAGAGTGAGGACTTCCGTCTCATTTTTCCTAGATTCTGGGCAGGCTATCAGGATGCAGAACAGGTCTCCCATGGTGAAGGTGACAATGTTCTCCCCTTTTCCATCCCGCTTTGTGGTTTTCTTCCGCCTGCCTTCATCTCTAAGTCTTAACCAGGCAGTTTCTTCTGAGAGAAGAGCCGAGGTCATACGCTGGAGAGGGGCTCTGGCTCCCAGCACCCTCCAGACAGAAGGGGTTCTGGAGGAGGGGCAGAGGGCTAAGGTCAAGGTCATGGACTCTGGGGCCCAAGTGCCGGGCAGCTGACCCAGTTTGGCCACAAGAGCTGTGTGACCCTGGGCTTGGTACTTAGTCTCTCAATTGCAAAGTGAAGACAGAAGCCTCGCGGCTGCCTTGAGCTCAGGTGAGCCACGCACGCAGAGGCGGCACGTGAGGGTCAGCGGCGGCTTTGTCCTGCTGTGTCTGGACGCGTCGGACAGACTGATGCCAAGTAAAGATGGGATGGTGGACCCATGACTGCCGGTCACGGAAAGATGACCGGCGGATGGTGCCAGCCCCGCCCTCCCAGATGGGGAAGCGGAGGGAGACGCAAGATGCGGGTTGAAGGGAGAGCCAGCCAGAGGCGCCCGCCCTCCGGGCCTCTCCCCTTCGCACCTCACCTTCCCCCAGCCGTCTCACCCGTCAAACGGGGACGATGATACCTGGGCGATGTCTGGGAAAAGTGAGCGCTTTTCTTCTTCCTGCAGAAAAGTGCTCAGCGCCCCACTCGGATCTGAGCCCGTGCTGGACACTGGGCAGCAAGAGGTGGGGGGCCCTGTTCTTGGAGTCACCGTCTGATGGTGGAGCCAGGCCGGTAGCCGGGCAAGAGGTCCTGTGCCATCAATTCCAGGAGGCAGAGGGGCGGGGCCCTGGGCCCACAGGAGGCAGGCCCTTGTGAGCCACGGCCACCTGCCAGTAGAGTCAAGGACTGAGGCACGAAGCCTGTCTGCCGTCCGGTCCAGGATGTTCCGCCTCGGGATGGTCGAGCAGGGGAGTCAGGGCAGCCGCGTGGCGGGGGTCTTTCCGGTTTGAGTTCCGGCTCCTCTATGCCTTCCCAGCTGTGAGCCAGTGACCGAACTCCCTTGTTCCTCCATTTCCTCACCTGTCAAGTGGGTAATAACAATGCACCCACTTCATGGCACTGTTGAAAGGCTTGAATGAAACAGTATCAGTCATAGAGCTGGTGCCAGGCCCACAGGAGGCCCTGAACAGAAGTCTATGACTCTGGAAGAGTGTTTGTCGTGGCTGTGGGAGTTTGGGGGGTCAGAAGGAATCAATGCAATAATAGCTCTAACAGGTAGTGAGCTGTCCAAGGGGTCCACATATGGTCATTGCAGCAACTGCACAGAATGTGGACTGGATGGCCTCCAAGGCCCTTTCTCACCCCAGGAGTCCGTGAGTCCACGAACTTGAGATCTGGGGACTCTCGGATACAAGACAGCCAATCCTACCAACATGGATTAAACCCCTGCTGTGTGCCTCCGGCCCCCTGGGGAAAGTGATGACTAACAAGGTGCTTCCTTGACAAGCTCAGGCACAAACAGAAGGTGGGCAGACGCTGGGAGGGAGAGAGTGAGCTTCCTTGTCTCCAGGTCTCAGTTGATAATTCTAAGATTCTAAAGCAGAGACATTACTTTGCCAACAAAGATCCGTCTGAGAGTTGGACTGCGAAGAAAGCTGAGCGCCGAAGAATTGATGCTGTTGAACTGAGATGTTGGGGAAGACTCTCGAGAGTCCCTTGGACTGCAAGGATATCCAATCAGTCCATCCTAAAGGAGATCAGTCCTGAATATTCATAGGAAAGACTGATACTGAAGCTGAAACTCCAATACTTTGGCCACCTGATATGAAGAGTTGACTCATTGGAAAAATCCTGATGCTGGGAGGGATTGAGGGCAGGAGGAGAAGGGGGAAACAGAGGATGAGATGGCTGGATGGCATCACTGACTCAATGGGCATGAGTTTGAGTGAGCTCTGGGAGTTGGTGGTGGACAGGGTGGCCTGGTGTGCTGCAGTCCACGGGGTCGCAAAGAGACGGACACGACCGAGCGACGGGACTGCCCGGCAGTGCTCGTGTGCGACAGCAGCTGCTGTTTGCTGAGCACCTGCTTGACGCCGTGCGTTGCCCGTACGAGGTTCTGCACCTAGTCTGATTTATTCCTCCCGCAGTGGGAGGGGTGCTCGGATGTTCCCATGTGGAGGTGGGGAACCCAAGGAGAAGCGATGGGCCCGGGGCAGCAGGAAGAAACCATGGGCCTGGGCTAGTAGCCGGCAGGACTTCAGATTCTGAGCCCCTTGGGTCCGAACCTCTCTCACTCCGTGGTTCTGCCCTCCTTGGGTCTCTTATCCTAAAGACCGTGACTCTCAGGTTTCTCTCTCCGGAGCGCCAAGGCCCCTGTGGTTTAGAGCATCACGGCCTGGTGCTCAGCGCTGGCTCGGGGCCTCGGGCTGCGGAAGCTCTGTCCCCCTGAGGCCGGCCTCCCTTCCAGCCCTCGCGGGCCTGCGGGCCGCCGCGCTCAGCCGCCAGAGTGGGCAAGAGCGATTAATTGTTTATAAAGCACTTAGACACTCTCAGGCGACAAGAGCCGTGTCACACCAGCTTTATTTCATTACCATCCTTGGAGACCGCGCCATCAGCGCGGGTCTGGAAATGGGCCGGGAGCCAGGCCCAGCCCTGCCCGCCTCAGTAGCAGCCCTGGGGACGGTGGGCAAGTCACTTAACTCCTCTCAAGACCCCCGGGGCACCTGGGGGGCTCCTGAGAGCGGAGAGAGCTGGGCCGGGGCTCCCCGCTTGCTGGACACGCGGCTCACCTCTGTCTTTGGGGGTGAGCCAAGCTGACCCGCCGGGGCGGCCTTCCACACAGCGGACCTGGTACCAGCTGCTATGACTGTTACTGTTTCGCTGAAGCCCTTCAACAGCGCCGTGAAACGGATGTGCAGGGGCTTAAGCACACACCCAGCTAGACTCAGCCACCGACTCCATTTATGTTTAATACTCACCTATTCAGGCTGTGCTGGGTCTTACTGGTGGCGTGCGGGCTTCTTTGTCGTGGCGTGAGAACTCGGCTGTGGGATGCTTGCGAGATCTGGCTCCCCGACCAGGGATTGAACCTGGGCCCCTGCGTGGGGAGGACAGAGTCTGAGCCCCTGGACCAGCAAGAAGTCCCTACCCACCCCATGCGTCCATCCTTTCGACCTCCCTTCCTCCTTTCTCCCTTTCTCCCTCTTCCCTCCTTGCAGCAAATATCAGGGTGGCGGTTGGGGGGGGGCCATCTTGAAGCCATAAGTGAGCCAGAGGCCTATCTCCAGGAGCCCACTTTTTGGGGAGCTGAGTCTGTACACCCCATCACTGAGGTCTCTCGGGATAAGCTCTGGGTCTGGGGCTGTGAAATCAAATGCCAGGACTGAAAGCAAGGTTGCGAGGGATGGGAGGGAGAGGAAGTAAGGCTGTGCACCACCCCCAGGTGCCCACACCCCCACCCGGCCCTCCTCCAGGATCCTAGGGGAGGCAAAGCACTTTGTGACCATTTCTCCAGCGTGGCCCCCAGAGACCCCTCTCCTCTTCCATCCTCTGCAGTTCCAGAGAAGCAGCACTTCTGCGGGGTCTTAGGGGAGCCCCCACCCCCTCCCTCCACTTCTGAAGGGGCGTCAAAGCCCTCCTGCCCCTTCAGTGTGCAGAAGAAGCTGCCGGGAGACCTCACCAGTTGTGGCTGAGGCTGTGGCCACACGGAGTCCCCTGGGTGGCTGTGTCCCCGCCTGCCTCCAGAGTGACCTCCTCTGGGCAATGCCAGGCCCTGTCCCTGCTGGACAGAGGGAGGCAGCCCTTCACCACGGCCCTGCCTTCCTGAGACTATTGGCCTCAGGGATTCCGCCTGGACCCCCTCGCCCCCTCACCCCCTGTCCCCGACCTTCACAG
>SJYT01039392.1:539343-585285 GCA_006410635.1 Cephalophus harveyi | reverse complement strand
GTTATGTATGGATGTGAGAGTTGGACTGTGAAGAAAGCTGAGTGCCGAAGAATTGATGCTTTTGCACTGTGGTGTTGGAGAAGACTCTTGAGAGTCCCTTGGACTGCAAGGAGATCCAACCAGTCCATCCTAAAGGAGATCAGTCCTGGGTGTTCTTTGGAAGGAATGATGCTGAAACTGAAACTCCAGTACTTTGGCTACCTCATGTGAAGAGTTGACTCATTGGAAAAGACTCTGATGCTGGGAGGGATTTGGGGGCAGGAGGAGAAGGGGACGACCGAGGATGAGATGGCTGGAAGGCATCACTGACTCGATGCACATGAGTTTGGGTGAACTCCGGGAGTTGGTGATGGACAGGGAGGCCTGGCGTGCTGCAATTTATGGGGTGGCAAAGAGTCGGACATGACTGAGCAACTGAACTGAACTGAACTGCCTCTGCATATAAGTTAAATAAGCAGGGTGACAATATACAGCCTTGACATACTCCTTTACCAATTTTGAAACAGTCTGTTGCTCCATGTCCAGTTCTAATTGTTGTTTCTTCACCTGCATAAGGATTTCTCAGGAGGCAGGTAAGATGGTCTGGTATTCCCATCTCTTCAAGAATTTTCTACAGTTTGTTGTGATCCACACAGTCAAAATTTTTAGCATAGTCTATGAAGCAAAGTAAATGATTTTTTCTGGAATTCCCTTGCTTTTTCTATGATCCAGCGGATGCTGGCAATTTGATCTGATGGGCTCTAGATGAGGAGGTGAGTGGACTGGGCCTCGAGGAAGGAACTGGAGCCCGGGGCCCTGCTGGGAGAGGAGGGGACCGGGGCAGGGTGGGGATGTGCCACCGCAGCGCCTGCGCTGGGCACAGTCCAGAGCCCTGGCTTCCTCACTCAGTGCTGCCCCTGGCCCCCAGAGCCTCCGGGGGCTCCGGGCTCCCGGCGTTCCGGGTCCTCTGCCCTTAATTCCCTATCGCTCGGTCACCAGCTCCTGGCCCCCATCCATCCTCTGCCCCTTTAAATGCCCAGGCCCTGGCCTGTTGGGGGCAGAGGATGTGGACCGGGCCCTGGCCACGTGCAGAGCAGAGTCCAGGGGGAGCCAGGCAAGAGTCAGCCCGTGGACGGCCAGGCTGGGCCAAGACATCAGAGAGGCTGGTGCAGGATTCCGCGGGGGCCTGAGGGGTGAGGAGAGTCAAGTCCTGGAGCAAAGGAGGCGGCAGTGTGACTGCGATGAGCCCGCCCCGGGCCCGCTCCCCGCGGAGCCAAGTTCTCGCTTTCACGCAGCACACGCACGAGCACAGGCCGAGCCAAGGACCCTGTTTTCCAAGAGCAGCCTGAGGGCCGTGCGGCACAGCAGGAGGGTGGCGAGAGGTGTGCCGCGGAGACAGCAGGGGCCTGCCCAGCGCCGGCCGAACGCCCCTCAGAGTGGACTCGGCCTGGAAGGCAGGGGAGAGGTGAGGTCAGATCTGACCTCGAGGAAGGTCAACGGAGGGCGCAGATCAGGGAGGGCGAGGCTGGAGCGGTGAGGAGCGGGTGCGGGGAGGTCCCGGCGGGCAGGGAGAGGAGAGCCACGGACGCTGTTCGGGGAGACAGCGGCAAGGGTGCAACCAGGGATGGCTGCATGGAGGAACTGCCCTGCCTGCCCTCCACTCGACGGGCCTCAACCATTACTGCCCCCAGAGCGGGGAGTCTGGTGGGGAGGGCAGGGGTGGTGAGAGGCACCCGGAGGCCTTGGAAAGAGGGGGCGTTGTTAGGGGCAGCAGGAACTGGTGCCCTGGCCTCCCCACCTCCAGAGCACTTTATTTAAAGCACACAGTCTGGATTTCTAAACTCCAGCCTCACAGCACCCCGGTGAGAGGGGCGCTGGTCCATCCTCTGTCTCCCTGAAAAACGAGGTGGGAGGAGAGGCTGGCAGAGAGCTCCTGTCAGCACGGGAATGGGCACCAGGCACAGCGGGCTAGACCAGGGTCCTCACCTGGCATAGCCTTCCTGTGGGGCCGGACACCCCTGAGCTTCCGTCACCTCGTCTTGAAGCTGGGGTCACGGCGCCCCCACCCCATACCATCCTCCCGGGGAGGCTGTGCCAACTGTGTGCCCTGAACTTGGGAAGGCAGGCCGGTGCCCCCCTCCAGCATTGCGTGGCAATCCAGGTGCCCACTGGTCCTTCCAGTGACTGAAAACAGCCCAGCGGAGAGGAGGGTGTTCAAGAGGGGAGGCCGGCTCCTGATGTCCCTGTCGCCGAGGCCCCATCGCCATCAGATATTAATATTTCCAACACTGATATTTGCAAAGCTCCCCAGAGGCTGCGCTGATGGAATATCGGTGATCATGCTCAGCTAAAAAGAGTATATTGATTGGGGGAAAAAAGAGAGGTCACTTTTAAAAAAAAAAAAAAAAAACCCGAACCTATAAAACACTGAAATCCATAAACACCCAGTTCCCAGCCTGCAGAGTGACATCCAAGCCGGGCTGCGGTCTCCATGGCCTGGTCAATACGGCTCCATTAAGGGCCGCCCGCCCGCCCCGGCCAGGCCCCCGTGGCTGTCCAGATTAATACGTGCCTCGCGTTTTAATTCTGCACCCATTAGTATCACGTTGCCAGCTGATCAGCTCTGCTATTGATCCTGGGTCAGGCCCGCTCAGGGGCCCCATGCCCTGGGGAGGTCAAGGGACAGGCAGACAGCTCTGCTGGCCTGCGGGCAGGGTCTGTCCTTCTGCACAGAATCTGGCGCGTCCAGCGCCGGCCGCAGGAGCCTGAGGCAGGGAGACGCCGGTGGCTGGAGAGCATCCAGGCCCTCCTTAGCGGTCTTGCTCAGACAGTGTCTCCAGGCCTCGGTCAGCTCCACCCCAGCAGGTGCCCCAGGCCGGGTGGGACCAATGGGGCGGAGAGGAAGTCACATCTGTCTGGCACCTTCTCCTGCCAAGCCCGGTACAGGCCTCCAAGAGAGGGGGCCTGGCCCGACCTCGGCCAACCAGCATGCTGCTCACGTGCAGATGACCAGCCAGCCCACGGGAGCCACTGCGTGAGAGGGTGTCCAGGGAGCAGGGTGAAGGAGCCTGGATGCCTTCTGGGAGGAGACGGGGGCGTGACGGTGTCTCCCGGGGGCTTCCAGGCAGGATGAAGGGCGGAAGATGACCTGGACACGAGCGGGAGAACGGGGGCCTGCAGAGGTCATCCGGGGGCACACGGCAGAGCCTGGCCGCCGGCCTGGGAGTTGGCAGCGGGCGGGGCCGCTGGGCAGAACCTGCCCTGTGCAGTTGGGGGGGGCCGCCACCAGGCTCCCCCCCATCTCGGAAAGAGCAGCCCCGAGAGCCAGCCCTGCCCACCCGCAGCCAGGACGGAGGGCACCAGGGACGGACGCCCGAGCGAGCGGGGCGCCTCCTCTGTCTGCAGCAGTCAGGCGGCGCTGTGCCCAGGGCTCTGAGTCCACCCTGAGAAGGACTCACGTGCGCCCCTGGGCTGCTGACACCCCCGCAGACCACGCGTCCAACAGTGACTCAGGCTGCGCACCAGGCCCAGCCGCCTCTCTCCCCATCGTCAGCTCTGGAGCGCAGAGCCGCTGAGAACCTCGAAGGTGGGGCGGGACAGGGTCGTGGGCAGGACGGGGCCAAAGCAGCAGCTGGCAGCCTGACGGCAAAGACAAATCTGTGAGGTGCAGGGAGCCCGCACCCCCCAGCCAGCCCTTCAGGACTGGAGCGGGGGATCCCGCACCTTCAGGAGCCCCGGGACCCTGACCAGTCCCCAGATGCTTGTCCATTGGCATCCTGTTCGGTTCCTGGGACGGGGGCTGCAGGAAGTAAGAGAGCCAGCAGGCTTCCTCCCCACAAGGAGCTCCCGGTTTATGAAACTGAAGCGCGGCGACGCGGGCGGAGCAGGCAGGGCACAAGCCGGGCTGCTGTTTGAGAGTCCAGCCTTGTTCTTCAGTCGCTAAGTCGTGTCCGACTCTGTGACCCCATGGACGGCAACACACCAGGCTTCCCTGTCCTTCACCATCTCCCAGAGTTTGCTCAAACTCATGTCCAAAATGCCATCCAACCATCTCATCCTCTGTCGTCCCCTTCTCCTCCTGCCTTCAATCTTTCCCAGCATCAGGGTCTTTTCCAGTGAGTTGGCTCTTTGCATCAGTGGACAACGTATTGGAGCTTCAGCTTCAGCATTACTCCTTCTAATGACTATTCAGGTCTGATCTCCTTTAGGATGGACTAGTTGGATCTCCTTGCAGTCCTAGGGACTCTCAAGAGTCTTCTCCAACACCACAGTTCAAAGGCATCAATTCTTGGGCACTCAGCCTTCTTCATGGCCAAACTCTCACAGGCATACATGACTACTGGGAAAACCCAGTTTATGAGAGTTTAAGTGAATTAAAGTGATTAGTATCTGGTTCAGAACTCTGCAGAGATGGGGTGGCCGGGCTGGCAGGGTGGCCCCTTCCCCAGGGTGCCCCCACATCCTCTGCTCTGTCCCCAGTCCTGGCAGCTACCTCCTCTGCCCAGGTCTGAGATGCCCAGCTCCACTCTGCACTCAGCAGGCCCGGGGGGGGGGGCAGGGTGGCACATGGCCCTTCCCTCTCTGACTGACCTGAAACACACCCCCATCTGACCCCCAGAACTCGGTCCTGTGACCACAGGCAGCGAGGGTTGGGAGCTGGGACGTGGTCTTCACTCCAAGGCCAGCTTTGCTTCAGAGGTTCCATCGCTGCCAGAGAACAGTGAACAAGGACGGGGACAAGTCAGAATGGCTGCCGCTGCTGGTCCCCAAGACCCTGGGAACAGACCCAGACCCACCCAGCTCGTGATCCTCCCCCCGCGTCTGCCAGGGGTGAGCTCGCTCAGAGCCCAGGTGTTCACCTGCTGGAAGTGTGTGCTGATGGTCTCAGGGCTTGACCGTAACAGTGGCAGGGCCTGCAGAGTCCAGGAGCCCACAGCAAAGGGTCAGACTGAGCCTGGACGCCTCCTCCCACCCAGGGAGCTCCAGTCTGGGAACTGCAGCCCTTTACGTACAGAACAGGCATGTGCAGGCGGAGACAGCCAAGCCTGAAAGCGTTCCCTCCCAGCTGAGGGCTCTGGGTGACTGTGAGCTGATGATCACAGCTGAAGCCATGCACCGCAGCTGCTGTGGGCACGCAGTGAGGGGACAGGGGCACGGGGAGCCCGGCGGAGCCCACGGCGTGGGCCAAGGGAACCTCCATCATCACCATTAACTGCAAAAGCCTCACAGCAGGTGACGGAAGAGCTTTAGAGATAGATGGTGGGCTTTCCCAGGGGGCGCTAGTGATAAAGAACCCACCTGCCAATGCAGGAGACATGAGGGACCCAGGTTCGATCCCTGGGTCAGGAAGATCCCCTGGAAGAGGAAATAGCACCCCACTCCAGTATTCTTGCCTGGGAAATCCCATGGACAGGGGAGCCTGGTGGGCTACAGTCCACAGGGTCACAAAGAGTTGGACACCAATGAAGTGACTTAGCATGCACGCACGACGGTCACACTAGTCGTGAGTGCACCTAAGGTCACTGAATTGTGCCCTAAAAGATGGCTGAAAAGGCAGATTCTACAGGATAGACATTTAAGTACACACCACAAAAGAGAAACACCAGATTTCTTGGTTGGGGGATGGCACCCAACCCCTCCGGGAAAGGGGCTGTGGTGGGTTGGGGGGGTTCTGTCCTTGGGGTGTGGCAGGAGTCTTTGGGAAGGAGGTGACCGTGGCTGGTGAAGGGGGCCTGGGGAGAGGGCGTGAGCACAGGGCAGGATGAGAGCTGGGAGGGCCTGGCTCAGGTCTGGGGGGCTGCAGTCAGGGGCTGGCTGCTGGAAGCGGGCAGAGGAGCCCAGGGTGGGGCGGCTGTGTCCCACCGGCCCCCCCGGGACAGTCCTGTACCAAACTCCAGGCCTGAGCCCCGTGCCTCCTCTCAGGAGCACAGGTCATCTCGGCGGCCCTGGCAAGTGACTGCCGGGCAGCACCTCCTCGTGGCACCTGAAGGGTTTCTTGCAATTTCTTCGGCAGACGGAGATCGGACTGTCGATGTCAGGCTGCCTCTAAGGAAGTGAGTGTAAACACGCGCTGCCTCTGGTCCCTGAGCTCAGGCGGCCCTGGGTGCCCGGGTGGGGTCTCCGCTGACAGACTGCCCCCACCCCGACACCGACATGTGTCCTTGAGGGATCAATTGAGCTCGCTCAGAGCCCAGGTGTTCACCTGCTGGAAGTGTGTGCTGATGGTCTCAGGGCTTGACCGTAACAGTGGCAGGGCCTGCAGAGTCCAGGAGCCCACAGCAAAGGGTCAGACTGAGCCTGGACGCCTCCTCCCACCCAGGGAGCTCCAGTCTGGGAACTGCAGCCCTTTACGTACAGAACAGGCATGTGCAGGCGGAGACAGCCAAGCCTGAAAGCGTTCCCTCCCAGCTGAGGGCTCTGGGTGACTGTGAGCTGATGATCACAGCTGAAGCCATGCACCGCAGCTGCTGTGGGCACGCAGTGAGGGGACAGGGGCACGGGGAGCCCGGCGGAGCCCACGGCGTGGGCCAAGGGAACCTCCATCATCACCATTAACTGCAAAAGCCTCACAGCAGGTGACGGAAGAGCTTTAGAGATAGATGGTGGGCTTTCCCAGGGGGCGCTAGTGATAAAGAACCCACCTGCCAATGCAGGAGACATGAGGGACCCAGGTTCGATCCCTGGGTCAGGAAGATCCCCTGGAAGAGGAAATAGCACCCCACTCCAGTATTCTTGCCTGGGAAATCCCATGGACAGGGGAGCCTGGTGGGCTACAGTCCACAGGGTCACAAAGAGTTGGACACCAATGAAGTGACTTAGCATGCACGCACGACGGTCACACTAGTCGTGAGTGCACCTAAGGTCACTGAATTGTGCCCTAAAAGATGGCTGAAAAGGCAGATTCTACAGGATAGACATTTAAGTACACACCACAAAAGAGAAACACCAGATTTCTTGGTTGGGGGATGGCACCCAACCCCTCCGGGAAAGGGGCTGTGGTGGGTTGGGGGGGTTCTGTCCTTGGGGTGTGGCAGGAGTCTTTGGGAAGGAGGTGACCGTGGCTGGTGAAGGGGGCCTGGGGAGAGGGCGTGAGCACAGGGCAGGATGAGAGCTGGGAGGGCCTGGCTCAGGTCTGGGGGGCTGCAGTCAGGGGCTGGCTGCTGGAAGCGGGCAGAGGAGCCCAGGGTGGGGCGGCTGTGTCCCACCGGCCCCCCCGGGACAGTCCTGTACCAAACTCCAGGCCTGAGCCCCGTGCCTCCTCTCAGGAGCACAGGTCATCTCGGCGGCCCTGGCAAGTGACTGCCGGGCAGCACCTCCTCGTGGCACCTGAAGGGTTTCTTGCAATTTCTTCGGCAGACGGAGATCGGACTGTCGATGTCAGGCTGCCTCTAAGGAAGTGAGTGTAAACACGCGCTGCCTCTGGTCCCTGAGCTCAGGCGGCCCTGGGTGCCCGGGTGGGGTCTCCGCTGACAGACTGCCCCCACCCCGACACCGACATGTGTCCTTGAGGGATCAATAAGTCCCCGAGGTTGTCCCCTCTCCAGCTGCAGAATTAATAGGCGGGTTGTTGTTGGTGTTGTAACAGCCGTGTGGCCCGGCTCTCGTTACACGAGGTTGATGGCAGGCCCCGGGACAGCCAGCCAGTCCACTCCTCTGCAGGGCTGGGCACCCGGAGCCACACGTGGGAGCCCTGGGCTGGGCCAGGGGCGGTGGCGAGAGCTGGGTCCCCTTGCTTCCCCTGGAGGCTGGGGTCTGGAGGCTGAGGGCCTCTGAGCTGCTGGGGCTCAGCCTGGGTCCTGTTGGCAGAAGGGAGACCCAAGGGCGGGCGGCTTGCCCTGAGCCCCACAGCAGGCGGCCGCGCAGTCAGTGCGGTGAATTTTTTTCCCGAGTTGTTCAAATTCCAGAGCTTAGCACATGAGGCCCTTTGTGAGAGGACCTAGATTCCCAGCCCACTGGGGGTCCCTAAGGACAGGCACACACACGTGGACACACAGGCCTTCATTCTAAGGGTGCCCATCGGTTCCCCAGGGCCACGCTGTTTCACACCGCGGGACCTTGGCACACACTCCCTGGCCTGGAGCAGACTCTCCACGCCCCGCCTTGGCTCAATCGCTTCCCCTGTACAAAGCCCAGCTGGGAGCCACTCCCCCAGGAACCTCCTCAGCCCCGAGCTGGGCTGGGGGCCCCCCTCCGCCCCCGCATCTGTCACCCCGTGAGGCGACCCACCTGCCTCCACCATGAAGCTGTGATGTTTAGAAAACGGGGCTCCATCTGCTCCTGGGTCTCCATCCTCACCCATCCCGGTGCCTGGGGCAGAGGAAGGGCTCGAAAAAAAGGAGCGGAACGCGGTCTCTACTTCCCGCCCGTAAAGTAGGCTGACAACCCAGAGGCTTTGCCCCTTGCTCCCAGGCTGGTCTCATGGGAATCATGCCCTTTCGGTGACTGGGGACCCAGCTCAGGATCCGGTGCTGGGGGTACCTCGAGACCCAAGCAGAGATGCTTGGGCAGCAGTCAGAGATTCCCACCCTCAGAGGTCGCTCTGAGCCCCCAGCCCCAGACCAGTGTCCTGGGTGTAGTCTGCTGCGCCGCTTTAGCCGCGTCCAGCTCTCTGTGACGCTGGGGACTGCGGCCCACCAGGCTCCTCTGTCCGTGGGATTCTCCAGGCAAGAACACGAGTGGGTTGCCGTGCTTTCCTCCAGGGGATCTTCCCGACCCGGGGATCGATCCCGCATCTCTCACGTCTCCTGAATTGGCAGGTGGGTTCTTTACCCCAAATGCCACCTGGGAAGCCCCACCAGTGTGCCGTGGAGGGTTCTAAAGGGCCGCAGCTGGAGGGAGGAGTATCTCTTTCTCCGGGGGCGCGGTCACGGTGTGGCGGGGGGCTGGTTCCCTCTGCGCCATGACGGGGAATCTGGCCCAGGCCCCTCTCCTGGCTTCCAGGAGTCGCTGGGGTCTTTGGATCCTAGGTTTGTAGAAGCGTCGCCTGCCAGGTTCTGAGTCTTCACTCGGCGGCTTCCCCCGTGTATATCTGTGTCCCCTCTTCTGACAAGGGCGCCCGTCGTACTAGGTTCAGGGCCCACCGTGCTCCAGGAAGGCCTCAGGGTAACACTCATCTTCACGACATCCGCAAGGCCCCGTGCCCAGATAAGGTCACGTTAAACCACCAGGCTGGGGCCGTGACGCACCCCTTTGGGAGACACAGTTCACCCACAACCAGACCCATCTGAGGTTGTCTAAAGTCAGGGCGTCAAAGGAGGCAGATGGGCTCCTTGCCCACCCTGGGGGCACCAGGGGAGAGGTGGGCATAGAAGAAGGACCCCGAGGGTGGCAGGAGAGGGGCAGCAGAGAGCCGGAGGACCGTGTGATGCAGGTGAGGAGAGGCGGGTGTTTCAAGGAGGAAGGCGCCCCAGCGGCGGCTCCATGTCTGCTGAGGTGAGGCCTGAGCACCGTGACCTCGGTGGGAGCCAGGAGCAGCCCGCGGGGGCGAGGAGGGGGCGGGCAAGGGAAGCGAGATGGCGCGCGTGGTACCCACACTGCCCAGGGGCTTGGCTGGGAGCAGGAAGATGTGCTCAGAGGGCAGCGGGAGGGGAGCTGGACTGGGGAGGGGACTCGGGGCTTCCCAGGCCCCTGGCGATGCCCTGGGAGCTGGGCACCAGAGTGTGGGCAGAGGGAAGGGACGGGGCCACACCCAGAGGACGCACGGGCCTGAGCAGGGCGCGGCCAAGAGCCTGGTCCACCCTGCGGCTCCTCCTTCCTCCATTAACCAGAGGGAGGAGGGGCCCCGGGCTCCGGGGAGAGGGGAGCACCCTAGTCTCCGCTTCTCAGCAGCCCTCTCCTCAGTGGCACCTGTGATCCACAGTATTGAAAGGTTCTGGCACACGCAGGTCCCTGAAATGGTCTCCGTCTTGACCCCCTGTGTCCGCATCCTCACACCTGCCTGTGGGTCCCCCCAGCTTGACGTATCTCCCCTCTGCCCACCCCCACCCAGGCTGTGGTCCTCTCCGCCCCAGAGCACAGTGGTCCTCAGAATGGCCCACTCTCCAAACAGCAGCCAGAGGGGGCTGCACAAAGCGTAAATCATCATCAGAAGACAGCCCACGGTGTGGGATCACAACGTGCATGATGGATGAAGGATTTATGTACAAAATATAGAGTCCCTTGGAGTAGGGAATGGCTACCCCCCTACAGCTTTCTTGTTCGTGGAGAATTCCATGAACAGGGGAGCCTGATGGGCTACAGTCCACGGGGTTGCAAAGCGTCAGACGCGACTGAAGGGACTTAGTTTGCAGGCACGGAGAGAGTCCCGATAAATCAATAGGAAAATACTTTTTAACAGGAAAACATAAACAGTGTTTCACAAAAGAAGAAAGCAAGCAGCCCCTGAATGGAGAAATGACCCACGTCAACCACAAGAGATGTATAGACAGGTGACAAGGAAAGGGCATCTCACGCCCGGTGGACCGGTGACATCCAGTCCCACAGTCGGGAATGACGCTGAGGATGCCGGCAAGGGAAGGGTGGAACAAGCGCCTTGGAACAAGCGCAGGTTCTCTCAGGCCCGCACTGAGCAGTGGAGTTGCCAGGCAGAGCATCGCTGTCTGCAGTAAACCCGGAAACCACCCCCAACATCATGAGACGAGCGGCCGCTTGGATCAGGGTATGTTCACACCGTAGAACAGCCTTCGCCATGAAAGTGAATTCATTGCACAAACACACTTATAACTCACTAAAAGGGCCTAGGAGGCGTGGGCATGCCACATTTCAGGAAGGTAGCCTCCTGACAGTGTGAAAGAAAGAAAGTGAAATTCGCTCAGTCGTGTCCAGCTCTCTGCGACCCCCTGGACTGTACAGTCCATGGAATTCTCCAGGCCAGAATACTGGAGTGGGTAGCCTTTCCCTTCTCCGGGGGATCTTTGCAACCCAGGGGTTGAACCCAGGCCTCCCGTGTTGCAGGCGGATTCCTCACCAGCTGAGCCACTCTTTACCTGATAGCGTGAGAATCCACAAACGTGCTGCTGCTGCTAAGTCGCTTCAGTTGTGTCCGACTCTGTGCGACCCCATAGATGGCAGCCCACCAGGCTCCCCCATCCCTGGGATTCTCCAGGCAAGAACACTGCAGTGGGTTGCCATTGCCTTCCCCAACACGTGTGCCTAAAAGATCTTATCACCAGCTTCCAGGACACAGCCGGGAACGCACGAGAGAAATAATCAAAGGCTGACCGTTTGCATGTGAGTTCAGACACTTCCCCGCGAGGTGCCAGAGGACACACAGGCTGCAAAGGCAGAGGCCCCGGCTCTGAGCCCAGCCCCACCACGCCTTCTGGAGCCCCTAAGCAACTGGCTCCTTTGGGCCTCGGTTTTCCTCATCTGCAAAATGGGAATAATGAACCAGGCACTGTGGGAGCAAATGAGCCTGCACCTGCGGGTGAGTACGCACGGAGCGCTTCTACCTGGCGGACCCAGCTGGCCCCGCAGAGACCCTGAGATCTCTCCTCCTTCCCCCGTGACCACCCCCACCCCAGTCCTTCCCAAGGTGGGGGCAGCAGCCCCCGCGATGTGAACGCATCGCTTCACAGCCCTGACCGTGAGCCCCTAGGATGGCCTCTGGAGGGGAAACACAGCCTGGGCTGGCAGCTCATTTGTCCCCTACCCAAGAGAGGGCCCCATCACCTCTGGCTGCCTCACCCAAGTGGCAGGAGGCCCCTGCCCTAGCCCCTGGCCCCACAGGGCTTGCCCAGCAGGGCCTTCCAACAGACACGCAGTAGGCAGAGCCGTGGCCCCCAACACACTTCCCCAGGGAGAACAACCACCACGCTTCCTCTTCTTCCAGGAAGTCCTCCCAGGTTTCTCAGGACAATGCGAGATGTTGGCCACAGGCTGGTCCCCATTGCACAGGCCGACTTTGTTCCCTGTCAGGTCTCTGGAGCGCTGGGCTTCGCTCTTGCTTCCTTGCTCCTCCACGCCCCCGTGAATGTTGACAGTCCCGGGGGAGACAGAACCCCAGGGACCCTAGCAGTGTGCAGTGAGGGGTCTGAGGCCAGTGCGGGGAGGTGTGTGGGGAGACCGTGGGGACACCAAACAGCTCAGCCCCCTCCCTCCCACCACGCTGTCGAGGGCCCTGCCCCAGACCTCCTGAGGGACCCCAAGGCCAACGCACGCCCTCGGTCCTGGGCATTACCGGCTAGCTGTCCGCCCCTCACCTGTTAGCTGGACACACGCAGTCCCACACAAGGACTCGGGTCTGGCCGGCCCCCAGGGAGGCACAGATGGGGCGCAAGCAGGGAAGTGGGGCGTTTCCACGGTTCTGCGGGGGCGGGGATGGTGAGGGGGAGGCTCTCAGTCCCTGGAGGCCTGGCAGTGTGCGTGCGGGGCTGCTGGGCTGTGAGCTGGAGTGGGTGGGGGTCCCTGCAGGCCCAGCCTGGGGGACGAGGGAGGCTCGGGGCCTCTCCTTCCTCTGCTTCTGCCCTCCCGGTCACCGTCAGAGCGGCCCAGCTCCACAGCCGGGCGGGAGGGTCATCACCGGGTGGGTGGGGACCGCTGAGTGCCAAGGCCTGGGCAGCCGCCCCGTAACTGCTGTCCCTGACTCTCACGTCGGAGGTGAGGGAAACTGAGGCTCTGGCTTTGCTCGTCTGTCTCCGGGAGCCTTGAGACCCACCCCCACCTCCCCCCCCACTCCCCGGCCTGCAACAAAGGGACCTGTCTCTTATACACATCTGCAAGAACACTGCAGTGGGTTGCCATTGCCTTCCCCAACACATGTGCCTAAAAGATCTTATCACCAGCTTCCAGGACACAGCCGGGAACGCACGAGAGAAATAATCAAAGGCTGACCGTTTGCATGTGAGTTCAGACACTTCCCCGCGAGGTGCCAGAGGACACACAGGCTGCAAAGGCAGAGGCCCCGGCTCTGAGCCCAGCCCCACCACGCCTTCTGGAGCCCCTAAGCAACTGGCTCCTTTGGGCCTCGGTTTTCCTCATCTGCAAAATGGGAATAATGAACCAGGCACTGTGGGAGCAAATGAGCCTGCACCTGCGGGTGAGTATGCACGGAGCGCTTCTACCTGGCGGACCCAGCTGGCCCCGCAGAGACCCTGAGATCTCTCCTCCTTCCCCCGTGACCACCCCCACCCCAGTCCTTCCCAAGGTGGGGGCAGCAGCCCCCGCGATGTGAACGCATCGCTTCACAGCCCTGACCGTGAGCCCCTAGGATGGCCTCTGGAGGGGAAACACAGCCTGGGCTGGCAGCTCATTTGTCCCCTACCCAAGAGAGGGCCCCATCACCTCTGGCTGCCTCACCCAAGTGGCAGGAGGCCCCTGCCCTAGCCCCTGGCCCCACAGGGCTTGCCCAGCAGGGCCTTCCAACAGACACGCAGTAGGCAGAGCCGTGGCCCCCAACACACTTCCCCAGGGAGAACAACCACCACGCTTCCTCTTCTTCCAGGAAGTCCTCCCAGGTTTCTCAGGACAATGCGAGATGTTGGCCACAGGCTGGTCCCCATTGCACAGGCCGACTTTGTTCCCTGTCAGGTCTCTGGAGCGCTGGGCTTCGCTCTTGCTTCCTTGCTCCTCCACGCCCCCGTGAATGTTGACAGTCCCGGGGGAGACAGAACCCCAGGGACCCTAGCAGTGTGCAGTGAGGGGTCTGAGGCCAGTGCGGGGAGGTGTGTGGGGAGACCGTGGGGACACCAAACAGCTCAGCCCCCTTTAACATGTGCGTTCTCTTTTACATTGGTATTGGGTGCCTGTTTGGATCTTGTTTGTTTTACACGTCTGACACTGTAAGCCACTTCAGAGCCTTTGTTGAAAGGGGGTGGGGTATGAATAAAATAAAATAACAAAGCAGAGTGGGGGCGGGGAGAACTGAAAGCCGGCCTCTGCCCTGCTTCTGGCCGTGGCAGCCAGTAAGCCACCTTCCCTTTGACTGAGTGAGCCATCAGCTTCCCGCGCTGTCTCTTATACACATCTAGATGTGTATAAGAGACAGCCACCTCCCCCCCCACTCCCCGGCCTGCAACAAAGGGACACGCAAGTCCTTCCCCACGCAGCTCAGCTGTTCCTACCAGGAAGCCACAGTCCATGACCGAGTCCAGACACGGGCGGCACCAGCTCAAGACTCTTCGTCTGGAGTCAGGCCCTGGAGACGCATCATCCCTGCGGGCCCTGGGAGCAAAGTCACCCCGCTTTTATGAGAACGGATGTTTCCTTGAAATAAACAAACGCATGAAACCGCCTCCCCTGGAGTTAAAGCCCAGCTTCAGCGGTCCTGCACGGGTACAGATTCTCCCCAGCCTCACTGAGCAGCTGAGAGGAAATTAGCTAAAGGATGGAGGGTGATCTCTGGGTTTTCTCGGGATGAAGGGTTTGCGCCAAACCCCAGCGCTAAAATGCACAGGGTCCCAGGGAGACGGGAATGGTTAGCCACCCCGAACCCCCAGCCCCGGCACCAAGCCTGGCACAGACGGGTGTGGTTTCTGTGCCCACGGGAATGGCTGTGCATGGACACAGGCAAGGTGCACGGCACATGGTTGTAAGGATGCGTCTCCCCACCACAGTGCAGAGCAAAGAGCCGGGCGCTGCTACGTGTCCAGAGTGCAGGACAGGCCCGCGCTCCACGGGGCCACCCGTGCAGATGCTGGGGGGCCACGGGCCTCCGGCTGCCGCTCCCTCAGCCTGGACCCTCTGCCAGCCCCCAGGGGCACTCAGTCAGGGGACGGCCCCTCCGCAGGCGTCTCGCTGGGTGTGCCCCAGAGCCGGACACCGGCTCTTCTACGCTCGCCCGTGGCCCACGTGACAGCCTTCATATAGTCCCCACTGTGCGTCTGGGACAGAAAACTCCTTACGGCTTTTGTCCTTCAACACTCACGAGCCCCCCAAAGGGTAGGTGCTTTTAATCCCATTTTACAGGTAAGAAAACTGAGGTCAAAGAGGTGGCATCAGGGTCCTAAAGTTACACTGGGTTCCAAGATGAGCCCCTGGCCGCTGTCTTCCTGACTTACGTGGGGGCCTGCCTTCCCCCACTGCAGCGTTCTCCTGGGTGAAAGGAAATGGGGGTCCTGATGTCCACCTTCCTCCCCAGGGAAACCCGGGCTCCCAGCCCAGACCCCAGACCCCAGGGGCGCCCTCTCCCCTGCTGGAGGCGCTGCTGGCATTCAGTCCACAAACGCCCTTGATGAGACGGGTCATCAGTGTGGAATCATCGCCATCAGCAGGCCCGGCCGGCGGCCTCCCATTATCGCCGAATGAATGACTCCGTTTAGAGAAGTCGTTTGGGGCGCTGTCCCAGACAATGACTCCTGTCAAAAGATTTACCGAAGCTCATGGGCGATTCAGCGGGAGGCCCCGTGGGCCTGGCCTCAGCGTTTATCCTGCAGAAAACAAAGATTGCAGCGTGGACCATTTTGCCGCTGAAATTCATGCCTTTTGACCCCCAAACGGAGAGCTAAACCCAGGGCTTGTTTCCACTTGAGCCTGGAGAGGTGGTGAACAGCTGGCTCTGACGCAGGGCCCCACGCTGGCCTGGGGTGGAGAGCAGACCGTGAAACGACTGCAGAAGGACGCGGCTCACCCGCGGGTTTCGTCAGGCCCCTCCCTGGGGAGCACCCCCTGGAGCACTTGGTTCCAGATTTGGGCACCAGGTAAGGGTTCTGGCTGGAGGAGGGGTGATACAATGCCCCATTCCCGCAGTGAAGACTGTCAGCTTGATCACAGTGTATTATCCTCCTGGCTTCCCGGAAGCTCAGAGGCCGCCAGGAAGCCCGAGGCCGCCAGGATGTTAGTGCTCGTCAGCGTCAGTCGCTCAGCCGTGTGCAACTCTCTGCGACCCCGTGGTGTCTGTCCATAGGATTCTTCAGGCAAGAATGCTGAAGTGGGCAGCCATTCCCTTCCCCAGGAGGCCTTCCCGACCCAGGGATCGAACCCGGGTCTCCTGCACGGCAGGCAGATTCTCCACCATCTGAGCCAGCAGGGAAGCCCACCGAGGGGAGCGTGCTGCATCATAACTTTAACAGATGACGTGCGACAGAGAGGCCTTCCTTTCAGTGGAGGAGTCACTGACGCCAAAATTAGGAGTTTGATTCCGGGTATACCACCCCACGTTCGTCCCTTGTAATATAACATGTGCGTTCTCTTTTACATTGGTATTGGGTGCCTGTTTGGATCTTGTTTGTTTTACACGTCTGACACTGTAAGCCACTTCAGAGCCTTTGTTGAAAGGGGGTGGGGTATGAATAAAATAAAATAACAAAGCAGAGTGGGGGCGGGGAGAACTGAAAGCCGGCCTCTGCCCTGCTTCTGGCCGTGGCAGCCAGTAAGCCACCTTCCCTTTGACTGAGTGAGCCATCAGCTTCCCGCGTGTGTGTGACTCTGGTTCTAGACCAGCCTCAGCATCTTCAACCAGACACCGGTCTGTGAGCACTCCAGTAGTGGGGGCGGGGAGAACTGAAAGCCGGCCTCTGCCCTGCTTCTGGCCGTGGCAGCCAGTAAGCCACCTTCCCTTTGACTGAGTGAGCCATCAGCTTCCCGCGTGTGTGTGACTCTGGTTCTAGACCAGCCTCAGCCATCTTCAACCAGACACCTGTCTGTGAGCACTCCAGATCATCCCCCAGGACTGTAACAGTCAGCTTTGCCTGATAACAAGCATCCCTTTATCCAAAACATTGATTTTTCACTCACAGCCCGTGTCAGTGGCTCAGCTGTGCCTTGTCTTTCTGTCTAAGGACCCAGGCTGAAGGGAAAGGCAATTTGGGAGATGCTATTCTATCAGCAGAGTGAAGAGCGTGAGAGGGCTGGAGAAAGTCTGAAACGGACCCTACAGCTCCTGCTCCAGAATGTCCACCCCACACCCACACCACCATCAGTGGGCAGGTGTAGACAGCTCCCCCAGAAAGCACTGCGGCCACAGGTTAGGGCAGCAGAGGCTTGGGCAGACGACTCCCAGGAGGGTGGCGTGAAGAGCCAAAAGCGCTAATACAATTTGCTGTGAAGACTCCAGAAAGAGAGACCCATCTGGGCAGGGTTCCAACTGGTCTGCTCGGCCCCATGAGAAGACCCAGGGCATTGCAGGAGTTCCATAAATGCCGCTGTTGTGAACCGCTGGCACGCACAAATGATGTGCAAACAGCGGGCACGCCCCCCTGGGCACCTCGTTGGGCATCCCCCGGGCCGGGCACTGGCTCCTCGACCCTCGCCCGTTGCCCACGTGACAGCCTTCTCATAGTGCCCCAGCCCCGGGTCTGGGACAGAAAACTCCTCACGGGTTGTGTCCTTCAGTGCTCACAGAGCCCCCCAAAGGGTAGGTGCTTTCAATCCCACTTTATAGGTAAGAAAACTGAGGCCAAAGAGGTGGCGTCAGGGTCCTAAAGGCACCAGTGAGGAGCAGACAGCCACAGACTGAAGGGTGACCGGCAGTCCCTGGGCGCAGGCGTATGCCGGCCTCCACTGCTTCGGGGCCCGCTCCTGCCCGTGGGCCAGCCAGCACCTCTCTTCTAGGAAGACGGGAAGCCAGACCCACCGTGACAACCTCTTGAGATGATGTGTGGCAGCCCCGGCACCTGCCCGGTGTGGGCACCGGCTCAGGAAGGCCGCTTCCCCGGTCTTCAGCAGCTTTCAGGATGAGGCCTCCTTTCAGCTGGACAGGCCAGGTGACAGACACCAAATAAGCGTATGTATCACAACAACAGCGAAGATGATGACGGTGACGGCCACATCCACAGAGCGCTCACAGGACCCGGGGACTCTCCCGTGTACCCAACGCGGAACAACCCACGCAACGCCCACAAGGCAGGAACTTGGACAAGGAGACTAGGGAATGGTGGCTTCAAAACTTGTCTGCAAATTCTGGGACTTCATTGCATCACGAGGCATAGACCTCACACACATGCACACACGCGCATACACACAGGCGCCTTGAACCCAGCTGTGCTCGGGGCTCTTTGGAACCAATGTTATGGGGGTGAGGCTGGAGAGAAAAGGTGATGTGGCTCCAGGCTTGCTCACCAGAACACCACCCTGAGAGCTCCGAGCTGCAGGGAAGAGGCTCCACTTCCAGAGTCAGCCACGTTCTGAGGAAGCCCCACCGCGCAGAGAGGTCAGATCTGGACCCTGAGGTCAACAGTTCAGGCAAGAAACCACGGGAGCAATGAGACTTCAGACAATCTTGCCTCCCAGCCGTGGAGTCAGGAGGAGGCTCCAGGCTTCCCAGAAGGGGCCCCGGGCTTTGGAGGGCCACCCACACAGTCCTTTCCAAAAAGATCATTGGTTGATGCCCCTAAGTTCAGGGTGGTTTGTCGTGTGGCAACAGGACAGAGGTTGGCTGCCTTGACAAACCCAAAGCGTCTCTGATCCTGGGCAGTAGGCAGGAACCAGAGACCTAGAGGAGATGGCCAGTGAGGGCCTGCAAAAGAGTAAGGGAGATGGGATGGAGAAACAAGACCCTTGCCGTGGGATGGCCCAAGGAGAGCAATGGCCACCTTCAGCGAAGTGTGAAGAGGTGCCTGATACTTCCCGGCAGCCCAGGAGTTCAGACTCCATGCTTCCAACACACGGGGCGCAGGTCCAGTCCCTGGTTGGGGAGTTAAGATCCCACATGCTTCACGGCCAAAAAGTCAAGACATCAAACAGAAACAATATTGTAACAAGATTCAATAAAGACTTTAAACATTCAGTTCAGTTCAATTCAGTCACTCAGTCGTGTCCGACTCTTTGTGACCCCCATGGACTGCAGCACGCCAGGCCTCCCTGTCCATCACCATCTCCCGGAGCTTACTCAAACTCATGTCCATCGAGTCGATGATGCCATCCAACCATCTCATCCTCTGTCATCCCCTTCTCCTCCTGCCTTCAATCTTTCCCAGCATCAGGGTCTTTTCAAATGGTCCACATAAAAAAAAAAAAAAAAATCTTTAGAAACAAAGAGGGCTTACCGGGTGGCCCAGTGTTCTGGAGTCTGTCTACCAGGGCAGGGGACACAGGTTTGATCCGTAGTCCCGGAAGATCCCGCAGAGCAACGGAGCCCATGGGCCGCAACCACTGAGCCTGCGTGCGGCAACAGCCGAAGCCTGGGTGCCCGGAGCCAGCGCTCTGCAGCAGAAGGCACCGCATAGAGAGGCCAGCCCCCGCAACTGGAGAGAGCCTGCGCACCGCAACAAAGGCCCCCTGCGGCCAAAAATCAAACGACTGTTTTAAAAAGAAGCACAATTGAATGCTAAGAAAGAAAGGAAATGAACCTGATTAACTGAGTGGTCTGGCAGGTACTTTCTGTAAAAGGCCAGACAGTAAATATTTGAGATGCTGAGAAGTATAAGGACAGCCTCTGGTGCAACTCTGCCAGTCTGTGTTCGCAGCTCACACTCAGCCATCGATGATGCATAAACCATCAGGCATGGTGGCATCCCAGTAGAACTTTGTTCACAAAAGCAAGCGGCAGCTGGATGTGGGCCATGGGCCATAGCTGGCTGACCTTTGATCTAGCCAAGATTCCCAGGAAAAAATATTGAAAGGGGCACCTCTCTTCTCCTTGCTCCCCAGGATCAAATGCCAGAGGACAGAGGTGAGCCAAAGGGAGAGCTGCAATTTTTAAGAAAAACATTAGAGAAAATGTAAAGGCACCAAGACTTGCTGAGTTTCCAGATGGAAGTGTTTCTCGTTACCCAGCCTGGTCAGGGTCTACAATGTCTATGACGCTTTCAGTGGCAAATTGTCTCAAAATGAAAAACGGCTTCTGGAAGAAGACCAACTCTAGAGCAGGGCTCCAGGATCCTTTATCAGCATTTGGAAAGATCTAAGGGGGAACCTTACAGAGAAAAACCCTCTAAGGAACTTAACGTATGTCTCTCTCATTAAACAAAAATGTCTCCCTCATTACATAGTAAACAATAGGTTTGGGGAATCTCAGGAACCTCTGAGGGACCTCAAGACAGAGAAGAGCTTCTCCTAAATAAACATGTGGCTGTGTCTGATCTAAGGGACTGAACATCAGTAAGATTCATGGGAAATCCACAAAGCCTTAAGAGGATTGTACTAGTGGAAACACAGAAATGGCAATAAATACAGATGCTCTTGGACTCTGGACGACTGTGGTCAAGAAGACGGAGCCAGTCACTTGGTTGCAAACACAGGTCACTTCTTATGGCGAAGGTGGGATGAACCAGGAGCCACGGAGAACGTCCCCAGGAAGGGGAACGAGCCTCTTCAAGCTGGGCTTCGGAACTGCTATCAACTCGAGGCGTTCACAGGCTTCCTGCTTTTTAAATTCCCCGCTGCTGTGTGTGGGGTGTGGGCAGGGGTGTGGGTACCTCTATCCTTGGTTCACAGACCTTCAGGTGATTTTTTTTCTAACTCCATGCTCAGGGATTGGGAAACAGGTCCACGCTTGGGCCTGAGGTTTCAACAAGACCCTGGACCTCACGTCTGGGCCTGAGACCGTGACAGGGAGCCTTTCAGGGGGTGTGAAGGGAGGTGTGTGTGTTTTGCATAAGAGAGGAACATGAATAATCTGTGGTCAGAAGGCAGACACTGTGGTCTTTCTGAAACCCCCACGACTTCCTTGGGGCTCCCCCCACGGAGAGGTGGAGGTCCGCGTCCCCTCTTGTACCTGAGCAGGCTTGGGACCTGCTTGGAAGCACCGGCACGTGGTAGAGTGACACTGCCCCGAGGTGGCTTTGCCTCCTCCACGGAGCCCCCCGTGCTTGGAGTCTGAGCCTCCCAGATCGCGGGGCTGTCGGGCAGCCGTGTGCCGCAGCCCGCAGGCCTCCTCTCGTGTGAATCACGCGTGTCACTGGCACTTCCGGCCTTCACCCTGGTCCTCAATGGAGCGTCGTGACCTTCCTCGTCACCATCCCGACTCTGACCCAGCTCTCCATCTAGTTCAGAGACCCCGGGTGTCCGGGCCGGGGACCCCCATGGCTGTGCACAGTTCCTCCGCAGCCTTCCCTCCCCGAGGCCCCCTGCTGCCCAAGCACACCCTCCGTCCGGCCCAGCAGCGGCCCCCACCGCCCACCTGCTGGCCCAAGCCGTGGACCCTGGGCCCCCCGCCAGTCCTCGCCCCGGCCCTGCCTAGCTGGCCTGCCGGCTCTGGCCACACGGCCTTCCGCCCAGGAGGGCCCGGCCCTGCCCTGCCCTGGTGCTGTCGACCCTGCCCAGCTTCACGGCCCATCGTGGCCTGTGGTTCTGTGGTGTCCTCTCCCAGCTCGCCCACCCCAGTGAGAATATCAGCTCCAAGCGGGTGCAGGCCTGTGTTTGGTCCTTGGCTTTAACCCCCCAGCCCACCCAGTGTCTAGCACGGGACAGGGGCTCTAGGAACTTGGGCTGAATGAGTGAATGACATCTGAGGTCAGCCAGGCCCCCTTCCCATGCCAGCTCTGTCTCGCATTGCCCATGAACCCAGCACAGGTGCCCTGCCCCCAACCCACCTGACTCTTGCAGAACTGGAGCGGGGAGATGAGGCCTGCTTTTCTGGGGTCCAGCTGGCGCTTGCAAAGCACACAGACCCCAGATGCTCCCAAAGGCCCTGCCTCCGTCTTCATCCTGCCCATCGGCTCTGACCTCTGAGGGCCACCCACACAGTCCTTTCCAAAAAGATCATTGGTTGATGCCCCTAAGTTCAGGGTGGTTTGTCGTGTGGCAACAGGACAGAGGTTGGCTGCCTTGACAAACCCAAAGCGTCTCTGATCCTGGGCAGTAGGCAGGAACCAGAGACCTAGAGGAGATGGCCAGTGAGGGCCTGCAAAAGAGTAAGGGAGATGGGATGGAGAAACAAGACCCTTGCCGTGGGATGGCCCAAGGAGAGCAATGGCCACCTTCAGCGAAGTGTGAAGAGGTGCCTGATACTTCCCGGCAGCCCAGGAGTTCAGACTCCATGCTTCCAACACACGGGGCGCAGGTCCAGTCCCTGGTTGGGGAGTTAAGATCCCACATGCTTCACGGCCAAAAAGTCAAGACATCAAACAGAAACAATATTGTAACAAGATTCAATAAAGACTTTAAACATTCAGTTCAGTTCAATTCAGTCACTCAGTCGTGTCCGACTCTTTGTGACCCCCATGGACTGCAGCACGCCAGGCCTCCCTGTCCATCACCATCTCCCGGAGCTTACTCAAACTCATGTCCATCGAGTCGATGATGCCATCCAACCATCTCATCCTCTGTCATCCCCTTCTCCTCCTGCCTTCAATCTTTCCCAGCATCAGGGTCTTTTCAAATGGTCCACATCAAAAAAAAAAAAAAAATCTTTAGAAACAAAGAGGGCTTACCGGGTGGCCCAGTGTTCTGGAGTCTGTCTACCAGGGCAGGGGACACAGGTTTGATCCGTAGTCCCGGAAGATCCCGCAGAGCAACGGAGCCCATGGGCCGCAACCACTGAGCCTGCGTGCGGCAACAGCCGAAGCCTGGGTGCCCGGAGCCAGCGCTCTGCAGCAGAAGGCACCGCATAGAGAGGCCAGCCCCCGCAACTGGAGAGAGCCTGCGCACCGCAACAAAGGCCCCCTGCGGCCAAAAATCAAACGACTGTTTTAAAAAGAAGCACAATTGAATGCTAAGAAAGAAAGGAAATGAACCTGATTAACTGAGTGGTCTGGCAGGTACTTTCTGTAAAAGGCCAGACAGTAAATATTTGAGATGCTGAGAAGTATAAGGACAGCCTCTGGTGCAACTCTGCCAGTCTGTGTTCGCAGCTCACACTCAGCCATCGATGATGCATAAACCATCAGGCATGGTGGCATCCCAGTAGAACTTTGTTCACAAAAGCAAGCGGCAGCTGGATGTGGGCCATGGGCCATAGCTGGCTGACCTTTGATCTAGCCAAGATTCCCAGGAAAAAATATTGAAAGGGGCACCTCTCTTCTCCTTGCTCCCCAGGATCAAATGCCAGAGGACAGAGGTGAGCCAAAGGGAGAGCTGCAATTTTTAAGAAAAACATTAGAGAAAATGTAAAGGCACCAAGACTTGCTGAGTTTCCAGATGGAAGTGTTTCTCGTTACCCAGCCTGGTCAGGGTCTACAATGTCTATGACGCTTTCAGTGGCAAATTGTCTCAAAATGAAAAACGGCTTCTGGAAGAAGACCAACTCTAGAGCAGGGCTCCAGGATCCTTTATCAGCATTTGGAAAGATCTAAGGGGGAACCTTACAGAGAAAAACCCTCTAAGGAACTTAACGTATGTCTCTCTCATTAAACAAAAATGTCTCCCTCATTACATAGTAAACAATAGGTTTGGGGAATCTCAGGAACCTCTGAGGGACCTCAAGACAGAGAAGAGCTTCTCCTAAATAAACATGTGGCTGTGTCTGATCTAAGGGACTGAACATCAGTAAGATTCATGGGAAATCCACAAAGCCTTAAGAGGATTGTACTAGTGGAAACACAGAAATGGCAATAAATACAGATGCTCTTGGACTCTGGACGACTGTGGTCAAGAAGACGGAGCCAGTCACTTGGTTGCAAACACAGGTCACTTCTTATGGCGAAGGTGGGATGAACCAGGAGCCACGGAGAACGTCCCCAGGAAGGGGAACGAGCCTCTTCAAGCTGGGCTTCGGAACTGCTATCAACTCGAGGCGTCCACAGGCTTCCTGCTTTTTAAATTCCCCGCTGCTGTGTGTGGGGTGTGGGCAGGGGTGTGGGTACCTCTATCCTTGGTTCACAGACCTTCAGGTGATTTTTTTTCTAACTCCATGCTCAGGGATTGGGAAACAGGTCCACGCTTGGGCCTGAGGTTTCAACAAGACCCTGGACCTCACGTCTGGGCCTGAGACCGTGACAGGGAGCCTTTCAGGGGGTGTGAAGGGAGGTGTGTGTGTTTTGCATAAGAGAGGAACATGAATAATCTGTGGTCAGAAGGCAGACACTGTGGTCTTTCTGAAACACCCACGACTTCCTTGGGGCTCCCCCCACGGAGAGGTGGAGGTCCGCGTCCCCTCTTGTACCTGAGCAGGCTTGGGACCTGCTTGGAAGCACCGGCACGTGGTAGAGTGACACTGCCCCGAGGTGGCTTTGCCTCCTCCACGGAGCCCCCCGTGCTTGGAGTCTGAGCCTCCCAGATCGCGGGGCTGTCGGGCAGCCGTGTGCCGCAGCCCGCAGGCCTCCTCTCGTGTGAATCACGCGTGTCACTGGCACTTCCGGCCTTCACCCTGGTCCTCAATGGAGCGTCGTGACCTTCCTCGTCACCATCCCGACTCTGACCCAGCTCTCCATCTAGTTCAGAGACCCCGGGTGTCCGGGCCGGGGACCCCCATGGCTGTGCACAGTTCCTCCGCAGCCTTCCCTCCCCGAGGCCCCCTGCTGCCCAAGCACACCCTCCGTCTGGCCCAGCAGCGGCCCCCACCGCCCACCTGCTGGCCCAAGCCGTGGACCCTGGGCCCCCCGCCAGTCCTCGCCCCGGCCCTGCCTAGCTGGCCTGCCGGCTCTGGCCACACGGCCTTCCGCCCAGGAGGGCCCGGCCCTGCCCTGCCCTGGTGCTGTCGACCCTGCCCAGCTTCACGGCCCATCGTGGCCTGTGGTTCTGTGGTGTCCTCTCCCAGCTCGCCCACCCCAGTGAGAATATCAGCTCCAAGCGGGTGCAGGCCTGTGTTTGGTCCTTGGCTTTAACCCCCCAGCCCACCCAGTGTCTAGCACGGGACAGGGGCTCTAGGAACTTGGGCTGAATGAGTGAATGACATCTGAGGTCAGCCAGGCCCCCTTCCCATGCCAGCTCTGTCTCGCATTGCCCATGAACCCAGCACAGGTGCCCTGCCCCCAACCCACCTGACTCTTGCAGAACTGGAGCGGGGAGATGAGGCCTGCTTTTCTGGGGTCCAGCTGGCGCTTGCAAAGCACACAGACCCCAGATGCTCCCAAAGGCCCTGCCTCCGTCTTCATCCTGCCCATCGGCTCTGACCTCGGCCCACTGACTCAGCATCCCTGAGGCGCCATTTCTGGCCTGCGATGGGACCCGGCCCTTCCCAGTGGCGGTAGGGAGGGCTCCCGGGGCGAGCTGCACCCTCCACCCGCCCGCTGCCTCTGTCTCCGGCACTGCGTCAGACACACGGCCTGACCGAGCTCTCCCCGCCTCCTCCCCACATCAGTCCTCCGCCTCATCACCCCAGCTCGTAAGGGAGGGACTGGGGCTCTGAGAGGAGCCACAGCCGTCCACACAGCGGGGAGGAGAGACTGGATTTGAACCCAGGTCCGTGTGGCTGTGTCACTCAGCCTGGACAGGGTTGGGGGGTTCTCACCTGGGGCTCTGACCCGGCCCCATGGGGCACATTACCATCTGTGGTGCTGGGGTCAGGGGAGGGTGTCAGCTCCCCACACCAGGGAGCAGTGAAGGCAAGGGGACCGAGCTGCCAGCCAGGCGCACAGTAGGTGCACAGATTGCTGATGGGGTCAGAGTCAGGGCCCTCCATATGGTCTAGGTCACCTGCCCTGTTACATGAGCAGAGTATGCTGACCTCCCCACCCAGGGTCACGGGGTGATGACCCCTCAGTGGGCAAACAAGAAAGGACCTACTGTGCGTGCCGCACTGCACCGGGAGGGGCCAGGTCGAGCCTAGCTGTGGGGTCCCCTGCCTGCCTCAGACCTGCCCCCGGATGTGCAGGGAGGCAGCCCCAGGCCACACAGCTATCCGTCCCCTCTCCCCACGCGAGCACCCCGAGGCTGCACCTTTGAGCTGTGGCTCACTGTAACCCGATCAGCGACAGGACAAGGATCTGAAGCCCCAGGACAGCAGACATCTTAATTAGCGGCTTTTCCGGAGCAGCCTGAGCCCCGGACATCTCCTGACCTGTCTGGGCTTCCCGGCTGCATTGACAGAGGCTGCTTCCCCACCGAGCGGCTCCCCACGCATGTGCCCCCCACGCGTGTGCCTCCCACGCGTGTGCTTCCCACGCGTGTGCTCCCCACGCGTGTGCCCCCCACACGTGTGCAGGCCTGGACCACGGCCTGTGAGGCTGAGAGATGCTGACGGCTCACACCTGGGACCCGCCTGGCCCAGGACACGCCGTCGTCTCCCTTCCGTAGGCGCAGACTTGAGCTCCCATCCCACCCATCCCAGAGGCGGTCCCACAGGGAGAGTGGTCCTGGGCAGGGAGGTGTGGGAAGCTGGCGCTGTCAACGGAGAGTCCAGCAGAGAGTGGTTCCCAAACCTGAGCAGTCGGAACCTGCCGGAACCTGATGCGAGCTGGGGCAGGGACGGTTTCCTGGGCCAAGCCCTGGATCTCTGGGTGGGGGTGGGGGTGCGGCTAGTTCTCAGCTAATGACCGACCTGGAGAAGCCACCCCCAGGGTCCCCTGTGACCCAGAGCTGATGCACCTGGCAGCGGGGCTTCAGGTAGGCCTTCCAGACCACGGGGGTCCGAGGCAGGTGAGCAGAAGGGGAGGACTTGAGTGGGAACGAAACAGCCTGGACGAGGCCTGGCCTGAACGAGAGCCTTGCTCAGACGCACTGAGCCCAGTGAGGCAGAGCGGGGCGGCGGGCGACCGAAGAAGGGGGCACGCAGGAGGGGGCCAGGCCAGGGGCACCCGGCCGAGCTCAGCTCAGCTCAGGCGGGCAGTGGGGACAGGCGCTGGGAGAACAAGAAATCACCCCCCTTCCAGGAGACGCAGCGGCCGTGGGGGGACACAGGGCAGCCTCTGCAGCCAGGCCACCTCTCGAGGGGGTACAAGCCCATGGGTGCGGGCCCCTTGCCTCTCCGAGCCTCAGTTTCCTCACTGGCAAGGTAGAGAAGCCCCTGTACCTTCCTTCCTGCCACAGACACTCAGCGCGGCACATTCCCATCTTCACAGCCGCCCAGGGTTGGGTGGAAAGAGCTCTGGAAAAGGGCTGAACGTGGTTCAGATTTTTGCTCAGGTCGTAAACACCCAAGTCAATGACACCCCACGCCATCTGTACCGCGTCCACACGTAGCTGAGGCATCTGAATCTGCAGGCCTGGGATGGGGGTGACCTCGAGGGGCAGGGAAGGAAGACTCCAGCTGAGCCTGTAAAGTTCGACTGCCAGAAAGACCGAGAGTGGGTGAAGTCAAGACAGCATTGCCAGCAACCACGAGAATACAACCGGCCTCAGGGAAGACTCGGGAGAAGCGCGTCAATTCAGGCGCGTCTCCGGAGAGGAAGCCCCGGGAAGTGGCCCTCTCACCGGGCTCCTCCTCCAGCCGCCGCCTCCACACGCACCTCCAGGGGATCCCGGCACGTTGCTTCCGCTCTGCGGTTCCAGGGGTCCAGCTTCCACGGGGCCCGAGGACACGTCCAGAGATGGAGCGTCCACGTGACGGAGTTACCCGGTGGCCACCTAGCTGGTGCTGCAGTTCTTACCAGCCACGTCCGTGTCCGGCGGAGGGACCAGTTCTTACCGGTCATGTCCGTGCCCGGCGGAGGGTGCAGTTCTTACCGGCCACGTCCGTGCCCGGCGGAGGGATCAGTTCTTACCGGCCACGTCCGTGCCCGGCGGAGGGACCAGGTAAGGACAGGAAGTGGGGTGGGGGGAGTGGGGCAGGTTGGGGTGCGGTCACCTGGCACAGAAGAGCGTCATGTCTGAAGATGCGGGGAGTTTGGGAGGGGATGAGCCCCCATTGGGAGGTGTTGGTCTTGCCTTAGGGCCGCAATGGAAGAGGCCCTCCTGGGGGTGAGCGGGGGACAAAGGGCTTGGGGATGAAGCGGCTCCCTTGGACCCTAAGACAGGTCCCCAGAGGCCCCGCCTGGCCCCTGAGGACGCCATCTGCACTTCCCGCGCACCGAGCTAGCTGCGCCCAGGATCTTGGCAG
The DNA here is from genome assembly GCA_006410635.1 of Cephalophus harveyi. Classification (NCBI taxonomy): domain Eukaryota; kingdom Metazoa; phylum Chordata; class Mammalia; order Artiodactyla; family Bovidae; genus Cephalophus; species Cephalophus harveyi. The sequence continues at coordinate 557,576 of SJYT01039392.1, read as the reverse complement.
CACCTCTGGAGAGCGGCTGAGGTCGTGACCCCTGCCCTGTCCAGATGGGCCTGGGCTGACCCCGTCCGCGACTAGAGAGGACAATGGCCCCTGTTGTTGGCCCGTCGCCCTCGGCCACATTCTCCAGGGACCTAGTGACCCTGAACAGGGGCCGTGAAGAGGTCCCCGCTGACTCGGCGAGATGTCCACTCACTAATGAAGGGCCGTTGGAAAGGGCATTGACCTTGGTCAGCAGGCAGGAGCCCTCCATCCGGGGGGCCACCGCAAGGAGAGAGAGAGGAAGGGTGATGATGTCTTACCTGCCCCCCCGGCCAGAGGGCTCGCCCAGCAACTCTGGAGGACAGTGCCCGGGGCCACCAATGTGAACATCAGCCCCAGAGACAAAGCCGGGACAGGGACGCAGGCTCAGGGTCAAGGCACCGTCCCCAGTGATGAGGAAAGTGGCAAGTGACCACACAACCACAGTGACCACAGCCAGGAGCAAGAGCAGCCCAGTGCGGTGGGAGGGCAGAGTGGCCTTAACTTAACCCAGAAATCAAGGAAGGCTGCCTGGAGGAGGTGACTTAGAGCCAGGTCTCCAAGGATGGATGGCATTGGACAGACATCACAGAAGGAGAAGGCGTTTCCAGATAGGAAGCTGCGTGGACAGCGATCTGGAGGCAGAGAACGAGTCAGCTGATGGTTTGTCATGACGGCAGCACCAGCTGCTGCGGGGTGAAGGGGACAGTGGGGAGCCCCGAGGGCCAGAGGGAGACGGTCAGATGAGGTAGGAACACCCGCTCTGGGTTGCAGCGGGGGACAGCGAAGCCAGGAAGCCAGTGAGGCGTGGTGGAGGGTTCTGGAGAGGGATGATGTGGGGCGACACAGGGGTCAGGAAAGAGGCCCAGGTGTGGGCCTGGTGGCGGCCCAGGTAGAGGTGGGTCCGGAGGACCTGGACTCCTGCGGGCAGCAGAGCAAAGCAAGACCAGCCTTGCAGAAATGTGGGCGAGGCCGCTCCAGCCTGAGCGAGGACACGCAGCGGAGGGCCCACGGCACAGGGCGTGAGAGCAGCTGGCATTCCTGGGGTGTGGGACCCGTGCAGGGGAGGACCATGACGGGGGTCGAGGGCCCGCCGGGGGGACGTGGGCCCGAGCAGGCGCTCCAAGCAGGGCTGGAGGGGCCCCTCGGCAGGACAGTCTGGGGTTTACAAACGAGGATGAGCCAGAGGTGAAATCCTCTGTGGCCTCTGCCCACGTCAGGCCCGGGACCTGGTGCCCAAGCTTGGCAAAGGCCAAACGCCACCCCATGCTGCTCCATGCAATTGCACACCATTCCTTTCAACTGCTCTCCAGCTGGGCCCACAGACACAGGCAGGAGGTACCCTCCTCCTCAGTTACCGGGAAGGCAGGAGCTGTGTGACTTTGGACGCATTGCTCTCCCTCTCTGAGCTCCAGCTCGTCTCCTATAAAATGTGTTATCTGATCTCTGTGCTACTTGCCTCCCACAGCCATTTGTAACCACACATAAAGATACAAAAGTGCCTTGCACCTCCCAGGAATGGTCTCTGTGAAAACACGTCCTCCTGCAGGGAGTTTAAATGCTCTTTCCAAGCACAGGTAAGACATCTACAAAACTTGACAACATACGTCGAAAGACGAATCTCAACAAATTTCAAAGGGCAAGTTTCATCTAGACTACATTCTCTAAAGTGAAAAGCGAAAGTGAAGTCACTCAGCCATGTCCGACTCTGCGACCCCATGGAGTCCTCTGTCCACGGGATTTTCCAGGCAGGAGTACTGGAGTGGGTTGCCATTTCCTTCTCCAGGGAAACTTTCTGACCCAGGGATCGAACCCAGGTCTCCTGCATTGCAGGCAGATGCTTTACCGTGTAAGCCACCAGGGAAGAATGATGTTCTCTAACCACGATGCAATTAATTTCAAAATTAAAAATAAAGCTCATTTAAATGTACATACGTAGAAGTCTGTGCATAGGGTCAAAGAAGACTTGGACACAACTTAGCGACTAAACAAGAGTAACAATATGTAAGTCTGTAAACTTTAGACACAGTCCTAAGAATCTTATGTGTTAAAGAGGAAATGATAAATTATCTAATGATGAACGGAGGTGAAAGCATGACACGGAAGTTTCCCGGGGTGGGCCTTCCCCGGGGGTACAGCGGACAAGAATCTGCCTGCCAGTGCAAGGGACACGGGCTCAGCCCCTCATCCAGGGAGGTTCCACATGCTGTACAGCAACTGAAGCCCGTGCAGCGCAACTCCCGGAGCCCACACGCCAGAGCCACCGGGCTGAGCGCCCCAGAGCCGCGAGCCACGCCGGAGCCTGCGTGCTGCCGCTGCGGAAGGCCGAGTGCTGAGAGCCTGCTTCCTGCAACAAGAGACGCCAGCGTGATGAGAAGCCCGCACCTCCAAGCAAAGAGTAGTCCCAGCTCACAGCCACTGAGACAGCCTGCATGCGGCAGTGGAGACCCAGCGGAGCCGGCAAACAAGCAAGAAGCAGAAATCCTCCACTGTGCACCTAGACTGGTTTTTAGAGGTGCATTTATAAACTGCACGTTATTGCAAAACAAGAAAACCTAAAGATGATGTCACACGTTAAACTGAATAACAGGAGAAAGGCAATAACCGTAAAGAACAGCAAAGAAGTGAGCCTGGGACGAAATCGATTAAAAGAAAATGGAAATAAAACCCAGAAAGTATCAGCAAAAGTGAAATGCTGTTCTCTGAGAAAATAAGACAGAAAACTCCCCAGCAAAGCCAAACAGGAAGCGAGTGCTCCCGAGAAACAACATTGGGATGAAGGAGGGAAGGGCACGGACGTAGAGCGGTTTCAGAATACTACAGTAATCTTCAGTGAATACTACAATTCATGTAGTATTTGTACAGACAAACACATTTTGTGTGTAAGTACAGTGGACAGTGTTCCTGGAAATAAATTCATTAGCAAAATTAATTAAAGGTGAAATAGAAGACACGGGCAAACCAATAACCAATGCAGAAGGCGAACTGATTAGCAAAAATACGCATCTCCAAAAAGCCAACGAAAGCTATCCAGTTTACATAGTATCACAGCAAGTTATCAAGCCTTCAAGGAACAGGCAAGCCCTAGTGTGCGCGTTCTGCTTCATTGAATGAGAGGGGTGGCAAATGGGAAGCCAGTTCATTTTCTGAGACTAGTACAACCTAATGCCCGAAGCTAAGTGACAACTCATGAAAAGAAGACGTGGGACTCCCTGGTTGCCCAGTGGTTAGGAATCCAGGTGTCAAAGGAGGGGACTCAGGCTCGATCCTCTCCGTGGGAAGGTCCTGCATGCTCAGGGCAGCTAAGCCCGCGCGCCACAGCTGCTGCAGCCCACGTGCCTAGAACCCCTGCCCTGCAGCAAGAGAAGCCACAGCAGTGAGAAGCCGGAGCTCCGCAGCTAGAGAGAGCCCCGCTCGCCGCAGCTGGAGAGAGCCCCGCTCGCCGCAGCTAGAGAGAGCCCGTGCTCAGCAACAAAGACCCAGCACAGCCGGAGACAAATAAATAAAAGTGTATGTTCAAAAGCAGAGACATGACTTTGCCGACTAAGGTCCGTCTAGTCAAGGCTATGGTTTTTCCTGTGGTCATGTATGGATGTGAGAGTTGGACTGTGAAGAAGGCTGAGCGCCGAAGAATTGATGCTTTTGAACTGTGGTGTTGGAGAAGACTCTTGAGAGTGCCTTGGACTGCAAGGAGATCCAACCAGTCCATTCTGAAGGAGATCAACCCTGGGATTTCTTTGGAAGGAATGATGCTAAAGCTGAAACTCCAGTACTTTGGCCACCTCGTGAGAAGAGTTGACTCATTGGAAAAGACTCTGATGCTGGGAGGGATTGGGGGCAGGAGGAGAAGGGGACGACCGAGGATGAGATGGCTGGATGGCATCACTGACTCAATGGATGTGAGTCTGAGTGAACTCCGAGAGATGGTGATGGACAGGGAGGCCTGGCGTGCTGCGATTCATGGGGCCGCAAAGAGTCAGACACGATCGAGCGACTGAACTGAACTGAAACTGAACTGATACCAATTTCAATTACAAACATAGATGCAAAATAATCTTAAGAGGAAGATTTGCGAATCAGATCTAGCAGTGTAGCGAGCTACAGCTCCTTGTAGTTTATCCCACAAATGCCAGCAGAGGTCTCAATTCCAAATTTTAGTGATAAGCAACGGCATATCAAGAGAGGAAGGGAGGAGGGATGTAAAATAAAAAATCAATTTGGTCATTTTAATAGGTGCCAACCAAGCATTCAACAGAATTAATTCACCAATGGTTTCATTTTCAAAATAATTAACTATGAATAGAATGAGAATTCCTTATTTGGGTAAGTTTAAATAAAGTACAAGCTGCACTTCCAAACCAAGGGACCCAAAAGGCATCAGGATCACTTTTCCCGTGACGTGTAACAGCGCAGAGAGAGCAGGGTACGGATCAGACAGGCGGTTCTGCTGCCCTAGTTCCCCAGGGAGGCAGGCTCCTCCCGCCTCCTGGGTGATGTCCACACATCCCAGGGTGAGTCTTTGCCCACCTGGTCAACGTGGGCTCACCAGCACCACTTCCGCAGAGAGGGAAAATAACATAGGATTTGCAGACATCGCTTCTTGGGCATGTGACCAAATCAAGACTGAAAAATATACTTTCCATCTGATATCCATGTGCCCCACTAAAACCCAAAGTAGTTCTACTACCAGAAAAAAAAGTGAAGGGAGAGGGGTAGCCAGGGCGATTCCCAGGCTCGACCACAGCCAACAGAAATAATCTATCAGAAACAGAGAGTATTTCCATGTATTCCCGTTAAAGTCACGAACAAGGCAAGGATGTCCTCGTCATCACTTATGTTCAACATTGTACTGATGGATCTAGATAATGCAACAGGACAAGGCAAAAACCAAAGAAGCAAGTGTTGGGAAGTACTGTGATTGGTCACATGGAAAGCCCAAGCTGATCTATGAACAAGCTGGTGCAAGTAGCAGAAATAACTACCCGGGAATAACCAACATCAGCACATTTGCTGGATACGAACACTACAGATTTCCTGATGCCACCAATGATCAATAACAAAATCACTACAGAAAAGATCCCAGTCTCAAGCAAGTCACACTATAATCTTTAGAACTCTTTACTGGGGAAAGTTATGAAATGTAATATATTCATAGATACAAAGACTCAGGTCATAATGATGTCAATACTCCCTAAATTAGCCTATTCAATGAACTTTGAATAAAAAATTCTAACAGAGTTTTTCCCCATGAGATTTGGAAAGCCAGTATATAAAGGCAATAGAAGGGAAAAGGATCAAAAAACTTTAAAATGTTTAGGAAATGATAACGTATAAAGCATTACTTTAAAATTGTTACAATTAACAAAGAGTGTGAATGGGTCAAGACAGAGAGAACAAACTGGAAATCTCAGAAATAGAAAGAGATGGTTGGATGGCATCATTGACCCAGTGAACATGAGTTTGAGCAAACTCAGGGAGAGAATGAAGGACAAGGAAGCCTGGTGTCTCGCAGTCCTTGGTGCTGCAGGCGCGTCTTCATACCTGAACAGCAGCAACAATGGACACGTGACTTTTGACAAAGGAAGGGGCAGAGATCATCAAGAGAAGGACAGAGCGTCCAGTGCAGTGCTGACTGGGGCCATCTGGGGGCTTCCCATGGGAAAAACGGAATCCCTACCTCACACCACACAAAAAAATCAGTTTCCAAGGCGTTAGAAACAAAGGTGAAAGAATACACAACCTCTAGGAAAAAAAGCGGAAGGTAATATCTTTATGACCCATGTGAAGTGCAAGGTGCTCAGTCGTGTCTGACTCTTTGCGGCCCCGTGGACTATTCAGTCCATGGGATTCTCCAGGCCAGGATGCTGGAGTGGGTAGCCTTTCCCTTCTCCAGCGGATCTTCCCAACCCAGGGATTGAAGCCAGGTCTCCCGCCTTGCAGGTAGATTCTTCATCGGCTGAGCCACAAGGAAACTTTTCAATAACAGGGAGGAATTTTACAATCTAGTACAAAAAATACAAACCATAAAAGGAAATATCAACAACTTAGGACTCAAGTGTACCCTGTCTTTTGAGTCCTCTCTGGCACCATCACTTCTGCCACATCCTATTGGCCCAGGCGGACTCCACCTGCAGAGGGAGGAGCTACAAAGTCACGTGGCAAAGCTGCAGAAGACGCAGAGGAGGGCAGAGGGCTTGGGCCAGTTTTGCCGCTGTTAGCCCACACCCAGCCTTGGTGGTCAAGGAAAGCGACTGAGCAAGGCGTTGGAGAACAGTGGCTCAGATGATAAAGCGTCTGCCTGCAGTGCAGGAGACCCGGGTTCGATCCCTGGGTCAGGAAGATCCCTTGGAGAAGGAAATGGCCGCCACTCCAATATTCTTGCCTGGAGAATCCCATGGACGGAGGAGCCTGGCGGGTTATAGCCCAAGGGGTCGCAAAGAGTCGGACACGACTGAGTGACTTCACTTCACTTCTGGGAAAGAAGGACCTCAACTTAAGTACAAAGAGATTCATCACAAGAACACTGAGATTTTGATGCAGTGATTTCAGGTTCATTCCCCAATTCATTCCAAAGGGAGTGAACATCAAACAAGGCGATGGCAAGCTCAGTGAAACAAGGCGGTTGAGACAAAGCCAGAAACACTGAGAGGGCTTCCCTGGCCCTAAGTCTGCCAGTGGAGGAGACACAGGAGATGCGGGTTCGATCCCTGGCTCGGGAAGATCCCCGGAGAAAGAAATGGCTGCTCTCTCCAGCATTCTTGCCTGGAAAATTCCATGGACGGAGGAGCCTGGCAGGCTACAGTCCACGTGGCCTCAAAGAGCCAGATATGGCTGAGTCAGAATAACCCATCCATGCCCGATGGCCCAGTGGTAAAGAATCCGCCTGCCAGTGCAGGCAACGTGGGCTCAGTCCCTGAGTGGGGAAGATCCCCTGGAGAAGGAAATGGCAGCCTGCTCCAGTATTCTTGCCTGGGAAATCCCATGGACAGAGGAGCCTGGTGGGTTACAGTCCATGGGGTCACGAAGAGTTGGAGATGACTTAGCAACTAAACAACGAGAAGAAACCTTTAAAAGTGTGTGTAGGTCCCAGGAGGGCAGGTGTGGCGTCCACCCAGCCCCCAGCCCCGGCACCTGACACCAGAGAAAAGATCAGAGCGGATAACCAAGCTGGACACAGACCACCGAGGGCCCCAGTTTGGAAACCCGAGCTTGGAAGCCAAGGTCAAAAGGAGATTTCAAGGAGCCCCTTTCACGCCGGCCTGCAGAGCCGACTCACCCCAGAGCTTTGAGGAGGGAGGCGTTCATTAATCACTCCCTTCAGCAGCGCAGCCGGGCATGGAGCACAGCTGGTCCAGGTGCGGGGCCGGCCCTCCCTCACCAGAGCTGAAGCCAAGGTCAAAAGGAGATTTCAAGGAGCCCCTTTCACGCCGGCCTGCAGAGCCGACTCACCCCAGAGCTTTGAGGAGGGAGGCGTTCATTAATCACTCCCTTCAGCAGCGCAGCCGGGCATGGAGCACAGCTGGTCCAGGTGCGGGGCCGGCCCTCCCTCACCAGAGCCCTTGCTACGCGGATGAGAGACCCTGGAGGGGCGCAGGGGGCACCGGGGACCCTGGGGTGCAGGGTCTGTGGCTGCAAACGTCAGAAGGGGTTTCCTTCCAGAAGCAGCCGCAGGGTGATGCCCCGGGATGGGGGCGGGTGCGAGCAGTGTGCATTCGAACCTCTGTAAGACTCTGCGAGGTCTCGGAGGTCACCCGGGAACTCTGGAGAGAATCTGGTGGTCCCTGTGACCCGTTCCTGCAACTTCCATGTCTGTTCGCCCAGGCCAGGAAACACGGAAGTCGCCCTTGCTACCCACCCACCTACCAGGCATCGAGTCCTCCAAAACCACATGGCCCCTGCCTTGCCCGCCCACTCCCCCAGGCCCACGTGGCTGCCTGCAGTGACCACCGCCGCAGGCTCCTGGCATCCAGGGGACGCCCTCACTGCTCGCCTGTGCCTCGCGCCTCCACCGACCGGGATCGACTTGCCTCCCTGTACCCCCCAAACCCCCGCGTGGCTCCCCTTCGCCTGCAACACAAAATGTCCTTCCCAAACCAGGGGCTCAAGGCCCGGGGAAACCCCCAGACCCTCCCCTGACCGTGTCCTCTGTCCCAAGGGCCCCTAAAGGACCACCCCGGCTTGGCGTTCCTGTTCCTGTGTTCCCACTGCGCCCAGAACCTCATCCAGCTGGCAAGTTCTGGATCTTTAAGAATCTCTGAAGTGACAACACCTCCAGGAAGCCTTCCTGGAGGTGCCAAGTGGAGCTGATCTCCCACCTTTGTGCGGCAGCTGGCAGCAAGGGATTCCTCTCTGGCTGAGAGGGGACGACGTCCCCCGTGGCCGTGTGCTGACGCCCTGTTCATTTCCACGACCACAGTGCCCAGATCGTGGGGACAGGTGAGACGTCTCTCCTAAAGGGGACTCGCTAAGAGCTGGTGAGATGAGGGATGGCCCACAGCCTGGCTCGATTCTGGCCTGGCGACCTGTGAGAGGCCAGGCCTGGTAGGGGCGTCAGCCAGCAAAGGGCTCCCTTCCTGAACGGAAGATGCCAAGGATGCCGGCTGCTCTCCCCGGGGACCCTGTGGCCTCTCTGAGCTGCTCCAAGCTCCGCCGGAGGGGGCAGCTCTGCCGGAGGTCACTGAGGCCTGGACACACGGCTCCCAGGTTCTGGAGAAGGTGGGCAAGCTGGTGGGAGCAGGTGTGCCCACTGTCAAAGCCCCGCATCGAAGGGAAGGCCCTGAGCCACACACGGCGGCCCACCTTTCGTGGCTTGGGCTGGTCCCGTGACCCCGCCCAGCGCGCTTTCCCTGCCTGAAGGGCCGCATGCCTGTGCCTCGCCACCCTCAACGACTCCCCCACCCCGACTGTTTCTGTCTCCCGCTGCAGGCAGAGCTCGGGAGAGCTGATGCCCAGGGTTCTGCCACTTCCAGCCCCTGGAGGACACCATGGCCTGACAGGCAGGCAGAGAGGATGGAGTCAGACCCCCGTTTCCTCCAAGAGCAGTGATGCTGGGGGACGAGAGTCTGAAGGTAGAGAAAGGGCCCAGGAAGTGAAAACTGGGCGAAGACGCGCTGGCCTGGGTGCTGCCATCAAGGAGAAAGCTGGCCCTCCTCCAGCTCAGAGCAGACCTCGCCCTTCCCCGGCCGGCACAGGGGCGGCCTTTTTTCTCCTCTGGTCACCCGACTCCAGTAAGGCATCATCCGTTGTACAGGTGCACTCCTGCCCGGGGCTGGGACAGAAGCTGCTTGTTCCCAAAGACTCGGGTCCATCCTGTCTGCTCTTCAGCTTCAGGGTCTGTGAAATGGGGTTACTGAGCCAGCACCGCCCTTATCGTGAGCCTGCCCCCCACAACCCCGCCTGCCCGCCCTGACTTAATTCCTCCAGGGCCACCGTGCCTGTCTAGATCTTTCCTCTGCTAAGCCACGGGCGATGAGCTTGGCACAGTCTGCCCAGGGCACCCCCGTTTCCCTTATGCGTCGGTCTCTTCAGGGGATCCATTGAACCCAGCTTACAATTAAAGAAATGTGATCAGAAAATGAGCTGGCGTGTGAGACCTGGGTCTCGGCACAGTGACAGGCGACAGTGTCTTCTGCACGCTGATTAGCCCACTCAGCCCGCCCCGAGGTTAAGCGGAAGAACGCCCGGATTAATCCAGATTGACAATTATGACCATTTTTTTCTCCACCATCGAGCTTTCTCTTGTGGCTCCCTGCCAGGAAGGTATTGTGTTCCGAGACGAAAATACTTTTCATTTTTTCTACAATTTCCGTTTAAAAAGTTCCAAATGTTCAGCCATATGATGTGAAAACTGAACTTCAGGAAAATCCTACGGGGGCTTTGACGGTGGAGAAAGCGTGGGGGTCTGCTCCCCTGACCCCCAGGCCGACAGAGGATACAGTTTCAGCCTTTCTTCTCTGCCCACCCCTGCCGCCCTAAGGAGACAGGCAAGCCGGATCCTCCTCGCCAAACATGGGAGCCTTGTGGGGAGAGGGGATGGGGGTGGAATCTGCCAAGACGCTCAGGCTTGGGAAACTGGCCCCCAGCGTGCGGGTTTCCAGGGCAGAGCCCTCGAGTCTGGGAGCCGGGAGACCTGGGTTCCGAGCTCTTGCCTCTGCTCACCTCGATTTCCTTGGCCCAGTTCAGCTTAGTACATCACGTGTTGGGCAGTCTTCCAGAAGCACAATTAACTCACTTAATCCTCTAGAAATCCCGTAACGCCGAGTTCTTATTTGCACTTTACAGATGGGTAAACTGAGGCCCAGAGGGCTTAACAACTTGTCCAGGCCCCACAACAAGCAAGAGAAGTCTGAATTCAACTCTAAGATGTGACTTTAGTGCGTCGATTGACTGGCTGCTTGCAGGTGTCAGGGGTCGCCCCAGACGTCTCTGCAGCCCCAGCGGGGACCTGCTGTCTGTCTCTCGTTCGGTGTGCCAGGCCCCTTCATCTAATTCCATAAAGAGGGGGACAAGATGGGCAGTCACATGCAGCTCTTTGCAACCCCATGGACTGCAGCATGCCAGGCTTCCCTGTCCTTCGCTATCACCTGGAGTTTGCTCAAACGCTTGTCTATTGAGTTGGTGTCAACCAACCATCTCATCCTCTGTCGCCCTCTTCTCCTGCCCTCAATCTCTCCCAGCATCAGGGTCTTTCCCAATGAGTCGTTTCTTCACATCAGGTGGCCCAAGTATTGGAGCTTCAGCTTCAGCATCAGTCCTTCCAGTGAATATTCAGAGTTGATTTCCTTTAGGATGGACTGGTTTGATCTCCATGCAGTCCAAGGGACTCTCAAGGGTCTTCTCCGACACCACAGTTCAAAAGCATCAGCCCTTCAGTGCTCAGCCTTCTTTATATGGGTCGCAAAGAACTGGACACGACTTAGTGACTGAAAAACGGCAACAGCAACAACGGTGTGCATTGCACACTGTTAGTTTCTCTAAAGTGAGTTAGACGAAACCACACGTGTGGTTTGCACCTGCTGCTCTAACGGTGCAGACGCAGTCGACATGAAATAGATCTTGTAGGTCGCGCAGGATTTAGGGCAAGACCCAGGAACCTCACCAGTTGTGAAGCCTTATCGATTATTTCATGCTTAACCATGACCAATTGTGTCAACTAATGTCAGGCCCCGTGTTGGACTCAGAGGGGCGCTCAGTGTCTGCTGAGTGAACAAGTGAGTGAAGGGCCCATCATTTCTTCACCGCCAGAAACCCCCAGGGCCCACAGGGGGTCACAGGGGGTCACTGGGCCACCCCGGCCTTGCTCTCCTCGACGTCCCCAGGGCCTGGCGCCTCCACGCTTCACCTGGGTCTCCTGTATTTCTGTTTGTGTATCCGAGTAACCCTGGACAACAGCCGGAGGACAGGAAGCGGCCGCAGCACAGGGCCCGTGCTGAGCGGCCTGAAGGTGCCCGGCTGAGCCCGCGGGGCAGGAGGGAGCCCCCGAGCCTGGTCAGGCGTGGCCAGGCTGGAGCCCCTCGCCCCCAGATACTTCCTCCTGGAGGGGGGACCCTGGGGGTCTCACCACTGCACAGGGAAGGCAGGGGGGGCTCAGGGAAGTTTGAGAACGGGCCCCAAGGATGGAAGCAGCATCTGCACTCCCAGCCCTGGAGATCAGATGGGCCGAAGTATGATACAGGTGCTGAGACGGCCTGTGGCTGGGTTTTCTCGTGGCGTCTCTTCCCCCGGGCTCACCCTGTGGGATCTGTGCCCATGGTGCCCCCAGAGCCGTGAGCGGTCGGTTGGTTAGACTCTCACAGGACATTCCCCCCTACACCCGGGCTCCCCGCCCCAGTCCCAGCAGGATCCCCTCTGCCTTCATACCAGCCTGAGCCCTGGGGAGCCCGCTGGCAAGCGGCTTCTCTGCTCCCACCAAGGCTCAGGTCACCACTCAGCGGATCACTCAGGCTGAAGCCAGAACTACCCGGGCTCCCCGCCCCAGTCCCAGCAGGATCCCCTCTGCCTTCATACCAGCCTGAGCCCTGGGGAGCCCGCTGGCAAGCGGCTTCTCTGCTCCCACCAAGGCTCAGGTCACCACTCAGCGGATCACTCAGGCTGAAGCCAGAACCTCCCCCAAATGTCCCACTAATTCAGACCAGGCCTGAGCTGCTGAACTCTATCTGGGGAGCCTCAAGGAGTCACGGATGCAATGCATCAAATGAGGAGCACGTTTGCACTGCTTGGCCCCAAACAGACAAATGGAATTCTAGACTCTCTGGGGTGGAAAAGATCTTAAAAGGCATGTTATCCAGCCATCCCCATCTATACCACCACCATCCAGGGCTCGGAGCACCCCACATGACCGAGAAAATTTAACACGGACGCCCAGCCTCTTACACACCTCCAGAGATGGGGAGCTCACTACATCACAGAGCACTCTGCTTCCACTGTCAGCACCTGAGGCCTGTGTCTCCCCTTGCAGTCCTCAGCACGGCCTTCAGGGAGTGCATATCCCCTCCTCCCAGCCACAGCGCTCCCAGGCCCCAAAGTCCCCGAGGTGGCAAGGCCCAGTTGCTAATGTGGACTCGCTCCACACCCTGGGAGCAGGATGAGGACTGAGCACAGCCCAATCACCCTCAACCTCTGAGCAACTCAGCTGCCAAGAGCAGCCTGCAAGCAGCCTCTCAGTGGGGCCGTGTGCCTGACCCAGCCCTGACTCTGAGCCAGCTACAGAGCATGCAGGCTGCGGCAGTCTCGGGAATGCCCTGCCGGGAGCTGGTGCTTTACGCACAGGGGCTGGACTAAGCCCCACAGACAGACCTAAGAGTCAGTACCATTCTTTCCATCGCACAGGAGAGGAAGCCGAGGCTCAGAGAGGGACAGCAATTTGCCCGAGGCCACCCAGCCGGGGCTGACAGACCGCCTTCTGCCAACTCTTAACCAGAGGGTGGGCTGAGTCTACGTCGGCCGCTCAGCAGACCCCGAGTTCCCACTGTCACAGCCGCCTCAGTGCCCTGGCTGCCAACTGCCAGCAGCTAGGTCCCTTTGCCTGGGGGCTCTCTCTTGCTGCCCGAGTTTCTCTGCCTATGTGCGGCCAGAAGCGCCAGGGAGTCCATCACGTCCCCCACCCCCCTGTCCCCTCCTGGGAGCAGCCCTGCCAGACTGGCAGGAGTTGGCGGGTCCACGGGGACTCGCCCCACTTGCCCGCTTGGAGGCCTATCTGACAGCGCATTAGGTGCTGGTGTCCGCCCCACCCCCACGCCCCACACTTCCCGGGACCCCATCCCAGCAAGCACTTGACCATCAGCCTCTGTCTCAGTGTCCGCCTCTGAGAACCCAAACCAAGACTCTAAAGGTCTGAGCTGAAGACTCTGAGATACCCCAAACTCCACATTAATAATGCGAACCTTGTGGGCTGTTTTTGCTTGCTTTCTGCATGTTTGTACTCTTGAAACTTCACATCGAAGCTTTGGGGTCTCACTTGACTTCTGGAAATGAACACAAATATATTGAAAGGGAGTTTGGGGTGGAAGTGACCCGAAGGTGAGGAGTTGTCCCCAGTTCTAGGAGAGTTCTTCAAGTTCACCTTAAAAGTCATAACAGGGCTTCCCTGGGGGCCCAGCATTAAGAATCCACCTGCCAATGCAGAGGGCACCGGTTCGATCCCTGTTCCTGGAAGATCCCACGAGCCCCAGAACAACTCAACCTGGGAGCCACGGCTGCTGAGCTCGGGCTCCGGAGCCCGGGAGCCACGGCTAGAGAGTGGTCTCGGCTCTCTGCAACCAGAGAAATCCTGAGCAGCAACAAACACCCAGGATGGCCAACAATTAATAAATTCCATTTTTCCAAAAGTAATAATGGAAAGAAACCCTTGATGTCAGCATCAATGGCTTATCACGTAAATGTCAGAAGATATGGAACGCGCCCTGATTCTGGACTCTTCCAACAGGGACGAGACAGGGCCAGGGGGGCAGGGCCCTTCTTCTAGAAGTTCCAGGACCCAGCCTTAGAGAATGAACGGGGGCCCTGGTGGCACAAAGTGGAGCCCACGTGCTCACGGGGTCACACGGATTCCCAGGGCCCAGCGGAGAACCTCAGCGGGCCACCACCTGACCTTCCCAAGTTGCAATTTCCTTGTAGGTTTGCCGTGAGGATGAGACAAACCTTGCAGCATCCAGCATCCAAATGAGGAGAAAGAAAGAAAGAAAAGAAAGTGAAGTCACTCAGTCGTGTCGACTCTTTGCGACCCCACAGATTGTAGCCTACCAGGCTCCTCTGTCCATGGGATTTTCCAGGCAGAATACTGGAGTGGGTTACCATTTCCTTCTCCAGGGGATCTTCCCAACCCAGGGGTCGAACCTGGGTTTCCCACACTGTGGGAGATTCTTTACCATCTGAGCCACTAGGGAAGCAAGTCCCAGAGGAGCGCAAGAGGGAGTGGGGTAGATGAGGGTGGACTGGAAGCTTCTGGGGTCCCACGGAGCTCCCTGTCTGCAGAGAAGGGCTGGAACGGATCAGAACAGCCCTCACGAACCTCATGCAGGGGATGGAGCTGACGGCTTGGTTGGGAGCTCCGGGTCCCCGCGGTCACCCGTTGGTTTCCCCCGGCTGGCCGCCCTCCCCGGCTGCCTCCTAAGCACCTACTACGCGCCAGGCATGGTGCCCGCCGCGCACAGCCACGTACCCTCAGCTGACACTTTCCTGAGAGCATCTGCCAGAAGGGATTAAGAAGTTGCCGGAGGAAGCCTGGCTTTGTTTGGGAACTTTCCCCCAGCTGAGAGGGAGAGGCAGGGGGAGGAAAGAATGACCAATTATGCGCTGTGCTGTCTTCAGATGAAAGGCCCTTTTTGTGGCCTTCCCCGTCTCCTGTTTGGGCTGTCAGCAGCAATTTGACGAGGAATGTTACTTGGCCTGACCTGTTTTTTCAAGACGGTAACCTATATTGTGTATCATCTCAGCCCGGGAGAAAACCAACCAGCACCCGCCCTCACACAGGCCCCGCCGGTTGAACTTCAACTTCTAAAACCAGGAAAATTGATTGGAAAAAAATTGCAGGGAAATCTCCCACTAATGATATTTTGAGTTCAGAAGGGGTGGGGGGCGGGGGAATTAAAGTGGCTTTAATCTGATGCTCCCAACATGGATTTCAGTGCTGAATGGTCAATTGTTACTAAATTCTAATTGGTTCTGGGTCACTCCCTTTGAAATACTGGCTGCGTTCTGTTCATTTTTTCAATTAAATCTTAACAATTCACATCTGACAAAACTCAAAAATCTTGTCAAAAATTGTTCAGATTTGTGTAGTGAGAATGTGCAAGAAGCAAGATGGAGCTGGGACCAGGGGAAACTTTTATACCAAGGAACAATTTAAGGGCTAATTATGAGAATGCTGATTTTATTGTTTCCAGACTCCCATCCTTCTACGACATAAAATGAGTCTTTCTCATCAGCTTACCAAAAAAAAAAAAAAAAACACTTTGGAGGAAATTGTAAAAGGCCACAAATACCATTGCCCAAGTGATGATTGTTCTCTGGATTTAGAAATTCAAGCCCTTTTCACATTTCATCTCTCCTTGTGAGAAAGTTTTATTTGATTACCTGAGGTAACACAGAAGTCGGTGTGATGCAGAAAAAAACAAGGGCTTTGCAGCAGGCAGACTCGTGTTCAAAGCTGGCTCAGGCCTGCTGAAAAGCTGGGTGAAAGTTTCCCAAGAAGACCTTGCCTCTCAGCCTGAGTTTTCTCACGCTTCCCAGGCAGCGCGGTGGTAAAGACTCTGCCTGCCCCAGGCAGGAGCTGCAGGAGATGCAAGTTCGATCCCTGGGTTGGGAAGATCCCCTGGAGGAGGAAATGGCAACCTGCTCCAGTATTCTTGCCTGGAAACCCCCATGGACAAAGGAGCCTGGTCAGCTACAGTCCAAGGGGACTGCAAAGAGTTGGACACGACTGAGCACCATGTGTGACTGAATCACTTTGCTGTATGCCTGAAACTAACGCAACACTGAAAATCATCTATACTCCAATAAGAATTTAAAAATAGCCCAGCCGGCTCTGAGAAGGCCTGGGCCCCCTCTGACCGCTGGGGTTGGGGGAGGCTTGAGCCCTCTGCAGAAGGACAGGGCAGCATCAGAGAGGATGGCAACTCTTTGCCTGGGGACGGGAGTCGGTGCAGGAATCAACTCATCTCAGCAGCTCTTAGCCAAGGACTGCAAGGCTGGGGTGACCCCGGCTCCCTGGCCCCTCGGAGTGGCAGCTCCAAGATGGCAGAAGGGCTCCTTGCCCAGGGGGTAACCGGCCTCCCACCCCTCCTGCCTCACCTCCCCACTGCCGATGCTGGTATGTCCTGCACCCCTGTATCAACCCTTTACATTCAGCTCTTTCTGGGGAACCCAGCTTTTGGCTGCCCTTGCCCTCCCAACTGGAGAGGGAGGTGAGGCAGTCAGGTAGGTGCAGGGGGCTTTCCGAGATGTAAGAACAGAGGGTGGCGGGAGGCTGTGGAGCATGTCTGCCCGGCGGGTTTGGGTTTGCAGGTCTCTCTGGGTGCCACCTGGAGGACTGAGGACAGGTGGGGGTCAGGGTAGAGAGAAGAAGGGGCAGGCAGGGAGATGACGGGGTGGCCGGGAAGAGGGAGAGGGCTGGAACTGGCAGGACCTGGGGACGGGGTGGCGGAGGAGGAGGGCAGGAGGGGGCCAGGGTTGACTGCACAATTTATCCGGCTCTCATCATCCGGGCCAGTTTCAAACCATTAGGGACCAGTAAGTTAAACCAGCGATGAAATACGAACTACACACCTATCAGAATGGCTAAAATTCCAAACACTGACAACCCCAAATGCTGGCAAAGACAGCGAGCCACAGGAACTCCCATCGCTGGTGTTGATCTCCTTTAGAATGGACTGGTTGGATCTCCTTTCAGTCCAAGGGACTCTCAAGAGTCTTCTCCAACACCACAGTTCAAAAGCATCAATTCTTCGGCGCTCAGCCTTCTTCACAGTCCAACTCTCACATCCATACATGACCACAGGAAAAACCATAGCCTTGACTAGACGGAAAAGACATAAGGGAACCTTAAAGGCATGCCACTAAGTGAAAGAAGCCACTCTCAAATGGCTCCAGAGTGTATGATTCCAACTATGTGACATTCTGGAAAAGGAAAAAATCGTAGCGACCGTAAAGAGATCAGTGGTTGCCCGGCGATTGGGAGCAGGGGTGAACAGATCGGGTGCAGAGGAGTATTAGGGAAGTGAACCAACCCTGTGTGATACTGCGATGGTGGGTGCCTGTCAGCGGCACGTTGTCCAAACCCACAGCGTGTACAGCACCGTCAGCCCGCATGTACACTGTGGCCCTTGGCTATCCGTATTGGCTCATCAGTGGTCACAGTGTATCCCACCAGCGTTGGGTGGCTGGTTAGGCAGAGGCGAGGAGCAGAGGTTATCAACAGAGGAATCTGTGGGATGCAGGAGGGAGCTCCCGACTTCCTGTTCCATTGTTCTGTAAACCGAGCGGCAGTGCAGTGTGTGAGCCGCTCAGTCGCATCTGCCCCTTCACGATCCCAAGAACTGCAGCCCGCCAGGCTCCTCTGTCCATGGGGTTCTCCAGGCAGGAGTGCTGGCGTGGGCTGTCACCCCCTTCTCCAGGAGGTCTTTCCAGCCCAGGGGTTGCACCGGGTCTTCTGCACCGCGGGCGGATGTTTCACCTTCCGAGCCACCAGGAAGCCCCTGTGAACTTAAACATCGCTCTAAAAGCAAAGTCTTCATAATTGTTTTCTTTTTTTAATTCCTCAGTCGGTTGCCGCAGAGCTGCTGCACGAGGAGGCCAGAGCCGGATGGAGCCCGGCTCCCAGCCCAGCGCCCGGGAGCCCGTGCTGCTCAGGGAGGCTGGAGAATTCCCACTCAGCTGCGGGTGGGGGCTCGGAAGGGAGGGGACCTGATGCCTGGAGCCCTAGAGAGAGGGAGAGGCTAGCAACACAGGCCACTGGGCAAACTGGGATGGGGACAGGGCAGGGGAGGTGACGAGGTCCCGGAGACAAGCAGGAGCAGAACTGGAGGGCTTCCTGGAGGAGGGGTGCTCTGGTCTAAAGTCGAGGGTCAGTGAGGAGGCTCCCTTCCCTCAGGCCACTCCCAAGCACTGACCGCAGTCCCAGCCAAGGTCTAGCACCTTGCCTAGCAAGGCGCCTAGCATCTGTGCCTCCTCCTCATCGCCCCCCACCACAGGCCAGGCTTAGGACCCCCCCCACCCAC
>SJYT01039392.1:523317-537386 GCA_006410635.1 Cephalophus harveyi | reverse complement strand
CAGCACTGTCCCCCCCCCAACCCTCCCCCTCGTCCAGAATGGCTCTGTGCCTGGGAGCCAGGCCTCCAGCCTCCCTGTCTCAGGGTTCTCTGGAGCGTCTCCTCCTGGAAGCCACAGTCTGCAGACCACTTGGCCAGCCCTCGGTTCTGGCCAGGACTCGGCCCCCGTGGCCCCTCCCCTCCCTTCAGCTCTGACGCCTGTCCTCCGTCTCATCTCTGGGAAACGAGTAAGGGAACTTTACCGAGAGTAAAGGCAGAGGCCGGAGGCCTGAGTCAAGGCTCCACGAGGCGCTGGGAAACGCAGGTGGCCGTGACTCTCCCAGCCTCCGTATACTTGCAGGGCAGGTGGGATGACTCAGTAGGCGGGAGATGTGAAGCGTGGCGCTCCAGGCATGGTCCCCAGTGAGGAGCTCGGCGGACTCTCTGGAGCCTTGACAGTGACGACGGTGGTGGCGGTGGTGGCGGTGGAGCGCCGAGAACTGATGCTGTTGACCTGTGGTGCTGGAGAAGACTCGCGAGAGTCCCTTGGACTGCAAGGAGGCCCAACCAGTCCAGCCTAAAGGAGATCAGTCCTGAATATTCATTGGAAGGACTGATGCTGAAGCTGAAACTCCAATACTTTGGCCACCTGAAGTGAAGAACTGAGTTATTTGAAAAGACCCTGATGCTGGGAAAGATTGAAGGTGGGAGGAGAAGGGGACGACAGAGGATGAGGTGGTTGGATGGCGTCACCGACTCAATGGACATGAGTTTGAGTAAACTTTGGGAGTTGGTGATGGACAGGGAGGCCTGGCGTGCTGCGGTTCATGGGGACGCAGAGAGTCGGACACGGCTGAGCGACTGACCTGAACTGAACTGATGGTGGTGATGACGGTGGTGAGCTGATATGATGCTGATGGTGATGGTGGGGACGGTGGGGACTATGAGAATGAGTTTGGGGGCGTGGATGGTCTAAGGATGATGGTGGTGGTGATGGAGGGGAGGGGGACGACGCTGGTGATGGGGGACAGTGATGGTGGTGAGGGTGAGGTCATCAGGGTGAGATGGTACTGGGCATGGGGATGGGGGCGATGAGGATGATGTTGATAATGGTGAGAATGATAAAAACAGTGAGGGTGATGATGATGTCTCCCTGTTCATGGTAAAGGTTACAGAGCAGAGCCTCTACTAAGCAGGGATTAAACACCTGGGCTCTGGAAACAGCTGGCTTATTAAAATCCTGCCTCTGTCATGTGGGGGCCTCGTGACTGTGAACCTCCTTCTCGATCTGTCTGTGCCACTGTTTCCTCAACTATACCCACAGGACAACGGCAGTCCTAACCTCACTGGTTGCTGTGAGGTTTAAGAGAGTCAAAAATACCCTATTATGGCACAGGGCAGGCTTCCCTTGTGGCTCAGCTGGTAAAGAATCCACCTGCAATGCAGGAAACCCTGGTTCGATCCTTGTGTTGGGAAGATCCCCTGGAGAAGAGAAAGGCTACCCACTCCAGTATTCTGGCCTGGAGAATTCCATGGACTGTATAGTCCGTGGGGTCGCAAAGAGTCGGACACAACTGAGCAACTTTCACTTTCACGACACGTGGCAGCTGCCACTGTTTTTAATTATCTTAGATTTAAGAATCTCCTCCATAGCTGCATCAGAGCTTAAAGATTTTTGCTACAAAGGACTCTATCAAGCAAGTAAAAAGATAATGCAAAGAATGGCAGAAAAAATTTGAAGAACATTTATATGCCAAGAGACATGTATCCAGAATTTATAAAGTGCTCTTGCAACTCAATAATAAAAAAAAACAGGTAACCCAAATTAAAAATGGCCAAACAGTGCAAATAGACCTTTCTCCAAAGACATGCAAAACCAACAGATGTGAAGAGGTTCCATGTCATTAGCCGTCAGGAAAATGCCAGCAAAACCACAATGAGGCATCACTTCCCACCCACTAGGGCGACTGTTAATAGAATCAAAAAGACAAATAATATTAAGTGTTGGTGAAGCTGTAGAGAAATTGGAAGCCTTGTGCGTTGCTGAGAGTAAAATGGTGCAGTCATTTTAGAAAAGTCTAGCCGTTCCTCAAACACATTAGTGTTGCCATTGGACGCAGCCATCCACCTCTTAGGCGTGTACCCAGGAGGACTGAAAGCATACATCCACACAAAAGCTTATACACAAATGTTCACGGTAGCAATATTCCTAATAGCTAAAAAGTAGGAAGCACCCAAATGTGCATATATTCATTGCTGAACAAAAAAAAATGGTATACCCAGGCAACAGGATATTATTTGGCCATAAAAAAGGAATGAAGTTCTGATTCCTGTTCTGATTCTGATTCCAATATGAATGGATTTTGAAAACATTATGCTAAGTTACAGCAACCAGGTAGAGACGGCTGCACGTTGTGTGATTCACGTCTATGAAATGTACCAGACTAGCAAGGATGTAGAGATAGAAAAAATTACTGGCTTTGGGGACTGGGGACAAGGGGAATGGAGGGGTGGGTTTCTCTCGTTGTTTAGTCACTAAGTCGTGTCCGACTCTCTTCACGACCCCACGGACTGCAGCACGCCAGGCTTCCCTGCCCTTCATTATCACTCGGAGTTTGCTCAAATGCATGTCTATGGAGCCAGTGATGCCATCCAACCATCTCATCCTCTGTCGCCCCCTTCTTCTCCTGCCCTCATCTTTCCCAGCATCAGAGTTTTTTCCAAAGAGTCAACTCTTCCCATCAGGAGGCCAAACTTTGGAGCTTCAGCATCAGTTCTTCCAATGAATATTCAAGTCTGATTTCCTTTAAGATGGACTGGCTGGATTTTCTGGCTGTCCAAGGGACTCTTGAGAGTCTTCCCCAGTACCACAGTTCAAAAGCATCAATTCTTCAGCACTCAGCCTTTTTAATCTGGGTGTCTTTTAGAGGTAATAAAAGTGTTCTGTAATCAGAGATGTAAGAGAGTGAAAGCCACTCAGTCGTGTCCAGCTGTTTGTGACCCCATGGACTGTACAGTCCATAGAATTCTCCAGGCCAGAATACTGGAGTGGGTAGCCTTTCCCTTTTCTGGAGGATCTTGCCAACCAAGGATCGAACCCAGGTCTCCCACGTTGCAGGCGGATTATTTACCAGCTGATCCACAAGGGAAGCTCAAGAATACTGGAGTGGGTAGCCTATCTCTTCTCCAGCAGATCTTCCTGACCCAGGAATCAAACTGAGGTCTCCTGCATTGCAGAGGATTCTTTACCAACTGAGCTACCTAAATCTAAATACCTTAGCAATCACTGAATTATACACTTTAAAATGGGGTGATTTTATGACACGTGAGTTATATCTCAATAAAGGTGCTATTTTAAAAGAGTTCCCCAATAAATCTTGACAGATCAAGCAGAAGGAATTTTTTCCAAGTGGGGAATGAGGGGTCAGTGTGATTCTGTGCTGCGAAAGGGCTTCCTCGGCCGTGACCCCTTCGGCTGGCTGGCTCTGTAGCACTCTCTGCACTGCCTGGTGGTCCAGGCGGGACCCTCACTTCAGCGTCTCCTTTCAGGGTTCTGATGCCAGGGACAGATGAGCCCGGCAGGTGGGAAGGGATATTGGAGAGGAATGTCCTTCTGTGGTGAGACCCCAGTCCCACAGAACCCCTCCATCCTTTGGGAATCTTAATCTTAACCCCTCGCCAACAGGGAAATCCTGTCCAGCAGGAGAAAAGCATTCGGAAAGTTTTATCAGGTTTTTCTTCTCCCCAGTCCCCACCTCACCTTTTCCATCTACCTGCTGTAGATGGAAATTCCCAGGTCCAGAACTGAACAGTCTCTCCCCCTCCCCTCCTCAAAGCCTCGTCTCTCCCAGTGTCCTCTGCTCCCCACAGGCGAACGGTCGAGCCTCCCCGTATGGTTGCACAGGTCGCCCACTGCTCAAGTGCCTGGCCGAGGGGGCGGGTCAAGGCTGAAATCCAGCTCGCTCTCTGCGCACTCTCCAAGCCGAGCAGCCCGGACAGCAAGCCCTCTCGTAATTCTCACGAGGGTGCTGCACAGGCCAGCTGCCACTCTGGAGGGAGGGATGGGGAAGGAGGGCAGGGGGTGTGAACCGCCTTAACTGCTCAGAATCAGTGCCCACAAACATTCTGAAATGTTCCCCCTGGAGCGACTGGAAACGGATAGACGTGCATTCATCATAACAGGCTAAGTTACACAGCAATAACGAGCAGAACCTCAGGTCGGTTAGCACAACTAAGGTATATTTCCTGCTCACGCTGCACGGCCCATGTGGGGACGCTGCTGCATGTGGTCGCCCAGGGACGCAGGCTGATGGAGGCTCTACCCAGGGACCCGGGCTGATGGAGACGCCTCCCGGGGACCCGGGCTGATGGAGGCTCTACCTCACTATAACCGCTGCATCCGGCAGCTGCAGTCTCCTCAGCCTCCGGAGCCAGGGGAGCCAGGGGAGAGAGGAGCACCGTCCAGAATTTTCCACCGCTCCATTCTTTCCACTTCGTGCTCGTCAGGACCAGTCACCTGCTGCCCCCACGGCGAGGCTGAGAGATGCAATCGTCTCTGTGCCTGTGGGGGAGAAAGCCAGACACGGGGCCCTGGAGTCCCCTGGGAACTTGTCAGCATGCGGGTTCTCAGGCTGGGGAGTCCGTGTTCAGCAGACTCCCAGGGATTCCGGTGCAGGACCGCTCCCCGCCCCGCCCCGCCAAGGGAGCACTGACCCACACAGAGTGAGGGGTGGACTGCAGTGCCCTGCGTCCCAGGCGGCCTCTCACACTCCCGCACCAACACCCCCATACACCATTCTGGGCATCAGACCATGCACAGAGCTCCTCTGGGTCTTCATGTGTCAGAAATGTCTTCCCCACCCCTTACCCTATTCTTTGTAGGTTTACCCTTCAGGCTCGGTTCAGACGTCACCTCCTTCAGGCAGTCTTCCCTGATCCTCTAAGCGGAGGATCTGACCCTTCCTATGAGCTTTAACGCATCTTTGTTTCAGCTCTGCTCTTCAGTCCAGGTTTTAAAAGCTTGTCTTTGGCTGTGCTGGGCCTTCATTGTTGTGGGGGCTGCTCTCCGGCTGCGGGGAGTGGGCTTCTCCTGCTGCAGAGGGCAGGCTCTGGAGCACAGGCTCACTGGTTGTGGCACATGGGCTTAGTACCCGGCAGCATGTGGGATCTCGCTGGACCAGGGATTCAGCTGGTGTCTTCCTGAACTGGCAAGTGAATTCGTCACCACTGGACCACCAGCGAAGTCCTTCAGCCAAGTTTTGTTTATAATGACTGGTCTCTGCCGGGCGCCTGCTGTGGGCAGGGCACACCTAGGGGGCCAGTCTGTGCCAAAGCAGCCTGGAAACACAGGGAGAAATAGACTCAGTTCTTGCCTCGGAGTATCAGGCCCAGGGTTCTCAGTGTGCTGGCCGAACAGGGACTCCCTACCTCACCTACTTTTAATTCTTGTGGCCACATCAAAGGCTCTGGGAAGTCCTGCAATCAAAGCAAAAGCTGCTGAGTTTCATCTGACCAGATGTCTCCCGAGAAAGAGACTTCCCAGGTGGTGCTAGTGGTAAAGAACCCACCTGCCAATGCCAGAGATGGTGTAAGAGATGAGGGTCAGACCCTGGGTGGGGAAGATCCCCTGGAGGAGGGCATGGCAACCCACTCCAGTATTCTTGCCTGGAGAATCTCACGGACAGAGGAGCCTGGTAGGCTACAGTCCATAGGGTCTCAAAGAGTTGGACATAACAAGCGACTTAGCACACACACTCCCAAGAAAATCTGATTCCAGCAGTGACTTGAGAACCACCCGTTCACACAACCAGGAACAAGATGCCCTAGGAACGTGGTCTGGAAGATGCTGTCCCAGGTGAGGGCACAGGTAACCAGCGGCTTCCACAGAGAACGTCACCAGTGGGCTGGAAGCACCAAGCCACACTTCCGGGAGGTGCTGTTCTGAGAGCCAGGGCGGGGCTGCTGGCCAAGCATTTCCAGTAAAATTTCAGCCTCTAAACTGAGATGAGCACACGTGTGAAATGCATGTCAGATTCCAAAGATGGCACCAAGAACATAAAACTGTCCCCAGTCTTGACGTTGATTACACGCCGAAACGATGATGATCTTGAACACATTAGAGGAAACGATCGTTTAATTATCTGCACCTGTTTCTTTTTACTTCTTTAATGCAGCTACCAGAAAATTTAACTTGCATATGTGGCCTCATTATATTTTCTGTTGGACCGTGTTGCCTGTGATATTTTAATAAAATGGAAGTGAAGAGTTTGTAGAAAGCTTCTACAATTCTTTTTGGCATATCTGGAGAGAGACCTTGGAATGCCCTTGTTTAGCAAAGGAGAAAACGCAGGCCCAGAGAGGGCAAGTCAGTATCCTGGGACCACACAGCATGTTGTGGATGGAGCCAGGCCCAGAACTTAGCACTTGCTCCAGACCTGTTGGGATGAGTCAACCACACTCTTGACAAAGTTATACTGGGCTCCCCAGACACCCCAGGGGTACTCAGGCCTGCAGGCCACCAGAAACAAAGCAAGGATGACATCTGACCCTGGTCTAAAGATTACCCCAGGGCCATCAACAAGGCAGCCAGACCGCATTGGGCTTCCCTGGCGGCTCAGACGGTAAAGAATCTGCCTGCAATGCGGGAGACCCAGGTTCGATCCCTGAGTCAGGAAGATCCCCTGAAGCAGGGCATGGCAACCCACCCCAGTATTCTTGCCTGGAGAATCCCATGGACAGGGAAGCCTAGTGGGCTACAGTCTATGGGGTCGCAGAGAGTCAGGCATGATGGAGCGAACACACTGGCAGGAGACATCTCTAGGGCTTTGGGCAGCCCTGCAGACCAAAGCCTGCTGCCCAGAGAGGGGCCCAGGGTCCTCACCACTCGGCCATCTGGCACACGGCCCCACCTTCCTGGTGAGCAGCAGGGGGCCTCTCGCTACAAAGAGAAAACTGTTCCCCTCTGTTACAGAGAGGCTCTTCCAAACCTGGGGTCTCCTGAGCAGCTCATGTTACACCAAGACAGAAATTCCTTTCCTCGAAACAGAACAGTCTGTGCCCCCCGGGCGTGGAGGTGCAGGGCCTGCAGGCAGGTGCTGCGACCCAGGAGTCGCGAGGTGGGGGTGCCTCTCGTGATGCGGGGTATTTCAGAGTCTCGATGGTCCTGCATCTGCAATGGGGACAACAACTGCCGTGTGGCAGGCACGTGACCGGGGCGCAGGCCAAGAACAACGGCAGCTGTGGAAGGGGGAGCTGAGCCTCCATAGTCGCAGGTTGGAGAGTCCTAATGCCCAGGACTCAAGAACACGACCTGACGTGGGGAAAGGGCCTTTGTGGAGGGGATCAGTTTAAGCCCACAAGCCGGGGTGCTGATGAGAAGGGGAAATCTGGGCACACAGAGAGGATGACGTGCGGACCAGGGAGACAGACCCCGGGGAGCATGGAGAGCTGGCGGGAGCCGGGAGGACTCTCCCCGGGAGCCTCGTGAGGGCGCAGGGCCCGGCCAGCACCCTGACTCCCGACTTTTGGTCCCAGAGCCGTGAGAGGTGGGATTTGGGTGTGCCAGCAGCCCCGGGACACTCTGGCAGCAGTGGTGGGCCCCAGGCCACACCAAGCCCCCAGCTCAACCTCAGCAGCCCCGCGTCCACCACCCTGTGGCTGCCCCTCCAGCCTCCCAGCCCCTCCTGACTCGTCACTCCAAGACCCCCACCCTCAGGGAGCTCAGAGGGGCCCCGAGTGTGAGCACCCCTTGTCCAGAGGCTGTGCTGGCCGTGGACCCAGCTTAGTCACCCTGTGCGGCCTGTGGCTTGTCCCCGGACCCCGCTAGCAATGCCGTGTGGGGCCCGGGTCCTCAGCCTGTGCTTCCGGCCACGTGTGCCCCGTGGGGGCCATGCAGTCTGGGGGGGCCTGGTCCTGGCCCAACCCCTGGTCTCTCTGGGCCTCCTCGGTCCAAGGCTCCCTCACTCCAGCCTCCCCCATCCCACCCTCATTCCGGAGATGACACCACGAGGGACCCCCGGGGCCGGCACCCACGGGGCGGGCCGTGAGAGTGTCAGAGGCGTCAATGGTGCAGATGGCACTGGCGGTGAGCCGCTGGAAGGGCGGGGCACCCACCCCATGCGTGCAGGGGGCGTGGCCCCTCAGGGCACGTGCTGCTCTGGAGTGGGGGGGGGGCAGGCGGGTTTTCAGAGGGAGCCCCAAGCTGAGCTGAACACTCACTCAAAGCACTGGGCCCACAGGCCTCACACCTGAGCGCACACCTGCCCCCCTTCCGCCACGGGGAGCCTCCGCATGACTTGGGGAGTCCCGGACACCTCCCGGGCTGCTCAGCTCTGCCTTCTGACACCCATCTAACTTTGGAAATATTCCACCTCCTGGGTTTTCTTCATCCAGTGGTTTTCTGCATCCAGCGGCCCTGCTGACATGCATCATGGCCCCTCAAGGCCAGAGGGACTCAAACCAAGGGCTGCCCCCTCCTCTGACCCAGACTCTTGGAATGAAACCCAGACTCCTGGCCAGGGGTCAAGACCACGCTTTCCTCCAGGCCTGGCCACGACACCCAGCCATTCCCGCTGCACCCAAGCACCACCCAGCCTGCCCGCATTCACCCCCCGACCTTGACTCCACCACCACCTCCATCTGGAACATTCTACCAGCGCCCTGCCCCCCAATCTGGGAAATTCCCTCTCACCCTGGGTGCTGGCTCCACCTCCTTGGGAGCTTCCCTGCCCCTTCGCCCAGCGTCTGTCTACACCCACGGCCACACTTACAGCCCGGTGGCCCCATCTGCATTCCCTCCATCTGCCTTCTCTCCTGCTAGACTGAGACCCCCTACAGTGGGGACTGGGGTCCCTGTGTGCAGGGGACGCCCAGGAAGGCACAACGCCCGGCGCTGGGCTGCAGCCTTTGGGCTCCTCCGACTCCTCGGCAGGACCAAGGGGCCCTCGAGTCCTGACCTCCTGGGCCCCAGTGCCGGCCCCGCGGCAGGCACTCTGGACATACAGACGTCTGCGGATGCAGGAACCGTGGGGAGGGATAGTTCAGGCCCCCTCCCAGGGAGACGCCGTTCCTGAGCAGGGAAACAGGCCCGGCGTGTATCTGATCCAAGCCCGTGCACCGCCCTCCCACGTGGGAAGGATGAGAGGGACCAGGGTCTTTACGGGAAAACAAATGACCTGGGGGCGGCAGGGACCTGATTCTCTCACCCCGAGTCCTTTTTGCCGGAGCCTGGATGCAGGGACAGCCCGGGGTCCCTGGGCCAGGAAGGACAACCCTGCAAGGCTGTGGTCTCCATCCCACGTGGGACTCACCGGCCAGGCCGGCCCCAGTTCCTGGGAACCCACATGAAGCCTGCTATCTCTAGCCCATCTGTGGGGGGTGGGGGGGCCAGAACCCCGCCACCCACTGCCCTCACATCTCTCCCAGCCTCAGATTTGGACTTGGGAGAGCCCCCAAGAAGCCCCAAGCCCAGGCCAGGAGCAGGAACTCGAACCCAGGCCCTGTCTCAAGGTGGCACACAGAGGAAACCCGGCCTCTGAAACCCTTGGGGGAACAGACAGACTCTTTAAAGGGGGCTGGTCCCCCAACCCTGGGAAGGAGTGACTCAGGGCCCCCGTGGGAGCTCCCTGGAGCCGTGGGTGAGAAGTGTGGAAGGGGTATTGAGCCTGGGTTCGCAAGCAATCACTCAGGTTATTTGGGGTAACAGGCGTTGGGCTAAGCCAATTGAGAGGCAATTTGTAATAAAAATGACAGATGGGCTCAGCCAGTGGGGCAGACATCCAGCCCACGTGGTTCAGGCGGGAAATGGACTGGCCAGGATGCTGGCGGACCAGCCTGTGTCTCAGCGTCTGCTCCCTGTGCTCAGCCAAGGAACGGGGGTCGACGCTGCTATCACTTCCCGTGCACCCCACGATGCCCCAGCAGCGGCGGGGGGGGGGGGTTGCACAGCCTCTTTTCCTTATTTCCTGGGATCCCCTCGGTGCAGCAAGAGCTAAGGGAGGAACTGACAGCTCAGAGAGGGTAAGGACTTCGTCCAAAGCCACACAGCCAGAGAACGGGGTCCCAGACTCCTCCTGGTCTGTCTGACAGTAGCCAGGCTCCCAACCCTGCACCACCCGGTCCCAAAGGAAGCTCCACTCCCTTAGGCACACCAGAGCTCAAGCCTGGCCTGGGTGTGGGGACTGAACACACCCACCCCACTGGCTGAGTTCAGTGGAGCTGCTGGTGGGGCAGTGGCCAGGGGAGAACTGGGGAGGTTGGTTCCAACTGAAGGTCTTGGTCTTGTTGCTGATTTGTGACTCTAGCTCACAACTTTCTCTGGGCAAGGCTTCCTAGTTGCCTCCCAATATCCATTCCCCATTCTGCTTTAGTAACAAAATTCTCTCTGAAATGTAGGGGTGGTGAAAGAGATAAAGGTGGAAGTCAGTGAAAGAAGCCTCTGGGAATTCCTGAAGGAGGGGAAGAAGCCCCTTTGCCTATTGCTTTTGCCCTTCTTCCTGAACGGAACAAAGATGTGAGGGCTGGAGCCTCAGCAGCTGTTTTGTGACCTAGAAGATGGAGCCCATGTATTAGGATGGCAGATAAGAAAGGCAGGAGGCCCTGGGTCCCTGGTGTCTTCAGAGAACAACACACAAGCCTACTACCTCCAGATTTGTTTTATGCAGCTGTGGCCAGTGCTCAGTCATCAGCAGCCAAGTGCAAATGCTGATCAGCCCCGCTTAGAAAGGCCTCCTGTATTAGTTAAGATATTGATTCAGTTTCCTAAGGAAATTCCAAGTCATAGTGGCTTATGTAAGACAGAAGGTTTTATCTCACATAAAAATGCAAGCTGATAAATGGTCCAGGGGGATGGGCAGCTCTGCTTTGCTCTAAGTGGCATGTCCCCACCAGACCTTTACAAGCCATCCCAGGCAGCCAGGAAGGGGAGAGAAAGGAGCCAAGGGCTGCGCAATTCCTAGCTAAGAGGAAGGTCTGGAGTTGCAGGTAGCACTGGTCAGAACCTTGTCATCCAGCCAGGTGAAGGACTGAAAGGGTGACTGGGAACCATGGCCTCCAGCTGAGTGAGCAGTGAGACTTGGTGAGAGGCAGAAGGGGAGGGTCCGTGTACCTTCCCTCGCCTTTCTCTGGGATCAGGGAGAAACTTAAGAGCACTTTCAGTCTTTTTATGCTTCTTCCATTTTCCATTTGCATCTGGAATTGACCTGAAGTAAACAAAACTTTCCTGGAAGCTCAGTGATTAAGAATCTGCCTGCCAATGCAGGAGACCCAGGTTCGATCCCTGGGTTGGGAAGATCCCCTGGAGAAGGGAATGGTGACCCCCTCCAGAACTCTTGCCTGGAGAATCCCATGGACAGAGGAGCCTGGCAGGCTGCAGTCCACGGGGTCACAAAAGAGTCAGACATGACTGAGCGACTGAACGGCAATGACACACAAGCGCAGGCCTGTCTCACAGCCCCGCTGTCCCCCTGCCCCCATCCACAGCCGCCGCCCGGATGATGTGAGGGAAGCAGACCCCACCCACACTACCGCCTCTCCCGGGACTGGCCCAGCCTTCGGTGGGTCCTGGTGACCCAGGTGTGGTGGACACACATCCCCGCCGTCCAGAAGCTCCCTGAATGGTCGGATTGCTGCCGGACAGGCTGAGACGCGCGCAGCTGACCCTGAAGCGTGAGGGCCGTCCTACTCCCCGCCTGGACAGAGCCTTGCGCCCGGAGGACCCCGTGGACTGAAGCGCCCCGAGGCTCATAGAGGCTGCTCGGATCCGTCTACACATTCCCGTTATGCCAGTGAGAATACCAGCACCAGCGCGGCCCCTCCTCCCTTGACCTGGAGGGAGGAGGTCAAAATCCAGACGGAGGCCTGAGCACCTGAGCTGGTGAGGGCTATGCATCAACCAGGCTAGGTGTGTGTGTCCTTCACACTCCAGCCTGGATGTCACGGTCAAGGTCTATTTTAGGTGAGAGTTGCACTTAAATCAACAGATTTTGAGGGAAGCGGATTACCTTCCACAGTGTGGGTGAGCCACATCCAATCAGCCGAAGGCCTTAAGGGCAAAGGGCAGCATAGTAACAAAGTAGAGGCATCACTTTGCTGACAAAAGTCTGTCTAGCTGAAGCTATGATTTTCCCGGTAGTCATGTACAGATGTGAGAGTTGGACCATAAAGAAGGCTGAGCACCACAGAACTGATGCTTTTGAATTGTGATGGAGAAGGTGCTTGAGAGTCCCTTGGCCTGCAAAGAGACCAAACCAGTCAATCCTAAAGGAAATCAGCCCTGAATATTCATTGGAAGGACTAATGCTGAAGCTCCAATACCTTGGCCACATGATGCCAAAAGCTGACTCACTGGAAAAGATCCTTATGTGGGAAAGACTGAGGGCAGGAGGAGAAGGAGGAGACCGGGGATGAGATGGTTGGATGGCGTCGCCGGCTCAGTGGACACGAGTTTGAGCAGGCTCCAGGAGATGGTGAAGGACAGGGGAGCCTGGTGTGCTGCAGTCCATGGGGTCGCAAAGAGTCAGTCACGACTTAGCAGCTGAACATCAGTGCAGAGACCGAGGGCCCCGGAAGCAGAAGGGACTCGAGATCGCAGCCTAGAAACGCTGGCTGTGGTTCCAGCCTGCTGCCTCCAGGATTTGGGCTCACACTGCAGTACCCTCTCTTGAACAGACCTGCAGCCTGCCAGTTACCCTACAGGACTCAGAGTTGCCAGCCACACCGTCACACGCGCCAACTTCTTAAAATCAAGCCCCTCTCTCCCCCTCTCGCTCCTGTATACACACAGACGCGGTGTGCGCGTCCTATGCTTAGTCGCTCAGTCGTGTCCAACTCTTTGCAGCCCCACAGAGCCCGCCAAGCTCCTCTCTCCACGGGATTCTCCAGGCCAGAACACTGGAGTGGGTTGCCACGCTCTCCTCCAGGGGATCTTCCCAACCCAGGGATCAAACCCAGGTCTCCCGCATTGCAGGTGGATTCCTTACCAGCTGAGCTACCAAGGAAGCCCATATATATACATATCCTATATTTTTCTATATGTACATTTTTTTTCTACTGGTTTTGTTTCTCTGGAGAACTCTAAGACCTAAGAACAATATGAAGAAAAATATGTATTACTTCTCCTGCCAAGTTAAAAAACTTAATTCAGTTCAGTTGCTCAGTCGTGTCCGACTCTTTGCGACCCCACGAATCGCAGCACGCCAGGCCTCCCTGTTCATTACCATCTCTCAGAGTTCACTCAGACTCACGTCCATCGAGTCCGTGATGCCATCCAGCCATCTCATCCTCGGTCGTCCCCTTCTCCTTCTGCCCCCAATCCCTCCCAGCATCAGAGTCTTTTCCAATGAGTCAGCTCTTTGCATGAGGTGGCCGAAGTACTGGAGTTTCAGCTTTAGCATCATTCCTTCTAAAGAAATCCCAGGGTTGATCTCCTTCAGAATTGACTGGTTGGATCTTCTTGCAGTCCAAGGGACTCTCTCGAGAGTCTTTAAAAACTTAAGAGTTTACGAAAACAAAAATAACTGCAACACCATCCAGCAAACCTCAAACTCTTTCTGTAGATATAACCACAGTAAGAAATGCATTTTACATCCTGAAATAAATCTACACATACAGAAGTGGGAAAAGCAATTTCAGTCAATGCTGATTCTAAAAGCTGAGAAGCACTGGCTTCCTCTTTCCCCTAGTGTCTCTATTATGCACGAACACACATGGGCAGGGCGGCACTGATACCCACGTCGCCCCCCCTAAGTGTGAAAGCTGCACCGTGCCCACGCCCCACCCTGGGCTTTCTCCACCGCACCAGAACGTCTTTGCCCCCCAGTTCCATATAGATATACTTGCCAGTCTCCACTGGCTCATCACAAACCTGAAGAAGCAAGACAATTATATTTCCTCTACAGATCTGGATTTCCTTCCCTAGCTTGCTGGCCACGCAGACTTCATCCACATCACATGGCTGATGGGAGAATTAAACCACGATCTCATTCACTATTTATCCAACAGCTATTGATTAAGCGCCCACTGGGGACAGCCTCTAAGCGGCCTGATTGGATGGCAGAGCCCCAAAGAGCTCACAGCCTCATAAAGGAGTCAGAC
>SJYT01039392.1:490288-512623 GCA_006410635.1 Cephalophus harveyi | reverse complement strand
GGAGCCTTCCCCCCACCCCCACCAGCTTGCCAGAGCCCAGCCTCAGGGCACACGGAACTGACTGGAAGGGCTGGGGCAGGGGATGATTCTGGGTCAGGGAACTGGGCTGCAGGGGCAGACAGATGGACCTCCTTCCCGCCTCCCCCCAGGGGGTGGGAAGACCCCCATGGCGCCTTCTCCTGGGCTGTCTGGCGCCACTGCTGAGAACTCCTCCGAGGGCCAGACCGACCAGACCAAGGGACCGGGCTGTGTATGTCAGCCTGGAATGTCTGCTCCACTTGAAGACCCAAAGCCAGCGGGGTGGAGACAGGTTTCCAAGGGGTTCCATTCTGTCTCAGGAGTGACCCTTTCAAACAACCGAATGGCTTCTCTCCCCAGACTTGAGCAGCATCTTTAAAGCATCTTTATGAGCACCCCATAAAGCATCTTTCCCTCATGCAGGAGACCACTGTCTCCACCCTGCAACAGGCTGGCTGCAGAGATCCAGCCACGGCAACAAGCTAAGCAATACGCATTCACTCAGAACCCATAAACTCAGGACCTTGCCCAGGGTCTGAATCCCTCAGTTCAAGAGTGACGGCGACGGTCGAGGGGGTGAGGCGCCGGCCAGAGCGCCCTGCTCCTCGCTGGGCCCTGCTGGGCTGACTGGCGCCAGCGTTTTGTTTTGACCAAAAGGAGCCCCCGTGTCAGAGATGAGTCTCAGCTCCAGGGCAGGAAGGAGCCGTGGGCACAGAGGCCACGTAGCTGGCAGCCCCCTGGGCCGAGTGATAGGTTCTGCCTTCGACTCCTGACTTCTGGTTGTACTGAAGGTCCCAGAACTGCGTGACACAGGATGGGAGGGGATCCCTTCTTTGACTCTAGGTCCCTCTCCTCCGCAACCCTGACTTCCCCTAAGGCCTCCCTGGGCCTCCCTGTGGGGAAAGTGGGGGCTTGCCCTGCCCACCTACCCACCTGCCCCCGGCCAGGACTGGAAGGTGCTCCAGGAGGCTGGGGATGGCGCCCACCACAGTGCATTGCCAGAGAGGAGCTCAGCCCCAGGGACTACAAAGTAGCACCAACTGTCCAGAAAATGTCCCTTTTTATTCCATACGCAAATAAGTAGATTCGTTTAGAAAAAAAAAAAAGTCTTCGCCGGGACAACCAAGGACCGCGGCCCGGGAGAGGAGCCCTGCCTTCGGAATGGACAATCCGACAGAAGCACCACCTGGCAGGATCTTCATCCCTTCCCCTCACTGGAACTCGCTCCCTGGGAATCTCTCTCTCTCTGCCGGGATGCAAGGTCAAGGCCATCAGGCTGATCACAGTGCTCCCGAGGTCGCTGACGCATAGTCCGGGGCAGGGTCACTGCGCCTGGAAGAGTGGGCCCCTCCACAAAGCATCTTGGGCAGCCTGGCTTTGCTGTGGACTGCGCCCAGCTGCTGGCTCCGGAGGGGCGCGAGCTGCGTTTGCTCAGAGGCTGAGGCCTGTCCCCCGGAGGGGAGGACCCTGGGCTGCAGGGCCGACTGTCTGTGATAATGTGTTCTCGGCGGGGACCCAGCCTAGCGACTGTCTGTGGAGCCACAATCACCTGGGTCTCTGTTACATTCTGGCCGATCCTCGACAGGCGTAGGGCACGGCCCCCGAGGCGGCAGCCTGCGCTCCGGAAGCGCAGTGGGTCCACCGGAGCGCCCCCTAACCCCCCGATCGACCGAAGGCCCCCAGGCTCCACCGCCGCCGCCACGCCCCCGGAGGGCGCGTCCACACAAGTCCCGATTGGCCTCGGGGCGTGGGCCCGGCAGGTCGGGGATGCTCACACCAGGCCGGGCATCTGCGCCCGCAGGAAGGGCGCGGAGGCGGCAGCCGGAAAGGCGGCCAGCGGGTAGGCGAGGGCCCCGGAGAAGCCGAGCAGCGGCGGGGGCGGCGCGGGCGCAGCGGGGGCCAGCGGGAAGGGCAGCGCGGCGGTGGCAGCGGCCCCGGCGGGGCTTTCGTGGTACAGCACCGGCACGCGGACCAGGCGCTGCGCGCCCGGCGGGGACAGGCTGGCCGCCTCCAGCTCGGCCGCCAGCTGCCGCTTCCACTTGTTGCGGCGGTTCTGGAACCAGATCTTGACCTGCGTCTCGGTGAGCTGCAGGGACGCGGCCAGGCCGGCGCGCTCGGCGCTGCTCAGGTAGCGCTTCAGGTCGAAGGTGGACTCGAGCTGGAAGACCTGGCTGCGCGAGAAGACGGTGCGCGTCTTCTTCTTGCGGCCGCCGCCCCCGCCGCGGGCCTCCCCGGCCGCCGCCGTCGCCACGGGGGCCTCGGCCAGCTCCGCCGCCTCCTCCGCGCCGGCCGCCGGCCCCCGCGCCGCCAGCTCCGCCGCCTCTCGCTGCACCGCTCGCGGCCCGGAGCCCCTCGGCCAGGCGCCCTCTGCGCGGCCCATCTCCTCGCCCGTCTCCGGTGAGTCCCGGTCGCTGGCTGCAGGGGGGAAAGATGGGGAACACGGGTTGGTTCTGGAGGCCGATCCCCTCCGCGAACCTGTCGCTGAAGCCAGCTGCTCCCCGCACCCGTGAGGTCTGCCATGACCACAGCAAGGAAACAGTCCCCAGACAGCTCCGCCGATGGCGGCGGGTCGTCCTCCACCACGCTCGGTAGATCTCACCCCCACGCTGGACCGAGAGAGGCCGGGCATCCAGAGGTGAACTTGAAGACCTGAGCTAAGTTCCAAACCAACACTCTGGGAACACGCTCTGGGCGCATCCACAGAAGGAAGAAAAAAGGGAAGAAAAGAAACACCAAAACACAAACAGAAACGCAAGGAAAAGACTGGCTCCCATAACCACTGGCTTCAAATCAAAACAACACTCAACAGCCCCAGGGGCTCACCTCACAGAGGAAAGAAAGGTCCTTCTGAGAAATATACACCCGGAAAACCAGCTCAGAGACCACCTCACCCCTGGCACTCAGCCCTCCGCCAAGACCCCCAGACCCAGAAATAAAGACTTGCCACGATCCCTCCCCACTCACTCCTAGAAGATGCAGAATTCCCGCTTGCATAGAAACATTCCCATCGATGGAGAATAAGCGAATGCAGACGACTGACCGGCCAACAAAACGCCTCCCTGGTGACACGGGTGGCCTGTTTACCCCTGTTTCCTGTGCCCCTAATCCAGATATCCACAGAGGCGTGCCCTCTCTGCCCGCAGTCAGCTCAGAGGGCGTGAGACAAGTGCAGCTCTGGCTGTGTAGAAACACTCGGCTCCCACATGCCACCCCAAGCCGATGAGGCCCTGATTGAATCTGAGGGTGTGGGGGGTGCAGAAGCCCACAGAGCCCCCCAGCCCCAGCTCACGCTGCAAGAATCAAGCTCCACCCTGTCTCCCAGTGGTGAGTCCATGCCTTGCCCCCCACTCCCAGGGCTAGCAAAGGATGATGGCTTCAAGTGAGAGAGCCTGCCCAGGACTCAGAAGCTGGTCCAGACTCCAAGCTCAGCTTGAAAGGGGGCAGCCGCCTGACTTCTGGGCATGCGAGGCCAACTCAGGCCAGCGTCCCTTCTGCCTCGGGCTGAGCCTTCTGCGTGCACACAGGCCCCAGGTTGGCATTCCCGCAGTCAAGTCGAGTCTGGCCAGGCCGGCCCACCGAAAGCAGCGGTGTGTGTCCACAGTGTGAGCACCCGACAAACACTGGTGAGCTGGTGTGAGCAGCTTGGTGCACGTGCCCCATCCCCAGCAGCCACACAGCGATGCTGTGTCCCTGGTGCTGGTGGTGTGACCCCTCACTGTGTCCAAAGAGGGGTCAGGTTCCAGGCTGGCATGTGCACCCCCGATATGGGGGGGTCCCTGGATTCAGAGGCCCTTGTATTGCCACAGGAAGCCAAGCCGGGCCTGCCAGCTCTGGTACAAAACAGGGACCCCCAACCCGCATTATACGAACTAGGAAGGACCACGTCTCTGAGGGCTGCTGGTGGGGCTAGGGCCGGGGCTGGGGCAAAACTCTAGGGGCAGGAGGGGAACACATTTCACCCTCTGAGACCCTTTCAGAAACACCCCCGGAAGGGCACCACATTTGATCACTCAGTTTCAGGGCAAGTAACCAGGCCTGCTCAAGCTTCCTGGAAGCAAAATGAAGAGGGTAGGGGGTCCCGGAACTTCTGGGCATAGGTTCTGAGAGGTGGGTCCCTTTGCAAAGTGCTCACTCCTACACCAGGGAGGGGGTTATCCAAGAGGCGACAGGGGTCTAACCACATACCCCCCCCCACCCCCCTCCACAGCACTCTTTTGGTGCTAACTTTTGCTAGGAGCTGAAAGCACTTCAGAGCAGGAGCCTGAGTCCTCCGCTGGGGTGCAGGGGGCGGGGGCTGGCAAAGCCCAGGGCTGAGGTTAGCCTAGCTTCCTAGTCCTGCTCCTGGGGGTGGGCTTCTTCCAAAGGGCAGGGCCCCAAGGGAGGCAGCCACCCTGGGGAGGGGGAGAGCAGAACGCACCTCCAGAATGCCGGGGCAGGAGGGCTGAGTGGGTTCTGGGGCTGAAAACCGCCACCCCCAGCCTCGGAGCTCTCAGCAGGGAACAAAGGCAGGGGAGGGGGAGGGGCAGAGAAAGGAGTGGGGGGCGGCTTCGGAACACAGCCTCCTTGCCTGGCACAGCCGCGGCCCCACAGGGAGATCTAGGCCCCTGCCCCAGACCCGGTCTGCCGCTGGCAGAGGAGACGAGGCTTTGCGGACACAGCTTCTGTGGAAGACCACCGCCCCCAGCCCGCGCTGCAGAGCAGGGGCTCCCCCCACGCCGTGCCCCCTTCATCTTGCCGAGTCTGACTCCGCCGGGGTCTCCCGCCCTTCATCTCTGCTCTGTCTGCCCGGCACGTACAGCTTTCTTTTCCGTCTTCTGTTCCACCTTCTCTCTCCCCACTTCGCCTTCCCCCTCTCCCAACACCTTTCTCCCACTCTTCCCTCTTCGATCCAGCCTCTCCCCACCGTGTCCCCTCGCGTGCCCTCTTGTTCTCGGTTCTATTTCACCCTCCCTTTCTTTCCTCTTCTTAGTTGTTGTCCCCTGTCCCCAGATCGCTCTCCCAAGGCTATGGGCGAAACCCAGACCCTGCCAAAGCTTCTCCCTGCGTGGGGGACCCTGCCCTGCAGAGTGGACCTCCAAACCTGCTCAACCAGGGGCTCTCCCCACACGACCGTAGAGCCCACCACAGACCCAGGAGGAGGGCGGCCCAGAAAGGCCGCCAACGAACCCAAAGTCCCGGAGCAAATGCGATGGGAAGAAGCCGGGCCCCACCACCCGGGCCACCCCTCCCCACGCCCCACTCACTGTCAGGGCTGAGGCCGCCTCCGTAGCCTCCGTGCGACCGCGAGTACCAGCGCGCGGCGCCGCTGCAGCCCAGCGCGTACGGCGGCCCGGGACCCGGGGGCGGCCGGGGACCGAGGCCCAGCGCGCCCGGCCCAAGCAGCGCGCGGGCCCGCGCCTCCCCGCTCGGCCCGGAGCCCGCGCGCAGCTGTCTCCGCCGCTGCAGCCGCCGCCGCCTCGCCCGCTCCACGTCCTCGTCCTCGGGATCGTCGTCGTCGTCCTCCTCCTCCTCGCGGCCGCCGCCGCCCTGGGCCCCGCTCCCGCCGCCCTTGGCCTCGGCCGCCAGCAGGTTGCTGTCTCTTATACACATCGCATTCCCCGGGCCCGAGCCACCCGCGCCGGGCGGGAGGGGGCGGGGGGAACGGGGCGGGGCCTCGGCCGGGGAACCACCCATTGGCTGCGGGGCCCCGATGAGGAACAGACTGGCCAATCACTGCCCGGCAAGGACCGTAATTACCTCGTCGCGGGGAGAGTGTT
The DNA here is from genome assembly GCA_006410635.1 of Cephalophus harveyi. Lineage (NCBI taxonomy): Eukaryota > Metazoa > Chordata > Mammalia > Artiodactyla > Bovidae > Cephalophus > Cephalophus harveyi. The sequence continues at coordinate 506,849 of SJYT01039392.1, read as the reverse complement.
GGACCAAGCGTGAGGAACCGTGTGTGCGCGCGCGTGCGCGCGAGCATGTGTGGTATGTGTATGTGTGCACGTGTGTATGTGTGTGTATGCTTGTATGTATATTTGTGCGTGTGTATACCGGGGCAGGAAGACCCGGGGGCTTCCAAGAAACCGCAAGAGAATGGGCTGGTCGTTGATTTTTTTTAAGATCCCGGGTGTCAAAGCTGCACAATTGAGGCATATTTTAATATTTACACTTAGTGACATATGCATTTAATGCCAAAAGTAGGACAGAACTCTGCAGTTCTCAGATTCAGTCTCAAAATGTAAGAAAATGCTCCCCCGCCCCAATCCCATTCCGCAGGGCCACGCGTCCGGGGTCACACCCGACGTCACGCCGAGTTGCAAGCGGGTCTCCAGCTCCTCCGGAGGCCCCAGCCTTGGAAGGGAAGCAAGAGCCACCACCTCTGGCCGCAGAGGTCTTAGGGGCAGGCCCGACTGTCAGCAGTGGGGAGTCCCCTCTCACTTCTGCCGCGGGGAGAGCGGCCACAACAGTGCCTCGCGGCCCACGCCGTCGCCCTCGGCGCTGTGGCCGCTCAGGAGTGAACCTTCTGACGGACTCACCGGGTCGCAGCGCGGACGCGCGCGGGCGCAGCCGGCTTCACCGGACGCGGGTTATCGCGGAGAGACACAGCCGCCTTCCAGGGCCAGCCCCGGGCAGCGTACAACCGAGGGCAGCCCGCCGCCTGGATTTAGTTTTCAGAACAACCACGGTGGAGGGAGCATCAACCCCATTTTCCAGAGCGGAAAACAGAGGCGAGGAGACACTGTCCTAGATGGTAAGTGGTTCTGGTCGGCCTGGGATTGCGACACTCAGGGCCTAAGACCATTCTGGCACCAACACTCCCGTAGTCGAACCGGAGCGAAGAGCAGCTGGTTGGGAGGCCTAGCGGAGGAAGGCAGCCGGCCTGTGGCCAGGAAACAAAACAGCGGGTGCCGGGAAGGACCTCTGGTGCCCGGCGGCCTGGAGACCTCGCGTCTTTTATGCAAACTCCAGGGTCCTCTCCTCTGACCCTCACATCCCTCCACAGGAGGGGCTGAGATGACCAACCACAGACCCTTACTGCGTTGTTTAACTCCATCGCCTGGGTGGGGACCCTGAGCCAAAGCGGCGAGCCTGGGTCTTAGGGAAGAGCTGTGGTCCCCCACGCCCTGCTCCCTGGGGCGCCCGTGGTCAGGGAGACGCCAGGGTAGAGGTGCCCAGCCAGGGGAGGGTGGCCAAGGAGAGAAACGACGGCCCGTCTGTTTGAGAGAGACCCACTATTCTCCTAATCCCACCATCGAATTCGACAGGCTTCTGAGAGATGGAGAAACAAGCCAGAGAGAGACTTGGAGGAAACGACGTGGTCAGGGAGACGCCAGGGTAGAGGTGCCCAGCCAGGGGAGGGTGGCCAAGGAGAGAAACGACGGCCCGTCTGTTTGAGAGAGACCCACTATTCTCCTAATCCCACCATCGAATTCGACAGGCTTCTGAGAGATGGAGAAACAAGCCGGAGAGAGACTTGGAGGAAACGACACGGGCGAGGAAGATGCCTTCCCGGTGACCACCTACTGTCCGCGGGTTTCCCTGGCCTGGCCGTCAGTGGCTCCGGAGCACACAGATTTTGAAAGCAAGAGCCTGTTGTCGCTTCCGTTTTCTGAGCACCTTCAGAATGGCGGGGGCCGGGGGTTGTTCCTCAGAGTCTGGATTTCAGTTCTTTTATGCCAGGGCTGCGTGGCCGCGGGCAGAGTGCCTCGCCTCTCTGACCCTCAGTTTCCTCCCCCTGTAAACCTCCGGTGATAAGCACCGCTACCTGTGCCAGGACGTGGGGAGCGGGGCGGGGCTCGGGCCACATATTGGGGGGGTTGCTGCCTGATGTCTTTCCACTGCCTCTGGGGAGCACTCGCGCGGGGGCGGGGTGAGGGGAAGCGGGGGGAAGAGAGCCGGCCTTTCTCCCAAGCACTGGTCTTCGGCGCTTGAAGCACGCGTCCCCTCCGCGGGCCTGGGCGCCGGGTCCCGGCACTGCGGATGCTCCTCCTGGCGGCAGAGCGAGGGTCTCGCGGGGCCTCAGCGGCGAGTGGAGTCGCCGGGTAGAGAGGCGTGAAACAGCCGCCCCGGCGCTCGCCCAGGCCGCAGCCTCTGTGCTCCGCGCGGTCCCGGAGCCGGGTCCTGCCCCACTTGGAGGGGAGAGGAGCCCGAGCTCGGCGGCGGGGACTGTGGGCAGAGGCTTGGCGCACAGGGGCAGACCCGGCTGGCGGCTGCGGCTGCCAGGCAGGCCGCTGATCACACTCAACCCCGGAGGGTTGTCTTGCAGTCGGGCTCTCTCTGGAGACGGACTCGGACGTCTCGGAGCCCTGAGCAGGCTTCTGGCGCTCCCAGGACCACAGCCTGAGTTCCTGGTCACCTTCAGGCACCGCGCGGAAGGGCACGTGAGTGGAGCCTCCTCCGGTTGTCGCCTCTGTCTCTGAGTCGTGTCTCTGAGGCACCCCGCACCCCCAAGCCACGGCCACCCTTCCTTACAGCCCGGTCCTCTCGTCTCTCCTCATCCTCCATCCACCACCAGGTCCCCGCTCTGCGGCGGGACCACCGGAAAACCCTCAGCCACCCAGCCTAAGGGGCGCCTTCTCAACTGGGCAGAGAACCTTGTCACCTCCCAGCTCAGCTCTAGTGTCCAAAGGTGCCGCCTGAAGCAGGGGGTGAGTTGGCGGGGATAATCCCAGGAACCTAGATCAGAAGCCAGGAACGGCGGCAGCCACTGCCCGCCGCGTATTTTTAAATAAACGTTTCCTTCGGAGTAACCTCAGAGAATGCCCACCTTACAGTTCAGATTTCGTCTTGTTTTTGCTTCCTTTCATCCCTCACCCGAATTCCATTTGTCCCCGCCTCACTCCATGCCACCCCACACCCCTGCAGTTGGATGTGAATCTACAGAAGCAGTATCTACTGTATACCCCCTCCCTCTCGCAATTTAATCCCCTTAAACTAGGAATTTGATGCTGATAAATGTAGCAATGATTTTCTAACCACCGAGTCCTAACCCAGCAGAGATGCCTTTGTTCCAGTCACCACAGACCAATCACACATCTCCCCTCAACTCAGGGTGTAAAACAACCGTTTACCAGCGTGCTCATGGTGTATATGGATTGGAGCGGGTTGTCTCCACTGCACGGTGTCTGGGCCCCAGCTTAGGGGGAGGGGGGTTTCCTGAAGGCTCCGTGGCTCCTTTATCCGGGAGCTGACGCTGGTGTCAGAGAAGAGACCCCTCTGCCTGGGCTTCCTCACCACACGGGTTCTGAGTACACGTTGGTGTGGCCGGAGGTGTGTAGAATGGGGTGTGTGTGGGAGGGGCATGGAATCCCACTGGAATTCAGAGCCTAACTCTGCTCTCACGTCACAGCTCCCACGGGGTGCAAGAGGAGGGGCTTGGACCCCATCTCTGAGCCAGCGACGGTCAGATCATCTGTCAGATCATCAGATGAGCGATCCAGCAAGAGACGTGCCCCCACTATAGTGGGCCCCCTATTAGGGGACTTTGGGGTTGCTGCCAGCTCTCCACTTCTGTGGATCATGTCAGGATGAACAGACCTATGGGCTGGAGAGTCGTCTGGGGGTGCGTGCCCGCCCTGAGCAGGACTCCTGGAGGGGCGAGTCTACCCAGGCTCTGGATCCTGAGCACTTCAGAAAGACTCTCCCGACTAGCTGTCAGTGTCCCTTTCCTCACCTCTCGTGGGCACCTGGTCTTTCTGGACCTTCGTCTGGCTGGCTGGCTCGGTGATGAGTGCAAGAAGGAAACCAGGGTGTTTGGGGTCATGATTCTCTGGCTGTGAATAGGGTGAGGCTGCTGCGCTCTCGAGATGAAAGGGAGGTGAGGGCGGTCCTGTGCGGCCCCTGATGGGGGGAGGGGGAGGGCTGGAGAACAGGGATGCAGTTTGTGCTGGAAAGCTGAAGGATAGGGCTCTTAGTTTGCAAAGTGATGGGAAACCACTGAAGGCTGCTGGCTGGGGAAGGGCCAGGACTAGAGCTGGGCTTCAGGATCAGTACCTGAATGCACTAGCTCGTGCAGGGCGCAGGGAGACAGTAAGGTCGAAGAGGGGTCTTGTCACTGTCCTAGCGGCAAGCAGCGAAGCCTCAGGAGGGCAGTGGCCATGGAAAGGGGCCACATTCGTCTCAGGTGTCCACCTGGTGGCCCACAGGCCTGGACAGGGGTGGGCAGGGTGGCGGAGCCTCGGGACGTGCTTATGGGCTTGTCCAAGGGTCCGCTCCCCACATCCCAGCCACAGGCCGTGGCCGTGCAGCTGTGCAGGTGCGCACGCAGGCTCCAGGCTCCATTCCCAGTCCAGTTGCTGAGTCCCACTGTGGTCACGAGCAAGTTGCCCTGCCGCCTTCTGGGGACCTCAGCGTCCTCAGCGGTACAGTGGGAATAACAGTCCCGGCCTGCACAGGGGCTGGCCTAGGGTTGAGTAGAGGCAGCGGGCCGGTTAAGCGAGCATGAGAAAACGCTTGCTTTGAAAAAGACCAAATGTTTGGCTGCCTTTTGAGGTCGACCCACCTCCCGAGTGAGTCTCCCTTTAAACACTGAAAAGGGGAGGAAGGTGCTCACAAAGTGCTAAATGGATGCTTCCCAGAGTTTCCAGTGGGGCGGAAGGGAGAGGGATGGGGCGGAGGGGAGGAGAAGGGAGGGGCGGGGGAAGATGACGTGGCTGGTATCACCTAGCACGGCGGGGCACATAGGAGAGAGGACCGGAGCCAGCAGGAGCCCTTGGTTCCGCCCGGCGGTTCTCAAGGACACGGCCCAGAGCCTCGTGTGTGCGCAGCCAGAACCGCTTTTCCCGAAGGGCAGGTGACCCGTCCCCAGGCAGAACTGCGGGGCCAGCCGAGAAGTCCCCTTCCCCGCGGGAGGGCCCCGAAGGGTCCCAGCTCAGAGCCGCCGGCTGGGAGACTGAGGCCAACCGCCACTAGGAGGCCGCCCCCTCCCGTCCTCGGGGCCTTTGCCAGGAGCCCCTGTCTGGGCCAGAGCGACCTCTCCCCGCTGCTCACCCCTTTCCCGGCCTTGAGCGCTGTGTCTGTCTTGTCCCTGCTCGGGGCAGGCACTCACCAAATATCTGCCCCGGTGCTCAGCAAACCTTGGACCCTGCCCGCAGCTCTCACTGGTGGACAGACCCTTTCTTCTTTGCAGGTATATTTTGAAGGGACTGGCCAGAGAACACCCACATCCCCACCATCTAGATTCCCCCAGGAGCATGTTATTTTCCTTGCTTTATCACACCTGTACGCCTCACAGCAACTGCTGAATTTGGGCCCCAGCCCGGCCCCTGAGCAGCAGTGAGACGCCAGGCTGTTTGCTGTCCCCACGCGCCACCTCCTCTTCTGGAAAAGGAGGGGAGGGACTGGGCCCAAGAACCACACCACGGATGGGCATTTTCAAGACTATCCTTCAATGTGATGATACAATCACACAGGATTTCTTTGTGTGACGTCCAACCACCGGCTCTGCCTTCTGGATGCCATTTCCCTGTCTCCGTAAAGATACGCGAAGCTGTGGTCGCTGAGACTTGGGGTGTGGGGATGTCTGGTTGGAATGTGAAGGGCACCTCGAGGTGGGGGGCTTTCACCTCGTGGGGGAGTCCACAGCGGAGAGCACAGATTTATGCGTGGAGTTATCCAAACCGCTGGTAACCCTCAGCTCGGGCGCCCGTGACCTTGGTGGCAAGTGACTTGGGATTGGAGAAATGAGGCTGGAACAAAGGGCTGGACTGACCACGGTGCAGGGAACCTCTTCCCAGGAGCCAGAGGGAAGTTTCTGGAAACCTTGTCTGGGCCTAATGGGAGCCCCGCCTGTCTGACCTGGCTCACCCGTCTAGATTTTGGAGTGAAAGCCTGTGGACTATCCGGCAGTGTTAGGCGGGGGGTGGTGCCCAGCTCGAAGTGATGGCAGGAATGGCTGGCGCGGACCGGTAGTTACACTGCTTCCTTATGCCTGCCATGGGCGGTGCACGTGGTGGCGGAGCTCGGGGGCGGGGCTACGAAGCCCCACCCTCTCCACCCAGAGCCCAGAGTCCAGCAGGTTTTGCCCCCCTCCACTCCGGCCTGCATGCGTGAGCTCATCCCACTGGAAGCCCCGCGAGGACTTCTGGCAGTGATGACTCGGAGCGCATCGCTGCGGAAAGACTCCTGACCTCCAAGGACTCTGCTTCCTGCACGCAGAGGAGCCCGGGTTATGTCAACAGTTACCCGTCTTCACACTGCTTCATGCCGCTGGGAAAAGAATGGGTGCTCTTGACGGAGGGGGGCGCCTCCCGAGGACCAAGGACGGACTGCGGGAGGCAGACACACAGGGCACCCGATGTGCACCAAACAGGCGCCGTCACACAGGCACGTGGTATCCTGGGTCACTCCTTTACGGTTGTGCCTGCACACGTCGATGCAGAATGGTGTCTCCCCCAAATTCACATGCTGAAGCCCTAACCGCCGGAGCCTCAGAGTGTGACTGTATCTGGAAGGTGGGTCACTGCAGAGGTAACGAGTTACTTCCAGTGGGGTCACCCTGTCCTTCAGTTCAGTTCAGTTCAGTCGCTCAGTGGTGTCCAACTCTTTGCAACCCCATGAACTGCAGCACGCCAGGCCTCCCTGTCCATCACCAACTCCCGGAGCTTCTTTAAACTCATGTCCATGGAGTCGGTGATGCCATCCAACCATCTCATCCTCTGTCATCCCCTTCTCCCGCCTTCAATCTTTCTCAGCATCAGGGTCTTTTCAAAGGAGTCAGTTCTTCGCATCAGGTGGCCAAAGTATTGGAGCTTCAGCTTCAGCGTCAGTCCTTCCAATGAATATTCAGGACTGATCTCCTTTAGGATGGACTGGTTGGATCTCCTTGCAGTCCAAGGGACCCTCAAGAGTCTTCTCCAACACCACAGTTCAAAAGCATCAATTCTTCAGTGCTCAGCTTTCATTATAGTCCAACTCTCACATCCATCCATGACCACAGGAAAAACCATAGCCTCGACTAGATGGACTTTTCTTGGCAAAGTAATGTCTCTGCTTTTTGATATGCTGTCTAGGTTGGTCATATATTTTCTCCCAAGGAGTAAGCGTCTTTTGATTTCATGGCTGCAGTCACCATCTGCAGTGATTTTGGAGCCACCCAAAATGAAGTCTGTCACTGTTTCCACTGTTTCCCCATCTATTTCCCATGAAGTGATGGGACCAGATGCCATGATCTTCGTTTTCTGAATGTTGAGCTTTAAGCCAACTTTCACTCTCCTCTTTCATCAAGAGGCTCTTTAGTTCTTCTTCACTTTCTGCCATGAGGGTGGTGTCATCTGCATATCTGAGGTTATTGATATTTCTTCCAGCAATCTTGATTCCAGCTTGTGCTTCTTCCAGCCCAGCGTTTCTCATGATGCACTCTGCACATAATTTAAATAAGGAGGGTGACAATATACAGCCTTGATGTGCTTCTTTCCTTATTTGGAACCAGTCTGTTGTTCCATGTCCAGTTCTAACTGTTGCTTCCTGACCTGCATACAGATTTCTCAAGAGATGGGTTAAGTGGTCTGGTATTTCCAACTCTTCAACAATTTTCCACAGTTTGTTGTGATCCACAAAGTCAAAGGCTTTGGCATAGTCTATAAAGCAGAAGTAGATGTTTTTCTGGAACTCTCTTGCTTTTTCGATGATCCAAAGGATATTGGCAAATTTGATCTCTGGTTCCTCTGCCTTTTCTAAAACCAGCTTGAACATCTAGAAGTTCACGGTTCACGTATTGCTGAAGCCTGGCTTGGAGAATTTTGAGCTTTACTAGCATGTGAGATGTGTGCAATTGTGAGGTAGTCTGAACATTCTTTGGCATTGCCCTTCTTTGGGATTGGAATGAAAACTGACCTTTTTCAGTCCTGTGGCCACTGCTGAGTTTTCCAAATTTGCTGGCGCATTGGGTGCAGCACTTTCACAGCATCATCTTTCAGGATTTGAAACGACTCAGCTGGAACTCCATCACCAGTAGCTCCGTTGCCCTGGCGTGGGCGTGCCCCAATCCCCTATGACCGGTGTTATAAAGGGATGCACTGCAAAGAAGCAGCATCGCTGGGCAGGGACCCCACAAGGCTGGAGCTGACCCAGGTGTGCTGGGAGAGTGCCTGCAAGGGGAGCCCGGCCCTGGCCGCACCTTGGTCATGGATTCAGGTCTCTGAGTGAAAGTCCCTCAGTGGTGTCCAACTCTTTGCGAGCCCATGGACTATAGTCCAGTTCTCCAGGCCAGGATACTGGAGTAGGTAGCCTTTCCCTTCTCCAGGGGATCTTCCTGACCCAGGGATCAAACCGGGGTCTCCTGCATTGCAGGCAGATTCTTTACCAGCTGAGCTATTAGGGAACTGCAGGCAATTAGCTTCTGCTGTTGGGATCACCTCTCCCCCCGCTCCCCCCCACAGCCACGGGACACAGTGCAGCTTCCCTGGCTGTGGGAGGAGGTCCGGAGCTGGAGTGATGCTCCCTCCCTGGAGAGCTGGGCGCTGGGATAGGGTAGAAGGATGTGACAGGTCCACACTGTCTGCCCTGTTCGAATTTTGCACCAGGTGGGAGCACTCCTTGATTTTGCAAAATGAAGTGGACAAACTTAAAATCCTCAGAGATGCCCTGGCAGAGGGGAACTTAAGGGGCATTTGGCAGAGAAGCTGATGAGGCTGGGGGACCCGAGGCCGCCAGGCTGTGAGTAAGAGCAGAGGTCACAGGAGCAAGTTTGGAGATCCTGGCGGCCCCGGGGTCCTCCTGCGCTCAGCTGGGCCTGTGATCGAGGTGGGGGTGGGGACAGCAGGTATAGAGGGCCTGGGGGGTCAGGAACCATCTCAGAGGGCAATGCCCCAGACTGACCGCCAGGCCCTCTGAAGTGGGGACAGAGGGGAGGGCCACGTGATGGGTGGACCCCCTCAGGCTCCCCCAGGCTGGCATGTGGTCCCGGGGTTGCCTCCTTCCTTACTAGAGGCCACGGAGGGGCTGGGCTCTCCTCGGGCCCACCCGCAGCCCCTGGACCGCTCTCGGCCTGAATCCCTCACCTGATGGAGGAATAAACTGCGCCCAGACAGGGCAAGCGATGTTCGCGGCTGATGCTGGGGACAGGCACCCCCAAGGGCACCTGGACCTGCAGAGGCACCCCTGGCTCTCTGCTGGCCTCTCAGGGCCTCTGCCCTCAACCCAGTTTTTCATCCACAACAAAACAGCTTGCTTATTATATGAATAATGCATGCTCAACACAGAGAATGTGATGGAACAAATCACGCAGGCCATCTGGGCACCACTACCCGAGACCCCACTGCTGACTCCTAGGACCCTCCTTGCCCCGCAGTGTCGAAAGCAGACGCAACCTTGGGCCAGAGACCCCCACCCACAGCCCACTCCCTAATGTGCACACAGATAACTCACGTGCACACAGATACTCGTATACTCACAGACATACACTTATCTGCACACAGATATACTCACTTATGTGCACGAACCCTCACTTATGTACACAAACACACACTCACATATATACACACACCCACAGTGGCTGACTTTATTTTTCTGGGCTCCAAAATCACTGCAGATGGTGACTGAAGCCATGGAATTAAAAGACACTTACTCCTTGGAAGGAAAGTTATGACCAACCTAGACAGCATATTGAAAAGCAGAGACATTACTTTGTCAACAAAGGTCTGTCTAGTCAAGGCTATGGTTTTTCCAGTGGTCGTGTATGGATGTGAGAGTTGGACTGTGAAGAAGGCTGAGTGCCGAAGAAGTGATGCTTTTGAATTGTGGTGTTGGAGAAGACTCTTGAGAGTCCCTTGGACTGCAAGGAGATCCAACCAGTCCATCCTAAAGGAGATCAGTCTTGGGTGTTCATTGGAAGGATGGAGGTTGAAGCTGAAACTCCAATACTTTGGCCACCTCATGAGAAGAGCTGACGCATTTGAAAAGACCCTGCTGCTGGGAGAGATTGAAGGCAGGAGGAGAAGGGGCTGACAGAGGATGAGATGGCTGGATGGCATCACTGACTCGATGGACATGGGTTTGGGTGGACTCCAGGAGCTGGTGTTGGACGGGGAGGCCTCACGCCCCTACGCGGGTGAACACACCACCTGTGTCCTGGTGCCTGGTGACACCGCAGGGCTTGTCTTCTGTCATGGGCCCCCCATCAGCACCCACCACTTCCATCTTGTCCCCTGAGAACCCACGTGGCCAGCCTCGTGTGCATCTTTATATATTCTCCGTACGCACTTCATCTATGTAAACACAAACATACGTGAACACAAAGGTATACAGCATGGCGAGCAGTGGAGGGAGAGCCACCACCTTCCTGCGAGCTTCCGCCTCTCCTTTCTCCCTGGCGTGCGTGCTAAGTCACTTCAGTCATGCCCACTCTTTGTGACCCCACAGACTGTAGCCCACCAGGCTCCTCTGTCCATGGGGATTCTCCAGGCCAGAACACTGGAGTGGGTTGCCATGTCCTTCTCTGGGTGATCTTCCCAACCCAGGGATCGCACCTGCGTCTCCGGTAGCTCCTGCGCTGCAGGCAGCTTCCTTACCGCTGAGCCGCCGGGAAAGCCCTTCTCATTGGCACTGGCCCACAGAAAGCCTCTCGGTCCCAGTTCAGCCCCATTCATCCAGGTCTCGGCCATGTGCATTTGCTGGGGGAGGGCCACACATCCCCACCACCTGCCTATTAATGGCATTTCCCTGTCCTAAAGGAGACCAACCCTGAATATTCATTGGAAGGTCTGAAGCTGAAGCTTCAAAACTCTCGCCACCTGATGCGAAGAACTGACTCACTGGAAAGACCCTGATGGTGGGAAAGAGTCAAGGCGGGAAGAGAAGGGGCCGACAGAGGAAGAGATGGCTGGATGGCATCGCCGACTCAATGGACCCGAGTCTGAGCAAACTCCAGGAGACAGTGCATGACAGGGAAGCCTGGCGCGCTGCAGTCTGTGGGGTCGCAGAGAGTCGGACACGACTGGGCGGCAGCAACCCTGTCCCCCGGCTTCGGATTATCTCAGCAGGTAACCCTGTGCCTGTGTCCACTGCCCCAGGAGCTGGCCCTTCTGTTCCCGCGGGGGAGATTCCTGGAATGCGGCTGATGTGCCGACAGCCTGTGTGTGTGTGTGCGCGATGCGCGTGCACACACCTGTGTGTATGCGATGCGCCTGCAGACGTGTGTGTGTGCTATGCGTTGCTCCAGGTTCCTCTTCTGAAAGGCTTCACGTTCACATCAGCACTGGCTGGGAGCGCCTTTCCTCCGTCCTCTGCCAACAGGTAGCGTGGCTCCTTTCCATTCTTTTTGCCAGACTCATGGGGGCAAAGCAGCTTTGACTCAGTCAGGGGACCTTTGGTGAGGCTGTGCCCTCTTTCAGTCAACCCTCCCCGGCCCCACTGTGGGTGGGGGCCCAGTCCGGAGCGGGCGGGGAGCACTGCGTTGGGAGTCCCCTGCTACACTGCCCGGTCCAGCCTCCCTTCCTCCTCCTCCTTGGGCTTCTCTGAACACCTCTGGCATCTGCCTCTCCCTGCCGCACAAAGCTCCATCCACGAGCTCTCAGACCAGGAAGCATCCGCACCCACCCGGCCCCCAGCCCAGGGCACGGAGGGGCCGCCGGCACCCTGAGGACCTCGCGGGGACCGTCAGCTCCCTGCCCCTGGGGCCGGCTGTCCCAAACCACAGCGAGCCTCTCGGCAGGTCCTGGAAGGAGGGCATCATTTGCCTGATGGCAGGCCGAACCGAAAGCACCAGATCGTCACTCGGCACAGAGCCCGTCTCTGGAGCTGCTCGGCCGTGGGGAGCTGGCTGGGGACAGACCCTCCCATTGAAGGCTCTCTGCTGTTTCTTATCACAGGGCCTGCAGAGAGCACCCGCCTCTGGCGTTTGCAGGGTAAATCTGATGACGTGTGAGAAGGATTTTGAAGAGGACTAGGCGGGGTGCAGTACTTAGCTTCCTGCCCGCCCCCATGTTTGTGTGCGGACCTGAGGGAGGGGGGCTCTCGCAGACACCAGCAGGGACGGAGCAGCATCAGAACAAAGGCCCTTCTCCCAGATCCCCTGCAGCTGCTGTGAGTGTCTCCAGGACTCGGAGTTTGGTCCGTGAGACCCCAGGGACCGATCCCTGGATGCCTGGCCTTCGCACTAACGAAGCAGCGCATGCTGGGGACTCCAAACCACAGAAATGCAATCGCTCACAGCTCTGGAGGCCAGGAGTCTGAAATCAGCGTGGCTGGGTTGAAATCCAGTGTCAGCAGGGCCGTCTCCCTCTGGAGGCTCTGTGGGAAGACCCTCCCTGCCCCTGGGGCCTCCTCTCTCTGACCAGTCTCCCTCTATCTCCTGCTGCCGGCGACCTGTGATGGTACATGGGGCCCCTTGGAGAGACTTCTCAAGATCCTTGACTGATCCCATCCACGGAGCCCCTCTTCCCAGATCAGGTCATGTTTCTAGGTTCCAGGAACGAGGACCTGGGGATGCCTCTGGGGACGTGATCCAGCCCACAGCAGCAGTAAGGCCTCACCAACCTCCGCTGCAGAAGCTCAGGCCCAGTCCCCGGTACTTGTCGGGGGCGTCAGCAGTGAGCTCTTTGGGTCTGGATGAGGCTAGCCAGTATCTACAGAAAGTAGGGTTTTCAGTATCTATTTCATCTAGTTCTCTATTTTGGCTTGAGCTCAGCCTTCGTCGCTACACACGGGTTTTTCTCTCGCTGTGGCGGGCGGGGTCTGCTCTCCAGCTGCGGCGCGCAGGCTTCTCGCGGTGGTGGCCTGTCTCGTGGCAGAGCGCGGGCGCTAGGGGTCACGGTCTCCAGAGTGCAGGCTCTGTGGTTGTGGCACACGGGCCCACTTGCCCCCACGGCGTGTGGAACCTTCCCGGACCAGAGCTCAAACCTGTGTCCCCTGTGTGGGCAGGCAGATTCTTAACCATTTGGTCCACCAGGGAAGCCCAGAAAGTTGGATGTTTAAATCAATCTGAGAAATCAGTTCAAAGGGAGGGTCCTAAACAACGGCTCAGTATAGACACCTCCTATCAGGGGTCGTTGAGTTGCAGCTTGCACACCTCTCCTAACAGGGAACTCACTCTCACACCGGGCGCTCACACCGTCTTTTCCTGCCCCCACCCCACCTTTACCTACGCACGTAACGACGTGCAGAAACACTGCGCTTCTGAGAAGCTGTGAGACTCCAGCTGTGGGAGGGGCTACCCAGAGCTTCGTCTGCGTGGCCAGGGACAGGCAGGGGCCAGCAAGGAGGGGACCCTTAGCGGAGGAGGAAAGTGAATCTGATGCCCTTGCCACCCAACTCCAAATGCATGGCATCGAAGGAAGTGGGTGATGGCAGCCTTCTGAATGCTCTATGCCTGGGGGTGGTGGCCTCATGGCCAGGCTCCAGGATGTCTGAAACCCTCAGAGAGGCCTCTGTCTACACACACCCCTTTGCATGGACAACAAGCCAAGAACCTCCCATTGCGCGCTGCTCTCGGCCCCGACGCCCGTGGTGGAGCCCCTGACGGAGGCACTCCTGAACCCCGGCCGGGGCTCTGACTCAGCTCTGACTAGGCCTGCGATTCTCAGCCACGGGGGTGATCTCTCTCCTAACTCACCAGGCTGTTCTAAGCTCCCCTGAAGGACTCATCCAGCCAGAGTCACGGGGTGGGGGACACGATCGCCTGACCTGTGCTGTCATAAGGCAAAAACCCCTGGAAGCGGCTTCAAGATGTGAGGGGGCCTGGCTCTCAGTGCGTGAGCCCCCAGCCGGCCCCCAGCTCGGAGACAGCGAATACAGATAGCAGCGTGACAGTCACTCTTGAGTTAACTGTCCAAACACATTTAATGTTTGAGGCGTCCAGCACCCCATCCTTGGGACCAGGGGAGGATGTGCTAAAGCAAAACATCTTCTTGGACCTGAATCTATAAATAAGCCAGATTTTGCTGGAACGTGCTCGCTTTCGTAGCTGGGCGCACAGTGGACGTATTCATCTAAAGCTGATTCATTCTGAAGGCTTGAAAAAGCAAGAGCTTCACCAGGCCTGGAGGACCGGGCCTGTCCCAAGAGTGCCACTGTGTGGAGGCTTCCGGAACTGACTCGAAGTAACAACTCAACACCTATCTTGGGCAGTTCAGTTCAGCAGTCTCTCAGTCGTGTCCTACTCTTTGCTACCCCATGGACTGTATGCCAGGCATCCCTGTCCATCACCAAGTCCCGGAGTTTACCCAAACTCACGTCCATCGAGTCAGTGATGCCATCCAACCATCTCATCCTCTGTCGTCCCCTTCTCCTCCTGCCTTCAATCTTTCCCAGAATCAGGGTCTTTTCCAATGAGTCAGTTCTTTGCATCAGGTGGCCAAAGTATTGCAGTTTCAGCTTCAACATCAGTCCTTCCAATGAACACCCAGGACTGATGTCCTTTAGGATGGACTGGTTGGATCTCCTTGCAGTCCAAGGGACTCTCAAGAGGCTTCTCCAACACCACAGTTCAGAAGCATCAATTCTTCAGCACTCAGCTTTCTTTAAGGTCCAACTCTCACATCTATACCTGACTACTGCAAAAACCATAGTTTTGACTAGATGGACTTTTGTTGGCAAAGTAATGTCTGCTTTTTAACGTCTCTGCTTTCTTGGGCAGAGAAGCGGAAATACGGGATTTGACCCTGCACCCCCACATCCCACACATTTCACACCACAAACATGTTACCCTAAAACAGCCTGTCCAGTGCGGTTTCAGGCCTACCACGAGGCAGAACTGAGGTGAGGTTGAAGACACCTCTCCCCGATTCCCAAAAATGCTTGTCTGACTGTCTGTGGGAGAATTCCACACTCCCAGCCTGTCCCCAGGACGGGCCACCAACGTTGGACGGCGGTGACGTGGGAAAGCCGGCAGGGGGTGGAGACGGTGCCGCTGCCCACGCTGGCCATGTCCCCCCTGCCGGGCCTCCCCCTGCCGGGCCTCCCCCCTGGGCCTCCCCCCTGGGCTTCCCCTGCCAGGCCTCCCCCCCGGGCCTCTCCCCCGGGCCTGCTTGTCCTCCACCCACAGACTGTGGACTCAGGCTGGCGACATGCAGGCACTTCCTTTATTCTCTCCATCATTTGTTCAGCACCCGCTGATGGGATCAGTTGAGCATCCAGGCCCCGTTCTGGGAGAGAGGCCAGGCCGAGCCAGACCAGTCCTCACCCACAGAGGAGGCCAGGACAGACTCTCGGCCATGCGTCTCGTGGAACCGTACCCACGTGAAGGCTTCTGTGGACAGGCACAGGGCATGGGGGACCTGCCCCACGTCTCCTTCCGGCCCCCGCTTCGTGGTCCTGCCGAAGACCACAGGGGAGGAGGAGGGTGCCCGAGGTACCAGCAGCTAAGGCGACCTTGAGAATCCATCGAGGATGATAAGCTCTTGCCACATGGACCCCAGTTCAAGGGGCCGTGCCCAGCCTGGCCGCTCACGAAGGCACCCCGGTGGAATTGTCACCCCGCCCCTCTTCTTTCTATAGCTTCCTATTTCCCGGATGCCCTCGTGGGTCTGAGGATAAACTGGGCCCCAGAGTCAGGGTCCATAGGAAGAAAGTGCAGGGGGGGCAGATACAGACAAGAACAGTCCTCCTAAAACAAGAAACACTTGCAGAGGCCGGAGGGCGAAAATGCTTTCTCACTGAGACCTAACTAGCCAGGAGTCATCTGCTGGGCCCTGGAGCACCGGTTTCCTGAACTCCACTCTTTCCCCTTCGTATGTAAGAAAGGTGTTTTCTTTGTGTATGTGGCTTAGTCATGCCCGACTCTCCGACCCCATGGACTGTAGCCCACCAGGCTCCTCTGTCCGTGGGATTCTCCAGACAAGAATACTGGAGTGGGTTGCCGTTTCCTCCTCCAGGGGATTTTCCTAATCCAGGGATCGAAGCCAGGTCTCCTGCACTTCAGGCAGATTCTTTACCATCTGAGCCACCGGGGAAGCCCTCACTTAATGAGATGAGATTGAGAAGGCAGGGGGTGAGGGAAGACTCAGAACCAGCGAGCGTGGGAGGCGTGCGGGTCGCTGAGACTCTAGGCCAGCGCGGCCCCGCTCAGGAGGGAAAGCGGTCGGGGGGGAGCGGAGAAGACTCGCCAGCGCCTTGGGGCCAACTCCCTGCCCCGGCTGGGAAGCAGCCCGCACTCTGCCTTGGACATCGTGGGTCCTCACGGGACAGTTCGTACCTTGACTGAATCCTATGTTAAAGTGGAATCCCCCTCGGAACATTGTAAATCAAATTATCGTGTTCAGCTAAAAATAAAGTGCAATTCCCAGACCCGGAATGCGATCGGACCCCTGTCTCCTAAGCGCTGTCTTCTGGTCTGTGGGCTGGTGGGCGGCGCTTCCGCCTGCAGGGCCAGCCATCTCAGGACCTTTCCCTGCGCCTTCGTTCAATGCCCCAGGGCGACGCCAAGAGGTAGGTGTCCTGGGGGGTCTGCCAGGGGGTCACAGCGCTACACAGCATGACGAGGCCAATTCGCAGTCTCTGAAAGCAACTCGGGTCCCTGCCCCTGACCACACGAGGGCTCTGTGCTTGACGGGAGGGTCG
>SJYT01039392.1:459772-490168 GCA_006410635.1 Cephalophus harveyi | reverse complement strand
ACTCCTCCCCACACCTTCTCCTGGCCAGGCTGATGCCAACGGCCCAGGCCCAGGCCCGTCGCCACTGCTGCCATCTCCAGAAAGCAGCTGGAGAGCCGGCTTCTGTGCGAGGTGGCTTGTGGGCAGAGAAATGCCTTCGCCCAGCCTGGCCGCCTGGCCCCTCAGTCTGAGTCCCAGGCAGCCTCCCCCTGTAGCCCCAGGGAGAGCCGAGCTCCCTAGAGGAGGCAGCGCTGGGCTCACCACCCCCAGCTGCAGAAAGTCGCCTGCAGGAGTGGCTGGCACAAGGTGCAACCCCCAGCCTCTCCCCGTGGGCTTTCATTCAGCATTTCAAAGGAGACAGCTGGCCAAGCTGAGTGTATCAAAGGGGGAAAAGGCCCCCGAAGGGTAAGCCCAGCAGCAGCGCTTGTCTGGGATGGGCAGCAGCCACTTCCTAGGTTCTGAGGTCCCCGCTCCCCCTGCCTGAGGGAACAGCAGAGATGATTCGATTCCTAGGAACAGTCTGGTCTCGTAAGGGATCTGCGTGGGAGCCCCGCTTCATCGCTTCTCAAATGTGCTTCCCTCTTGCTGCTGTGGGGGCAGCTCCTGCCCGCAGGCCCAGGCATCCCCAGTAAGGTGCAACCCCCAGCCTCTCCCCGTGGGCTTTCATTCAGCATTTCAAAGGAGACAGCTGGCCAAGCTGAGTGTATCAAAGGGGGAAAAGGCCCCCGAAGGGTAAGCCCAGCAGCAGCGCTTGTCTGGGATGGGCAGCAGCCACTTCCTAGGTTCTGAGGTCCCCGCTCCCCCTGCCTGAGGGAACAGCAGAGATGATTCGATTCCTAGGAACAGTCTGGTCTCGTAAGGGATCTGCGTGGGAGCCCCGCTTCATCGCTTCTCAAATGTGCTTCCCTCTTGCTGCTGTGGGGGCAGCTCCTGCCCGCAGGCCCAGGCATCCCCAGCATCCTGGTGAACACCTGCCTGCTGGCGTCACAGCCCTGGGGCTCCTGTTAAGCTCAGTTTTCCTAGAACTCTGTCGGGGCCCATGGGAGGCAGGAGTCCTCCTGGAGGACCAGCTGCGCCAGCTGAAGCTCCAATGCTTTGGCCACCTGATGCAAGGAGCCCACTCACTAGAAAAAAAAACCCTGATGATGGGATAGATTGAGAGCAAGAGGAGAAGGGGGCGACAGAGGATGAGATGGTTGGATGGCATCACCGATGGACATGAGTTGGAGCAAACTCAGGGAGATAGCGGAGGACAGGGAAGCCTGGCATGCCACCGTCCATGGGGTCGCAAAGACTCAGACATGACTTAGGGACTGAAAACCAGCAAAGGGTTCTCTCCCTCCTCCCCTGCCTTCCTCCTTTCTTTCCCAACTTGTCAGCCAGGCCAAGTGTGAGCTTTCGCTGTGTACAAAGCAGAACAGTCTGCAGACCTGAAATGAGACACGTAGACACACAGGATGATGTGCCTGTGGCCACGGCATAGTCTTGAGCCAGGCCCAGGTTGGTCCAGGCTTTGTTGCAGGAGCAGAAGTCTGGGAGGTGATGACCCTCACTCCCCCAGGGCCGCCCGCTAGAGGTGGCAGAGCTGGGATTTCCCTCCAGGGGACCCTGAGGCCACCCTCCTCCCCACAGCTTCCAGGGCCAGAGGGTGCATCCCCCTTAAAAGTAAAGGCTGAGGGCCACCCCCTGGGGGAAAGATGACCATGGAAACCGGGGAGACAGGGCCAGCCATCCCCCAGAATGGGAGCAGGCAGTGCGCACACCCCAACCAGGCGCCCCACCGCCTGGGCCGCTGCACAGGACCTAGCTGGTTAGAGGGCCCAACGGCGCCCCTCCCCGCATACGTGCTCTCGCTGCCCCTGACTTACAGGGGACGCAGTGCAGGTGAGGGGCTCACTAAACAGCCAGACAAGGCGGGGTACCTGGAACGCCACAGTTCACACTGGTTTAGTTCAACAGGGTTTGCCTGCTCCAAACTCTGCACCTTACCCCTTTGCGCTGTAGCTCCGATCCTAATTCGGAACCAGTCTGAGCGCTGCCCCCAGCTCGGGCCAGGCGGTTCTGCCAGGCTCCCTGCAAGTTCCCCTCCCTGGACATGGCCATAAGCGGGCCAGGAGACCGTGTGGACCCGGGTGTCCCCAGCCACCCTAGTGCCAGGTCCCGGGGTCTTCCCCAGGGCTGTGCCCAGCAGTCGTCCACACCTCCCCTCCCCTCCCTGCCCCTCCACATGCTGCCAGGCTGTGCCAGGGCAGAGGCCAGTCCCGAGCTTGCTTTGGGCAGACGCCGGCCCTGGGTGGACTTCGCTTTCCCTGGTGCTAAGCTGTCCCTTGAACCGGAAGGCCCGTCCCAAATGACTCTGACCTCTAGTTGACCCCGAGCTGGGCGCAGCCCCTTCCGCGGTGTTCAAGGCTGTTTCGCTGAGTGACTCTCGGAACCTCAGCTTCTGCACTGGGAAATGGAGACAGCCGTGATCCTGACTTCTCAGGGCTGCTCTGGGGACCACCCCGCACCCGCACTAACCCGGGCAAGTTGGGTCAGCGGAGGGGCGAGGCCTGGCTGCCGGGAAGCCCCGGCCGCCCTGGCATCTGGTGAGGCTGGGGGCAGTCAGGACCTTGTCTTATTGAGAAGACTCGGCAGCAGAGGAATTCCAGAATCGAAGTTTCGACCTGCCCTGTGAAGCCTGGCACCCACACCCCCAGCCGCAGGGACCACTGCCTGCCTCTTCCTGGGCATAATGACCCCAATTGTGCCCCTTTTCAACTCCAGCCCCGCAAACCCCGCCTCCTCTGGGTGCAGGACGGTCTTGTCTCCCCTCCCTGGCCCCAAGCAAGGAGAAGGTGGTTTACTTGCTACTCAGTCCCAGCTTGAATGCCCCCCGGCCGTCCCCCCTAACCTCAGCGGGCACAGCATCCACTCACTAAATTACTCACGGCCCACCCAGCCTCCACCACCTACCCCCAGGGGCCTAGAGCCCTGCCCGCCGCAGAGAAGACACTCAGAAACTATCTGCTGATGGAGGGCGTGAATCCTGGTTCCACTTCAGTTCAGTTGCTCAGTCGTGTCCGACTCTTTGCGACCCCATGAACCACAGCGGTTCCCCTGGGACCCCACAAAACCGTTTTCCACTGGGGTGCGCAGGAGGACACTGTCAGCGCAGCACCCGACCCGCAGGGCAGCCCGTGTCGCCACCTCCGCGCAGCCCTCCCCACGGAGCCCCCTGCCCCAGCTCTTCTTTTCCAGGGTCCTTTGTCTCCGGGCCTGGGCTCTGCCCTCCAGCATCAGGGGAAGCTGTCCCTGCAGGGCCCAGCGCGGAGAGCGCAGGCCTGTCTGGGTGAGCTAGCTGGGCAAAGTCCCTGCGCTCCGTGGGCAACCTGGGTTATCACCTGGAAGAGACTGAGGCTCGGCCCAGTGGACTGGGCCCGCGGCAGCCCGGAAACGCAGACGCCTTGCGAAGGGAAGGCGCAGTCCCTTTCACCACCGCGTGCCCCTGCCCTCCCCGATCCCTGCCCGCTCGCAGAGGTGGCAAGGGGGCGGCGCACAGCCCCGGGAATCGCGGAGGCCCGCGCGGGGAAGTCAGGTCGAGCAGGCCCTCAGTGGCCGCCCGTGGCCTCCCGGGCCTGGGTCTCGCATGGGGCGCCGCGGCCTGGGTGCCAAGGGCAGCGGGCGTGTCCCGTGGAACGGCTCCGAGGGCAGGTCCATCCCCTTGAGGGGCATCCGCTCACCTCATCCCTCTAGCCGTCTGGCCTGCCACGTCTTGGCATTTTAAGCCGGACAAAGTGCCTCCCCCTGGGTGGTCGGGTTTCCTGCCAGGTTTCCCTGGGCTTCGGTTTGATCTCTCCGGAGAGGCGCCTCCCACTCCCCCGAGGCCACGGGCTCGGGACTGCAGGCTCCCCCGGGCCGGCAACCCAAGAACTAACCCCCGACTCCTTAGAAAATGCCTCCTTCTGACTCTGAGAAAGCTAGCCAGGGGAGCCCGCCGGCTTCTGATGGGCGCATCCTTTTGATGGGCTGAGGTCACGCAAGGCGGTGGAGAGCTCCCGCGGGACCCAGCGCCTGTCCTGAGAGCAGCCGAAGCGCCCCCAGCCCCACCGGCCGGAAGAGAGGGCGCGGGACAGAGCGCGTGGCGCCCGCAGTGGGCACGGGGCGCGATGGGACTTCCAAGCGCTTAGAAGGAAGCCGGGCGAGCCCGGTCTGACTCCTCGGTTGCCGCCGCCCCTCTGCAGGGGCGCTGGTTTCGAGGTCTGCTCCTGGCGCCTGCTCCCCCCGACCCCCAGCACTGAAAAACCCGCTGCCCCCAGCGAGGGCCCTGAGGCCCCAGGCCTGGCCCTCGGCAGCCCAGCCTCAGGAACCCCGACGCTAAGCTTCGGGGGAGGGGGAGGGCTTCCAGAGTTGGGATTCCCGTGGGGAGAATGGGGCTCCCGTAGCATCTTGGGCCTTTAAAGCTGGGGGTGCAGCGTCAGAGCTGCTGTGGACACAGGGCATTAGCGCTCTCGCTCTTCCCCACCGCCCTCCACCCCGTGGCCTCTGCCAGGAGCCGCGGTGGGTCTTCACTTCCCCGACGGAGAAGCTGGATCCAGTGGCCTCTGCAAGGCTGAGTGCGGGGATCACCCGCCTCCGTTTTCCCCAAGACGGCAGGCAGTGATGCCGTCTCTAGAAATGAGCCCAGAGCACGTCACCTGTCGACCACAGCCTGTGCCCCGCGTCAGAACCGGAGCGCCGTGGGCGAACCCGCAAAGGTGCCCCAAAGCCCAGGAGCCCGGGCCGCTCCGACGCCGAAAACCTGCGCGGCCCGGGCCCCCGCGCGCGGAACCCGCGGGGCCTGGCTGCGCTCGCCCAGCGCGCTTTGTCGCGGCTCTAACCGAATGCGTTCCCAGCGACGGAGGGCTGACCTTGAACACCGCCCCACCCCCGCCCTAAGCCGTGCCTGTGCCCTTGGGTCGCGGCTGTGGACGCAGCGTTCGCGGGCTCCTGCGTCTCCCCTCGGTGTTAAACTCCCCAAACGAAGCCGCCGCCTCTCACCCCGACGGTCCCCGCTCCGCTCCGCGGGCCCTGAGCCCTTTCCGGCCTGGCCTGAATCCTGCGGCCGCCGCCACCACCTCCCGCCCTGGGCCCGGGTCAGCCCGGCCCGAGTGATCCAGTTCTTACCGCTGCCGGCCCGGCCCTGCGCTCCTGCGGCTCCGCGCTCCCCTGATCTGCGCTCATCACCCCGGGGCCCCGGGGCAGGCGGCCTGACCGACCGGGAACTTCGGACGGGCGGCGCTTCCGTCCCGAAGGCTGACCTCCCCACCCCCACCAGACCGCGGCGCGGGGCGCTGAGTCGCCCCCACAGCCGGGAACCGGGCCTCCCCCGCCAGCAGAGCCCCCTCCGCCTCCGCGTCTGCTTGTTTAACCTTCCCACCGAGCGCTGACCCCGCACCCCGCCAGACGCTGCCCGCCGGGTCAGGCAGGGGGCGCTTGGGGCCAGGGAGGCCGAGACCTCGCGGTGAGTGGCAGACCCTCCGCTTGTCCATCCTGGAAGCGCAGGGGCGCCGGCGAGGCCTGGGGGCCCGGGCCCCCCCGCACCTACCACAGGAGGGCGGCTGTCCGCTTTGACATCTTCCTGGGAACCGAGTCTCCCTTTGCTCTCGCTGCCCACGGGGTGCCGGGCCCCCGCAGCTGGAGCTACACAGTCCTGTGGCCCATCAAGGCGAAAACGTGGCCTCTTATTCACAGATTGAGAAGTAGGAAGACTTCAAGGCAGTGCCAGCCAAGAGCCGTGCTGAGCATTGGGCCCGGTGCGGCTGGACAGGCCCCCACAAGCTCACAGGCCTCTCTTCAGGCCCTTCCCTCTCTCTTCAAGAGTTCAGGCCTGGGGCCCTCTGCTCTGGGAAGTACCGGGACCCGGGAAGCAGGGCAGGCGGGTGGGCTGGACAGCAGCTGGAAGACCAGGCCCGCAAGTGAGCCTCAGGCCCCTGGCATTTGGCCACCGCCAAGCCACCCCAAGCCAGAGCAGTCTGGCTGAGCGCAGGCTGGGGAGTTCGGTCTTGAACAATCCCCTACACAGAAGTCGGGGGGCACCGGGCTGGGCTGGGGACCCTGGGTCTGCAGCCGCGGCCAGCCCTAGAGCCTTGGGCAACTCAGGGTCCAGCCTGCTTGCTCTGAAGCCCCGTGACCTCAGGGTGCAGAGGGCTTATCAGGCAGGGTCTGGCCACCTGGATTTTAGGGTAGATGCCCTCTGGGCCCCAAGGCCCTGAGGGGCCCAAGACCGGTATTCACCAGGGCTTAAGGTTTGTCCAAAAGTGTTACATTGCTATGCTTTTCAAGTGAAAGCCTAGTGATTGTATTAATTTTAGGTGCACAGAGTCCATCACCAAATTAACAGAAGTTTGAGCAACTCTGGGAGATAGTAAAGGACAGGGAGGCCTGGCGTGCTGCAGTCCATGGGGTCGCAAAGAGTCAGACACGCCTGAGCGACTGAACAAGAGGCCATCCACTCCTGTGCGCCTCTGGGCGTGTTTCTCCCATGCTAAGAGTTTTGCCCCCTGTACGGCGGGGAGGGTAAGTGGCCTCCGGGTATGGGGGGCTGGGAGGGGCTGGGAACACCAGGGCCTCACGTCCCCAGGGGCACCCCGTGCTCAAGCGCGTCTTCATTTTCCTGTTTTAGCCTCAAAGGACTGTCACATCCTTTCAGGAGACCAGGAAATGGAGGCCCAGAGGAGCTGGGTAACTCACCCCAAATCGTCTGGCTGACCCTGGGCTCTGGCCCTCACTCGCGATGATGGTCCACACCAGTGGGTGGGCGCTGGGTTGCCTTCAGGGGGGATGTCCTAGATCTGGGGACCCAGTGGGGCTGGAGAAGCTGGAGGGACCCAGGGCAGAGTCTGTGGAGACCCCGGGTAGACGAGGCACGGACCCCTAGCTCGCGCCGATCCCCCACGTCTCCCGCACCCAGAGACGCTCCTCTTCTCCGGCCTGGGGGTGGAACCCCACCTCTTCGGGGAACAGCTGGCCCAGGCGTCCGCTCCTCTCAGGCCTCGGTTTCCCTCCTTGTAAAGCACTGGTGGGCAGGGCCGTCAGCTCTGCTGTCACTCGAGTTGGGGAAGCCGCCGGCGGTTTCCGGAGCACCCCCACCCCCAGGGAGGAGGCATCTGTGTGGGGTGAACCCAGCACACCCCTCAACCGGCACGCACTGCCCCCCCCCTCCATGGGTGCAGACCCTGAAAGGGCCTCCGGGCCCATGGGGGCACCAGGAAGCACGAGAGCCCCTTGACTGGTGTGTGTCGGGGGGCTGACAGAGCCTGCAGGTCTTGGAGACCCAGCCTCACACTCCTTCCTTGCTGCCAGGAGCCTGGGTTGGGGGGAGTGCTGGGTCCCCGCTGGTGGCCGGCCCCTGACCCAGCCGGCTCTCCCGACCCGCAGCTGGGCTGCAGGGGGTTGATGGGAGAGGAGGCTGGGGCCACGTGGACGCCTGGACAAGGACTCCGTGGGGACCCCGGGCCCTCCTCCCCTTGACCTTGCATCTGGTGTGGGTTAGGGACGGAGCATCCTGGGATTGACTCCCAGGATGAGCCGGCGTTTTCCCACTCTTCAAGGGTGGGATTGTGGTGGGGGGATGGGGTGAGGGTAGGGGGTGAGGAGCATGGGGCCCGAGTTCTGTCAACAACCTTGGGAGGTAACCGGCTACCCTCTGCCCACTGCCCAGGAAGCAGGCCCCGAGAAGTTAGGGAGCTTGCTAAGGCCACACAGCATCAGGGAGGGTGGATCTGAATCCCAGATACAGGACTGCTGTCTGCCACCAGCCTCTGCAGAACCAAGGGGGTGCAGGCAGACCCCCTGTGGGGAAGACGCGAACTGCAAACCCATTTCCTGAAGGAAAGTTACTAGGCTCAAAATAGCCTGGAGTTAAAACTCCCCTCCAGGTCCTCCCCACCATTCTATGCAAAACAAAAAACTCTCACACCTGAAGAGAAAAATGGACATTAAGGTTGATTACACCCAGCTCCCAGCCGGGTCCAGCCTCTGGCGGATCTCCAAAATTCCTTGCCCCAGCCATTTAGGGATAACTGCTGCAAACAAACTTGGAGAACAGACCCCCTTAAGACAGTAACCTCCACATACATGCCTATATATACTGAGTCTTTTCTTGGGTAAGTGCAGCAGCTCACTCATCTGACTGCTGACCCCTTCTCGCCTCATTAAAGGTGATCTGTTCCTGGAAAGTGCCGGTCTCCTTCTTTTTCTGAACCTCCCCTTCTCCTCCAGGCTTTGATCGCTCTGCCTTCCAGAGCACCTGCATTTTGCAAGGCCTGACTCTGAAGGGCAGAAATTTACATGGAAATAAGTCCCCGGAACCTAGGACCCCAGGCTTTTCAGTCCATCGCAGGCTCTGATTAAGTCAGGCGCAACAGGACCGACCTGTTTAGAGACGATTCAGCCAAGCTCTTCAGAGGTCTCAGCTTCGGAAGAAGTCGTCTCTGGCATGCCCAGTCCTACATGAGATCACGACCCAGCCCAGAGGAAAGCGGGTGTTATCTGGGAAGCTGGAGGGTTTTCAACGCCTCCCCCTAAGGAGTCTGAATTTTTTTTTCAAATGAACACTTTTAGGAATAGTTCACCCAGAAATGGCTCTGGAGTTTGGAATCTGCCGCTGCTGCTGCTGCTAAGTCGCTTCAGTCGTGTCCGACTCTGTGCGACCCCATAGACGGCAGCCCATGAGGCTCCCCCGTCCCTAGGATTCTCCAGGCAAGAACACGGGAGTGGGTTGCCATTTCCTTCTCCAATGCATGAAAGTGAAAACTGAAAGTGAAGTCACTCAGTCATGTCCGACCCTCAGCGAACCCATGGATTGCAGCCCACCAGGCTCCTCCATCCATGGGAGTTTCCAGGCAAGAGTGCTGGAGTGGGGTGCCACTGCTTTCTCCGTTGGAATCTGAGGCAGTAGTTTCCAAGTAGCTCAATATTCTACGCAGAAAGCAACACAAATGACCCCTCCCCCATCCATAGGCGCCTTCCTCCTTCCTTCCCTCCCTTCCTCCTCCCCTTTGTTCCTCCTTCCTACTCCTGAAGAATCTTTCCAGGTGCCTAGGATGCACCAAGCATCGGTCTAGTTTCTGGACCAAGAGCAAGCAACCAGGGTCCAGCCCACGCGGGACTCGTGGCCTTGATATTAGTTCACCCTCGCTGGCCTGTGAGGCAGCTCGTTCGCCTAATTCATTTTAGAATCACAGACGCTGAGGCCCAGGGAGGTGAAGTGACTTGCCTCAGGTCGCCCAACATAGGGGTAGGTTCCTTAACGCGACGCTGAGCGCCAGCGCATCCTCCGTGCGCGGAGGCTGTCCCGCCCCTGCCCTGTCCGTCACGGTCTTTGTCCCGCCCACTCAGCCGCCGCAGTCTAAGCGTTACCCATCGCTGTGCTGGACCCCGGCGCCGGGTGACCGCAGCGCTGGGCTCGCGTGGCAGTTGACTGGCTGAGCAAGGAAGGGCCCCAAGAGCCAAAGGCAGAGTCTAAGCAGAAGAGTGCCACTCCCCTCGGCCGGCATCATCACCCCACTGTGGTTTTCATTAGAGTCTGGCGCTTCCCGCCGCCCCATCGGAGCTAAAAGCACTTTGGCTTACATCTGCTGATCAAACCCGGGAGGAAACCCAGAAAAAAAAAATAAATAACATCCATATTGTTGTCAGAGCACATTTTTGGCTCTCGATTTGAGATTAGCTTAATATTTGTCTAATGCTCACAACAGTAAATTTTTTCCTGTCTGGAAACGTGATAATGATCTTTAAGAGAAAGTATCTTTGGATGGAGGCAAGGCTGATTCCTGTGTGAAGCTTCGGCATGCTCAGAGCAATTGTGTTTTCATGTGTTTCCTTGGAGGAATCACAGAGATGCATCTGGGTAATGTTTGTCATCATTTTTTATATTTTAAAAATATGTGCCTCACTCCCTACTCCCAGAGCTGCTGAGTTATGAGGATCGTATCAAGCTAGCACCTTGCGGACTGCTGGCGTCTCTCATCGTGAGTGCTTGAAATCCGGTGCTCCGTGGCTTAGTTCTCTGCTTTCCCACAGTACTTCCTCAATCACCGAGGCTATTTCACAGCTGGGAAGACCACGCCTGAGGCAGTGTGGCCGCTGGGGCCCGGGAACGGGACCCAGGTCCCCGCTGGGTCTGGACTTTATTTCCCAAACCAGTGCTGAGGATTTCCTGTCTCTGCTGGAAGGGGGCCCGGCCCTGCTGGTGCTGCTGGGCTGGTTGATGTCCGGCTCTTCTGAACCTCACCGTTTTCTCTTGGAAATCTTGCCCACTCTCGTTCAGGAAGGAGGGCTAGGGGAGGTCAGTCTGACTGTAGCAGACTTTGTTCTCGTTTGCCCCAGAAGCAGCTGTGGGCTGGGGGGCAGGGGAGGCCCGGTTCCCCACCATCACCTCTCTCTCCCCCTGCCCCCGTGGTGGGCCTCAGCTCGCACAGCCTCAAACAGACTGATCGTCGATGAACAGATGTCTTCAGAGATACTGGTTTCCCAAGCATCCCGCCTGTGAGTCCCAGGGCAGCGCTGGTCCAGGCTCTGCACAGGTGGACAGAGGTCTCCAACGGAAGCCCCTGAGCAGCCTTTCCCCTCGGATGTTAGGTGGGGGTGGATCGGGTGACCGCTGCGAGACTCAGAGCCGAGCGTCCCGTCACTTCCCAGTACACCCCAAACTCTGAGTGGCCCCCTCAACACCCCGAGTCTCGCTCTGAAGAGCCTTGTCCTGCAGGGTTCCTCGGAGAAGGGTCTGGCTGGTGAGGGATGCTGGCTCCCACCTTCCCCTCGATCCCCGACCCCACGGAGCGCCCTGTGATGTTGGCTAGGTGGGCGCCTCCCCACTCCTCATGCATGGAGAGCCTTGTCCTGAGCTCTGTGGAGTCCACTCAGGGGACCAAAACCACCCCTGGTCATTTAACAGAGACCTTCATATAGTGAACAGCTGGCCGGGTGTCAGAGAACTGAAAGGGGTGGAAAGAGACCCAAGATGCAGCTGTATCCCTGGGGCTGGAGCAACGGGGCAGAGGAAGGGGGCGCGAGCCACGAGCCTTCCCACCCCGGCGGTGGGGAAGACTGCTAGCTGGACTCGGGGGGGCAGCAGCAGGAGGAGCTTCAGTCATCCACCCGTCCGCCCGTCCGCCCGCCCTTCCGTCCTCCTGTGCCTTCAGCCAAGCAGTAGCCTCCATTCCACACTTATTAAGCACAGTCTGCCCAGTGCCCAGCTGCTGCTGGCATGAACCGGGAGCCAGTGAGGCTGGTCCCTCGGAACCTGCGGTCAGCAGCAGTGCCGGCCGGATCGCTGGCTGTGGGCTGTAGAGGGGCCCAGAGCGTTCTCCCCTCCCTGCCCCCCAGCCGTCATCACTCAGCTTCTCCCGGCTTTCTGGGAAATGGGTTGGTAACGCCAGCCCTCCTGGGCACTAGTGACCCTCAGGGCGGGTAGTGGCGGGTCCCAGGTGCACCGCAGGTCAGCAGCAGGGTTCTCTGCCGTCCCTGCCACCCCCTGGGCTCACCCTCACCCGAGCCCTGCCGTCTTTCCCCTACGGCCCACCCTGGGCTGGTGCCCGTGTGCTAGAGGGGCTTCCGGGATGCTCTCGCTGGGAGCTCCGGCCAGAGAAAGCAGGACCGGGAGGGCTGAGAGTGTCTGATCTTCTGGGACCTAATGAAAACTCTCAGACGCCTCCAAGTTTCTGTCTCAACTTCAAAAGGCATCAAGGTTTTAGGCTCTGCGGCCACTTCGGGCCTATGGCCCCTCCCAGGAGCTGCAGGAGAGGGCCTTCCCTCTCGGCAGGCGGGCGGGCTGGGCCATTCAAAAGCAAATGGCCCAGAGCAACCGCCCTGCTGTCTCAGGGCTTCAGGATCAGCGGGAGTGATGCCCAGTCACGGAGCCCTAGGGGCCAGGCGAGGGCGGCCTCAGGCCAGCACGCCGCTCCGCCCAGTGACCTCACCGGGGAGGGGGCGAGCCAGGGGCTGCTGGAAGGCTCTTGGGGCAGGAGGGGAGGGCCGCCCACTGAACTCTGCTCTGGCTTTCTTTCCCAAAGGCCCGGTGGGGCCTGCTGACGGATGGCTGGGTAATCTGTCCTGAGCGGAGCGGAGGGGACCCAGTGGGCCGTGAAGAGCCCCTTTCCGCACCCCCTCCTCCCAACCCTCCCCGGAGTTTGCTTTACAAATTAGAGAAGGGCACCAGGGTCACATCCGAGAAGCCAGCTCGGGGTCAGAGCAGCCCAGGGGAGTGGGACGCGGGGTCCTGTCCCTGGTGGGGGGACCTCGGCTGACTAAAAAAAAAATAAATAACATCCATATTGTTGTCAGAGCACATTTTTGGCTCTCGATTTGAGATTAGCTTAATATTTGTCTAATGCTCACAACAGTAAATTTTTTCCTGTCTGGAAACGTGATAATGATCTTTAAGAGAAAGTATCTTTGGATGGAGGCAAGGCTGATTCCTGTGTGAAGCTTCGGCATGCTCAGAGCAATTGTGTTTTCATGTGTTTCCTTGGAGGAATCACAGAGATGCATCTGGGTAATGTTTGTCATCATTTTTTATATTTTAAAAATATGTGCCTCACTCCCTACTCCCAGAGCTGCTGAGTTATGAGGATCGTATCAAGCTAGCACCTTGCGGACTGCTGGCGTCTCTCATCGTGAGTGCTTGAAATCCGGCGCTCCGTGGCTTAGTTCTCTGCTTTCCCACAGTACTTCCTCAATCACCGAGGCTATTTCACAGCTGGGAAGACCACGCCTGAGGCAGTGTGGCCGCTGGGGCCCGGGAACGGGACCCAGGTCCCCGCTGGGTCTGGACTTTATTTCCCAAACCAGTGCTGAGGATTTCCTGTCTCTGCTGGAAGGGGGCCCGGCCCTGCTGGTGCTGCTGGGCTGGTTGATGTCCGGCTCTTCTGAACCTCACCGTTTTCTCTTGGAAATCTTGCCCACTCTCGTTCAGGAAGGAGGGCTAGGGGAGGTCAGTCTGACTGTAGCAGACTTTGTTCTCGTTTGCCCCAGAAGCAGCTGTGGGCTGGGGGGCAGGGGAGGCCCGGTTCCCCACCATCACCTCTCTCTCCCCCTGCCCCCGTGGTGGGCCTCAGCTCGCACAGCCTCAAACAGACTGATCGTCGATGAACAGATGTCTTCAGAGATACTGGTTTCCCAAGCATCCCGCCTGTGAGTCCCAGGGCAGCGCTGGTCCAGGCTCTGCACAGGTGGACAGAGGTCTCCAACGGAAGCCCCTGAGCAGCCTTTCCCCTCGGATGTTAGGTGGGGGTGGATCGGGTGACCGCTGCGAGACTCAGAGCCGAGCGTCCCGTCACTTCCCAGTACACCCCAAACTCTGAGTGGCCCCCTCAACACCCCGAGTCTCGCTCTGAAGAGCCTTGTCCTGCAGGGTTCCTCGGAGAAGGGTCTGGCTGGTGAGGGATGCTGGCTCCCACCTTCCCCTCGATCCCCGACCCCACGGAGCGCCCTGTGATGTTGGCTAGGTGGGCGCCTCCCCACTCCTCATGCATGGAGAGCCTTGTCCTGAGCTCTGTGGAGTCCACTCAGGGGACCAAAACCACCCCTGGTCATTTAACAGAGACCTTCATATAGTGAACAGCTGGCCAGGTGTCAGAGAACTGAAAGGGGTGGAAAGAGACCCAAGATGCAGCTGTATCCCTGGGGCTGGGGCAACGGGGCAGAGGAAGGGGGCGCGAGCCACGAGCCTTCCCACCCCGGCGGTGGGGAAGACTGCTAGCTGGACTCGGGGGGGCAGCAGCAGGAGGAGCTTCAGGTCAGGGGCGCGGAGCCCAGGGGCAACAGGAGCGGGTTTCCTCTGCACCCGTGTCTCCCCTGCAAATCCCACCTCGAAGCTTCCGTCACACCATGAGCTCCCCAGCACACATCTGGCACGGACCAGCATCCACCAGGCGTGTTCTGCTCCTGAGGTTACGGTCACAGGTGACCCCACAGTGAGTGTCTGAAACGATATAGGTTTCTTCTGTCCCAGCCCTGGAGTCAGACTCCGGGAATCGGGGTGTGGCCGGAGTCAACCCCCTCCAGGAGCTCTGGGGGGAGGGAGAAGCCTTCCTGCCTCTTCTAGCCCCTGGGGACTCCAGGTGTGCCTGGGCTCACGGCCACATCACTCCCGTCTCTGCTTCCGTCACACGGCTCCTCCCCATGGGTCTGCACCCAAATCTCCCTTTCTTCCTTTTCTCTTGGCAGGATGCCAGCCGCTGAAGGTGTGCAGAGGGACCAGTTCACAACTGCCGCTGAACGTGAGACCCAGCTGAGAAGTCACCGCCACTGTGAAGGCGTCCCTCACTCCCAGTGATGTTAGCCCCCTCTCCGGGGATCTCAGAGCCCTGCACGCACCTCTGTGATGACACAGTTCATCCAGCCCCGCTTCCTTCCACCCTTCCACCCCTCCTTCCTTCCTTTCATCCACCCATCCATCTACNTCTGTATGGCCTGCAAAGCCAGAACTATTTATTATCTAGCCCTTTACAGGAGAAGTTTGCTGCCTCCTGCGTTTAGGTGTACAGGGAGTGGGAGAAAATTATTATTCATTCATTCGGTTACTCCGTCAGTATATACAGAGCACCTATTCTAGGCACAGCAGCAAATAAGACAGAGTCCATTCCTTTCCAGAGCTGACCTTCTGGGAGAAGACAGATGTAATTCAGGCCCTCGCACAGCAAGTAAATATATAATTATCGTCTATAGCAGTGGCTGTGACACAAGGTCCATGGGGTTATGAGAGCATCCTGGGATGTCAGGGAGGACTTCCAGGAGGAAATGACAATGAACTAAAGCATGAAGTGGAACATTCTAGCCACAGGAGGGGTGGAATGGCATGCCACGTAAAAGAAGCAGTGTGTGCTAATGCCCTGAGGGAGAAGGGAAGTGAGAATTTCAGGGCCGAAAGCCTGGAGGAGGTGGCCAGAGTCCCTAAGGCCCTCACCTGTGCCCTGGCTTCTACCCAACCCCCATCTACCTGTCTCTTATACACATCTAGATGTGTATAAGAGACAGGGGCGTGAGTGAGTGGGGGCGTGGTGGGGGGCGCTGGGGGTGCAGACCCGGGGTGGGGGTGGGTCTGAGCCCAGGTCCGGATAAGAGGGTCTGGAGAGCAGGCTGGTCTGACCCCAAGGCCCGAGGCTCCTCCTCCTCCCACTACCTAAAGACAGGAGGCTGCAGACCCGCCAAGATGCAGACTGTCGCCCTAGATGCAGACATGCCTGCCGTCTCTCCACCGCCCCTGCACGCGCCCTCCGGTCTCTTTGCCTGGTGGCTTGGCCTCTCACCCGCGCGAGGTGAGCCGTCTCCTTGAATCTGGCCTTGTGACTTGCTTTGGCTCCAGAGGCTGTGACAGTGTGGGGTTCTGGCCCTCGTGGGCCCTGAGACCACCACGTGCAGGAGCCAGGCCAGCCCCGGGCTGGAGGAGAAGCCAGAAGCGGTCAGCCTGCCCCGGGAGGCGGCCCCACCACACCCAGGGTGAGTAGCAGCAAGCACAGCAGCACATGTGCCTCGGGGTAGGGGCGGTTTCCCGCAGCAACAGGGGACTCGCAGATCTTACCTCTGGGTCCTGAATATCTGGGAGTTTTCATCCCGTTCAGGGGGCTCAAGGAGCGCTTTGGACTGGAAGAGAAATGTCACAGGCAGAATTGTGTCTCCTCCAAATTAATGGTGAAGTCCTAACCCCAGGATCTCAGAAGCGACCTTATAGGGAAGCAGGGTCAACGTAGACTAATTAGTTATTAATAACACGAGGGCCTACTGGAGCCAGTGGGCCCCGCCCGCCCCGCTATGTCTCGTGTGTTATTGTTTGTTATTGTTGTTTTGCTAAGTCGAGTCCGACTCTTTCGCAATGCCATGGACCGTAGCCCTCCAGGCTTCTCTGCCCATGGGATTCTCCAGGCAAGGGTACTGGAGTAGATTGCCGTTTCCTTCTCCAGGGGATCTTCTTGACCCAGGGGTTGAACCCGCATCTCCTGCATTGGCAGGTGGATTCTTTACCACTGAGCCACCTGGGAAACCCCTGGTAGCCTTATAAAAAGGCAAAATGGTGACACAGACGTGCATGCTGGGAGGAGGCCACGTGCAGATGGAGGTGGAGGCCTAGCGTGACGAAGTCAGGGAACCCACAGACCCCCGGGGAGGAGGCCTAGAGGAGTATCCCTTACCACCTCAGAAGGAGCCAGCCTTGCCAGCCCCTTGACCTCTGACTTCTGCCCCAGAATCAGATCTCTGCTGTTGAAGCCACCTCACTTGCATTGCATTGTTACAGCAGTGCTAGAAAAAGCTGCTGCGGGAAAATGAAAGCGAGGGGGACATTTTCAGGCCCCGGCTTCCCAGTGTGCCGGCTGGGGAGTTCCCTGCGTCTTTAAGAAAGAGCAGGAGGGGCTCCCCTCTCTGAGACACTCTCACAGCCAACCGCCCCGATACTAGGTGGATCAGAGCAGAGATGCTCTTAAGCGCATCGCTGACTTATTTAGCTGTGTTCACGCTTTCACTCTGCAAGGCTGCTGCTAGGGGTGTGCTCCAGAGACGCACGGGGGTAGTTACAGAAAGACTCGTGCGCACGGCTCTTCTTTGCAAGACGTGTCTTGGTGACCCAGCAGAGCACTGGTCAATGCTTCTCATGAGTCGTTACGTCTCTGGCTGGAAAATCACAGAGGTGGTGCGTCTGGACTCGCATCGCATCTGAGAGCCCTCGGCACTCGGCACGGCTGACGCCTTTGCTCCCTCGATGAAAGCGACCCCCTCAGGTCTGCCAGCGGTCTCCACTGCAGAGTGAGTCCTTTTCCTTTGGAAGTCAGGAAATGCTGTGTAGGCGGGACACGGAGACTTTGTATTACCCCATTCCTCCGTCTTGTTTGCAATTAACCATTCATTACGCTATGCAAAGGGCTTCTCTGGTGGCTCAGCGGTAAGGAATCTGCCTGCAGTGTGGAAGATGCAGGTTCAGTGCCAGAAACAAGATCCCGCTGGAGAAGGAGATGGCAACTGCTCCAGCATTCCTGCCTGGAGAATCCCGTGGACCGAGGAGCCTGGCGGGCCACAGTCCACGGGGTCACAAGTAGGACACGAGTTAGTGAATAAACCACCACCGCTGCCGCCGCCACCACACTCTGAAAGCGTGGGCCGTGGATTCCTCCGTGATTCCGCAGGTTTTCGTCCGTCACTGACATGCCTCACTGTGCTGCTCAGCTCATCGCATATCGGGGTCCTTTTCTTCCGGGGCTGTGACTCCGCACGCCAGGCCCCATCTCTGCTCCCACTTCAGAGCTGAATTGTCTAGAGTGAAAGGGAAGAACTGGCAGGTCTCACAGCCCTGTCCTGCAGACTTTCCCCTGTCACAGCCAGCCCCGACCAGCAGAGCTTCCGGGTGGTGGGTGGGCATGAACCACCCCTCTGTGGCCGAAGCTTGCAAGGTCCTGTGACCGCAGAGCCCCCTGTAGCCAGCAGAGCTAGAGAGTGGCGGGTGGGGCGGGGGTGGAATTGAACACTTTTAGGCAAATAGCAACCGAGAAAATAGCGGCTGAGTTCAGGAATGACACCAGCGCCAGCACCCCCACGCCCACCCAGGGGGCTTCAAAAGGGTGCACTGTGAAAGAGGCAAAGCCCGTGGGGCTGGGCTGAGATGCAGGAGCTACCGCAGCTGCTGCGTTTATGGAGGCGAGGTGAAATTCACATACATAAAGCCGGCCACGCCAGAGGGTGCGATTCTGGGGCATTTAGGACGTTCACAATGTTTCGGCACCTCCACCTTCTGTCTCTCCCAGAACATTTCTGTCATCCGAAAGAAACCCGCACCCATTAGCAGGCAGCCTCCACCCCCACCCCCAGCCCCTGGAACCGCACGGACTTGTCCATTGTGGACATTTCACTTAGATGGAGTCCGACACCACAGGGCCATTCATAATCAGCTTCTTTTACTTGGCAGGACGTTTTCAAATTCCATCCACACAGTAGCACAAATCAATACTTCATTCCTTCTTATGGCTGAAAAAATGTTCCACAGGCGCGGTCTCTGGATACACCACAATTTATTCACGCATTCATCTGCTTTCCCCACAAATGTGCTGAGGTATCATTCACAGAGAAGACTGCCTATGTTTCAAGCGTACAACGTGCTGCTCTGATACGTGAATATGTTGTGAAATGATTCCCACGGTCCAGTTATTTATCACAAAAGGCCACCTCACACAGTTACCTTTAAACAAAAATGTACTTTGGGGTGAGAATGTTCAAGACTCACCCCTTAGCAAATTCAAAATGTACAATACAGCTTACATCTTTGTATGAATAACAGTATTAATAATTGTAGTCACAAATTAGATCCCAGAATTTACTTCTCTTAGAACCGAGAGTTCAGCTGCTTGGACCTGCGCCTCCCGCTTTCCCTGCCCCCAGCCCCGAGCAACCGCCGTGCCCCTCTCGGCTCCTACGAGTGTGACTGCATTTTTCATAATTCTCTTGTAAGCGACACCATACACAGAAAATGATGCTCTTGTTCTGTCTGCGTTATATCACTCGGCATAACGTCCTCCAAGTGTGTTCATGTCGCAAATGGTAAGATCTCCTTCTTTTTTGTGGTTGAGTAATATTTAATTGTGTATATATATATAATACTGTATTTTCTTTATCCTTTGACAGTTTGCTTCCTCCTCTCAACTCTGCTAACACACGAATGCGGCAGCAAACACAAGGGTGTGGCTGTCTCTGTGAGACACTGATTTTGTCTCCTTTGCATATACACCCAGAAGTGGGATCGCTGGCTCATCCGGCAGCTCTCGTTTTGGGTTTTTGAGGAACCTGCACGCTATGTTCCGTAGAGGCTG
This sequence comes from Cephalophus harveyi, assembly GCA_006410635.1. Lineage (NCBI taxonomy): Eukaryota > Metazoa > Chordata > Mammalia > Artiodactyla > Bovidae > Cephalophus > Cephalophus harveyi. The sequence continues at coordinate 471,377 of SJYT01039392.1, read as the reverse complement.
TACCGATCTGCGTCCCCACTAATGCTGCGCGAGGGTCCCCTTTCCTCCAGGTCTGCACCAATACTTGCTGCCTCTTGTCTCTTCAGTAAACAGCCGTCCTCGCAGGGGGAGGCGATGCTTCCCTATACTTTTGACGGGCATTTCTCTGATGATCAGTGATGCTGAGCACCTTTTCGTTGGCCCTGTTTTCTATGTCCTTTGAAAAAACGTCTATTCGGGCCCTTTACCCATTTGAAAACTGGGTTGTTTGGGGGTTTTGTTATCGAGTTGTAAGGCTTCCTTATGTATTTTGTACATTAAGTCCTTAGCCTCTATGTAGTTTGGGGACGGTTTCTCCCCTTCCGTAGGCTGCCTTTGCAGTCTGCTGATAGCCCCTTTAGCCGTGCAGAAGATTTTTAGTTTCCTGCAGTCCCACTTGTTTGTTTTTCCTTTTGTTGCCCTGTTTTTGGTATCAGATGCATCCAAAATAACCACTGCCAAAACTAACGGAAAGGAGCTGTTCCTCTATTTTTCCTCTGGGAGTTTGACAGTTTTAGGTCTTACATTTAAACCTTTAATCCATTTTGAGTTCATTTTTGTAAGTGGTATAGAATAGGGCTCCAATTCTTTTGCAAGTGGCTATACAATTTCTCCAGCGTCATTTCCTGAAGATCTTTCCACATGCGTGTTCTTGGAATACTTATCGTAAATTAACTGACCATATACATGTCATTTAATATGAGTTTATTTCTGGGTTATCTCTGTGCTGTCCTTATTGGTCCATGTGTCTGTTTTTATGCCAACAGCAGACTATTTTGTAATATATTTTGATGTAGTGTAATGTGTTATTGTACTGTAACTTGGTGGTATGCTTTAAAATCAGCAAGTATGATACCTCCGGCTTTATTCTTCTCTCTCAAGATTGCTTCAGCTATTTGGGGTCTTTTGTGATTCTATACAAATTTCAGGATTTTTTTTTCTATTCTGTGAAAAATGCCATCAGAATTTTGATAGGAATTGTGTTGAATCCATAGAGTGCCTTACATAGTATGGACGTCTTAACAATATGACTTCTTCCACTCCAGGAACACAGAGTATCTTTCCATTTATTTGCGTCCTCACCTACTTCTTTCTTTGCTGCTCTAGTTTTCAGTGAGCAGGGCTTTCACTTCCGTGGTTAAATGTATGTCTGAATATTTTATCCTTTCTGATGTTTCTGTGAGTGGGATTTCTTCTCTAGTTTCTCTTTCAGGCAGTTGCTGGTGGCATAGAGAAATGCACCGGATCCCATGTGTTTATTTTGTCTCCTGCAACTGCGCTAAATTCGTTTATCAGTTTTAACTTTTTTTTTTTTTTTTGGTGGACTCTGCTGCTGCTGCTGCTAAGTTGCTTCAGTCGTGTCCGACTCTGTGCAACCCCACAGATGGCAGCCCACCAGGCTCCGCCGTCCCTGGGATTCTCCAGGCAAGAACACTAGGGTTTTCTAAATACAAAGTCATGTCATCTGCAAAGACAGTTTTACTTCTTCCTTTCCAATTTGGATACTTTTTATTTTTTTCTTGGCTGACTGCTCTGTCTAGTATTTCCAATATTATGTTGGCTAAGTGGTGAGAGTGAGCATCCTTGTTTTGTTTCTGATTTTAGAGGAAAAGCTTTCAGCTCTTCACCACTGGGTGTGATGTTAGCTGTAGGCATGTCACACATAGCCTGTATTATGTTTAGGTACATTCTTTCTACACCTACTTTGTCAAGGTTTTTTTTTTTTTTAATCATAAAAGGATGTTGAATTTTGTCAAATGCTTTTTCTGCAGCTGTTTAGCTAAGCATATGATTTTTATGCTTCACCCTACTAATGTAGTATACCCCATAAACTGATTTCTGTATGTTGAACCATCCTTGCAGCCCAAGGATAAATTCCACTTCACCGTGTGTTTAATCCTTCTAATGTGCTACTGAGTTCGGTTTGCTAGTGTTTTGCTGAGGAATGTTGCATCTATATTCATCGGGAATGCCAGCCTGTGATTTTCTTTCCTTGCGGTGACCTTGTCTGGAGCTGGTATCAAGGTGGTGCTGGCCTCATACAATGACTTTGGAAGTGTTCCCTTCTCTCTCTCTCTTTTTTAAAGAACATATTGGCTGATATCAGCTCTTGATGAAATACGTGGTAGAATTCACTAGTGAAGCCGTCTGGTCAGGGTCTTTTCTTTCCTGGGGGTTTTTGACTCCGGATTCCGTCTTTTCACTGGCTAAAGGTCTATTCAGATTTTTTTCTGGCTCAGCCTCACTCGCTGTGTGTTTTTGGGGATGTATCCACTCGTTCCAGCTTGTTTCATTAGTTGGTGTTTGTTTGGTGGTTTCTTATGATCCTTTGCATTTCAGTGGCATCAGCTGTAATTTCTCCTCTTTCATTTCTGATTTAACGTTCGCATGTACATACCGGGGTGTGAGTCCCTGCCACGTGAACTTTTGAGCTTTAGTTTCTGCACAAGTAAAACGGAAGTTGCCACAGGGCAGCTGGGACGATGAAATCAAGTGCAGAGTGCTTGGCTGAGAGGAAGCAGTTGGTGAAAGTCGCCAGTCACACCTGACGGTATTTTCCACCAACGTAAATCGGATGCTTAAAAGGTGCTTGGTATTCTGCAAGTGTTTCTTCCTGTCATCTCGTGGCAGCCTCGTGGGGGGGGATCACATTTTACAGACGAGGAAACGGAGGCTCGGAGAGGGCAAGCAGCTTGCTCAAGACCACTTAGCCAGGGAGGGGCCGCGGCAGGATTCAGTGGAGGCCGCGTGTAGCCCACGCCATGCCCGCCGAGCTGGTCACTGAAGTCTGCGGCAGGAAGATGCAGACGTGAAGGGCCGCGCGGCCGCTGCTGGCCGGCCACTGAGCCCTCCCGGTGGAGCAGCTTCGGTTCCTCCGTGTGGCTCGCAGAGGACACTGGCTCTTGCTGGGAAGGGCGCGGATGCCTCGGCGGTGCGAGGGCCGCTGGCTGTTCCCACTGCGGCGTCTCCGGGAGAGCCTGTGTTGTGGGGGCGCGGCTCTGGGCAGGTGCCTGGGCCGTGGTTCTGGGAGCCGCCGCAGCCCAGGAAGCCAGGCTCTGACCAGTCCTGGGTCAGGCCCCTTCTCGGAGCTGGGACCCCACGCCTTCCCGTTTTGCTCTGGATCTTGCCGTCTTGAATCCCAGCCACTTGATCCCTCCCCACGGTACTAGGTGGGCTGGCGCTGCTCCTGGGGGGGAGGCGGGGGGAGCCCCCCAAACGGCAAGACAGCCCTGCCCCAGCCGAGGCTCTCTGTATCCCCTGCAGTGTTCAGCGTTGCCCCCACGCCTGTCCTGTGCGTCCTTCCTCCCAGGCTCTGCTTGGTGCTCACCACCTCCAGGAAGCCTTCCTGGCCCTTCTCGTGTCCTGGGAGCACCATTTCCTGCTGCAGCTCCACGTGCATTTGGGGGATTATTTGGTCCATGTCCCACTCCTGTCTTGGATGCTCAGCCTCAGGGACAGGGAAGGGGCGCCCACTTGGTGCCCTTGTACCCTCAGCGGCCAGCCTGGCACATGGGAGGGGCCCAAGAAAACGTGGAAAACTTCTGTGATCAATGCCCATGGACGGGGCAGCTTCCTTGCTGGCCCCCAGCTCCCCTCACCATCACCGCTGCCTCCTCAGCTCGGGGAGTTTATTACAGGTAATTCTCTACGGCAAACTCATTAACACTCCCTCTGGCCTAGAGGCCATGTTCAAACCCCTCTGTGCCCTGGGCCAGGCTCCAGGGGATCAGAGCAGGTGTTTGCCCTTGGCCCTGCCTTTTGCTCTGAGCAGGATACGAGAGGGCACCCCATCCCTGAGTTTGTAACAGGCACGGATGGCGTCACCATTTCCCTGATCTGGCTTTTTATAGGACCCTCATGTGGAGATTTCTCCACCTGCCCCCCTTGGGCCTGGAGCCTGCCTCTGGGTGCTGGGCCTCCTGGGTCCTTGATCGTGGGGAGATGACCTGGCCAGGCCCCCCACGGACAGCAGGACGAGCCAGATGAACCAGAATCTGGGGCGGGGCGAGGGGGGAGGAGACATCAATGCAGCCCGCAGAGGGAGAGCCCTGCGGGACAGAACGGAAGATGCACAGATAGACGGCAGGACGTGCGGAGAACAGGTGGAGGCCGGGAGGGCCTGGGCCTGGCCTTCCGCCCTCCCAGGGTCTCTGGGTCTGTGCCTTCAGCCCGGCCCCTTTGAAGGCCTTCCTGGTGCTGGACCCGGCTCAGTTCCTGCAGCAGGAAGACCCAGCGACCCCGCTCCACCCTCGGGCCCCCTGCCCCCCTCTGGTCTGCATCTCTCTAACGCCCCCAGCCTTGGAGTCCCTGCCCGGTGGGTTGAGGAGCTGTGTGCCCGGTGGCGTCTAGCGCCAGCGCTTCCCCTTTTAAAGGACCCTCTGTGGGGTCCGTTGACTTTTCAGCAGGACAGGTCTTGCCCACCCGAGCGGACCACAGGCTCCAAGGCCAGGCTGGGACCAGGCGAAGGCAGGGAGGAAGAGTGGGCGTGTGGGCTGGTGCCTTTGTTTCCTGCGGCCGCTGGGACACGTCACCACAACAGTAACACGAGCGTCCTCTCGTACAACCTGGAGCCAGGAGTCCTGAACTCCAGGGGCCACAGGGCCGGTTCCTGCGGAGGCTCCAGGGAGGAGCTGTCTCCTTGTCTTCTCCAGAGGCGCCCGCAGTCCTTGGCTCGTGGCCCCGCCTCGGTCTTCAGAGCCAGCAGCGCGGCGTCCCCTGTCGCTGGCTGACCTCTGCTCCACCTCCTTCTCTCGCGCTGACCCTCCTGCCTCCTTCCTACGGGGACCCTGTGATGATGTGGGGCCCACCCGACCATCCGGGATACCCCCTCCCCCCGCCATCAGACCCTTTCCTTGGTCACACCTGCGAGGGCACCGTTGCCCTGACAGATTGCACATCACAGATTCCAGGGCCTTGGGTGTGGACAGCATGGGACAGCATTGTCCAGTCTCCACGGCTGGACGGACACACGTGCCTGCAGGACTGAGTGATGGATGAGGATGCGCGGCCTGTTTCTCCTCCTTCCCTTCCTTCAGGTGCTGGGAGCCCAGCGCTGGGCGGGGGGCAGAGGGGACCTCCACGGGGGAGGAGGAGGCAGCAGACGTCCTCTCTCTCTGGCTGCGACCGCCTCGACCCCCATTCCCAGCCCGCGGGGCTGACAGCTGAGCTGACCTGCACACAGACCGCTGCACTCACTGCCGGGTTCTTCCAGGGCCCAGGGCGGTAGGCCTGGTGGGTTCGGTCCTCCGGCCAAGATGCAACAGGACACGGTGGGGCTATTCTCACCCAGCGCCTGCCTGCCTCCTCCGTCCAGGGGCTGGCTGACCCCAGGCAGAGCGTGGGCTGCTGGGCTGTCTGCAGGGCGCTGGCAAAGAGCTTCAGGCTGCTCCTGGGAGGCTGAGCAGAGCTCCAGACTGCAGCATCCTCAAGCAATTACGGGCCCGGGGCTGGCGAGCAGCTGTCCTGGCCCCGCCGGCCGCCAGGAGGCCAGCAGCTGCCCGCGGCCCAGACTCCGGCGGAGGTGGGCTGTACCACCTGGCGGAACGGGAAGGAGGGCCACCCGCTTCCCTGCTCTCTGCACAAGGGTTTGGAGGGAAAGCAGTGGCCTCGGGCGGGCAGCCCCCGGGCCAGCCGCTGGGCCTGTTTTCTCCCCAGGACTCTGCCTTGCTGGACGTGCCCTGCTCTGCCTTCTATACCGCAGGGTAACCGAGGAGGGACAGGTGTGGCAACCTGCCTGGGGTCAGACATCGGGGAGCCAGGGGGGATTAGAACCCTCACCTGTTTGTTCTCAAGGCCTCGCTCCTGTATCCTGCCAGGACTGCCCCCTGCTGCTTAGAGAAGTCGGCTCTCTGCCACCCCCTCCAGCCCGGTCATGCCCTGGAGGCTTCTGCCAGGACGCAGGGAAGCTCCCGCCCCACTCCCCACCAAGGCAGAGCACGCTGCCTGCGAGCATGCTGGTCCCCCTGCCCGGGGAGGAGGGCCCCAGGCTGTCTGGTGTGCGTGGTCCCCTGGGCAGCAGGAGAAGGGTGGACGGTGGACCCTTCCCACCCCTGGCAGATCGGCCCGCCTAGGGGCGCGTGGATGGGCAATGACCGTGATGTGCGTCATAGGGGAAGGTCCCGTGAGTGTCCATGTCCTGCCAGTTGACGTGGCTGGTTCAATGAACGAAGCAAGTCCTGGCCAGGCCTGAGGTCAGTGGCTGACATCCAGGCCGCCCAGGAACAGCAGCGGCGGGGGGTTGGGCACGGGGCAGGGGTGGTCCTGGGGAGGCTCTGCGGGGTCAGAGCCTCCCCAGGACGTGAAAGGAAATGTTCCGACACCTGGAAGAGGGGCGAACGCCAGAAAGACGGGAAAGCTTGCCCCAGAGTGCTGTTTAAACTGTAATTTGCCGAGACAGTTTGGAGTGATTCACCAAAACAAGTGAGAAATCGCAGATTCCTGGTTTGGATTGACATCAAAGCTGCCTTATTGTCAACTCTGAATTTATCTCTTAAGCAACTGAGAAAAAAAAAAAAAAAAACTCAGCTAAAATGGCCAGAATGTGAAATAAAGGCTGCAAAGGCTGGCAGTGAATGAACCCCGGAGAAGCTGTTCCGATGCAGAGAAGCAAGTTAGATCCAAGCCTGTGCTCAGACCAGGCCCCCTGCAGAGGTTCTGAAGCAGAGACGCGTTTCCGCATTTCGAATAGCAGCCTGGAACAGACTGTTGTATAATTCAATTAGCCCTGAGGAGTCGACTTTTTGCGGCTCCCAGTAATGAGTGGTGAGGCCCCAAACGGAACAACAAAACAATTCGACGTTCTCAACCGGCAATGATCAAAAACAAATCACACTAGATATTGGGAAGCTTCGGGCGTCTCATGTAGACAGCGGGATTACAGGACTGTTGTATGAAGCTTGTAGCAGAGCAGACGCAGGAAATGGAGGAAAAAATGTCGCTCTCGCTGTTAAGGGTGATAAAGATCATGTTTGCTTTTTCCTAGATTTCTTAGTATCTGAGGTATTTGTCAATCTGAGACAAAGGATAACATTTTGTGATTCTTCCTACTTGTATCTGGATAGTCGCCCTTGCTCTGATTTCTGTGTTCATAATCTTGTGTCTTTTTCCTTGAGGGCCCCTACGTTGCGTCTGGCCAGGCCTGCGATCCGTGGTCCCACCGCGTCCCCACAGCTGTTAGCGGCAGAGTCAGGATGCTCAGCAGGAAGCAGGACTGGGGTGCACACCGCATCCACCGTCAATTTCTTTTTTTTTCAGGTAACAAGACTGCACCATCCCTCAGTCCCCTGCGCTGGGCACCAGCGGTCCCCTGCCGTCAGCGTGCAGTGGCATCAGGCCCGGCACGCCGCCTTCCCCCCCGTGTGAGGAGCCACGCTTCTTCAGCACATACCCCTGGGGACCCAGACAGGGACAGAGACCCCCAGCGCCACTGCCCGGTCCTGCCCCGGCCCCGCTCCAGCCTCCGGCCGCCTTACGGGGGAGAGGGGCGAGGAGCAGCAGGGGGCCTCGGGCCTCACCGTCACTCACCAAGCACCTTCACTCGGCACCCAGTGGCGGGGCAGGGGGCGGGGGTGGACTCGGCCCTGGCCCTGGCCCCATCCTCCAAAAACGGCCCCATCCGGAGGCATCACCTTCTCTCCCTGGACCCTGCAAATGCCACCTTTAAGGGCCTTTAAGGACCTTGGCATGGGGAGGGTGTCTTGGGTGATCAGCCCGTGGGCTCAGAGTACTCAGAGGGTCCTTATAAGAGAGGCAGGCGGAGGTCACAGATGGGAGCAGAGAAGGCCGCGTGGCGGCGGGGGCAGAGGCTGGTGCCTAGGACGCTGGCAGCCACCGGGTGCTGGGAGAACCCCCGGAGTCGCCGGAGGGAGTGAGCCCCCCGCCCCCCCTCGCCCCCGACACACCGTGTCTTTGACTTCTGGCCTCCAGGACCCAGAGCGAATAAAACGGGATTGTTTCAAGCCCCGGTTTGTGGTCACTAACACCATCTAAAGGTCTGGGCTGCGGGAGACGGTGTGATGCCGGCGTCCTCGAACACATAGGGGCTGTCACCTCGGGGCCTTAGCTCCTGGCCATGCCTGGAGCTGGGGCTGCGGGCCCCTGGTGCCCCCAGGTCTTTGTGTAAAGGGCCCCAGCCCCGAGCACCCCGCCCACAGCCGCCGCAGGTCCTGTGCCCTGCTCGCCCGCTGCCTGCTCACCCCGCCCAGCCCCCTGCACCAGGGCGGGACGCAGCCCGGTCCGAGAAGGAGGTGTTTTAGCTCCTGGCCATGCCTGGAGCTGGGGCTGCCGGCCCCTGGTGCCCCCAGGTCTTTGTGTAAAGGGCCCCAGCCCCGAGCACCCCGCCCACAGCCCCAGGCTGCCTCCGTTTCATTCTCCTCCGCCCGCGCCGCACGTCCTGTGCCCTGCTCGCCCGCTGCCTGCTCACCCCGCCCAGCCCCCTGCACCAGGGCAGGACGCAGCCCGGTCTGAGGAGGTGCTCGGTCAACTGCTCGCTGAACTGGGTTTGAAAGGAGGTTCCCTGGCCCTCCCGGGAGGAACGTGAGAGGGTCTCACTGAGTGTCTGCGGCCTCTGTGCTCAGATCTGATCCGAGCCGGGGTGTTGCCGCCCCAGGGAGGGAAGGAAGCAGGACGCGGCGGCCTCCAGACGGCCCCAGTCCCTCCAGCCTGTCAGCCATGTGGGGCCCGCCCAGGTGAGGCCACCTCGCAGGAGGGAGGGTGGTCCTGGGGAAGGACGTGGTGAGTGGCCACGGGGGACACTGAGTGGATATGGAGTGGACGCTGGGTGGACACGGAGTGGACTTGGACTGTTTCTGCTTGCATGCCTCTGAGGATGGTGAGCTCACTACCTCTCAGGTTTGCCCTTTCCACACAATGGTGTGTGCAGACCATTATCTGCCTCCCTAGAAGCTCCACATACCAACTCTAGCTGTGTCCCTGTGACAGAAGCCACACGACATGCTTGAGCCCCCTCGTCCGCCTGGCAGCTCTTTGGATGGGCGACAGCAGGGACCCCTTCCCGGGACCTTCTGCCCCTTGACCCCCGGTGATGGGGCATGTTGGCCTCTACACCCTCACCTTCCCTGGCTGCGCTCTGGTTCCACAGAAGACGCTGCAGGGAAAAAGCAGAACAAAATGGAATATTTCCCATAGCAAGTTAGCACAAAGACAGCATGTCACCCTTTCCGACGGAGTTGTCCAGTGCCTTAGAATGTTCTAGAACCCCAGGAATGGGTGACGGGGTGGTTGGTGAGGTCCCCAAGGGGTCTGGACCTGGACTGCGTATCTTCAGACATTCATTCATCCATTCGCTCATTCACACACTGCTGCTCAGCAAGTTACCTATTGTGAGCGTAATTCCAGACATGATCAAACGCCGTGGCGGAGGCCAAAGCCAGCTGCCTTCTTCACGGGGCACTGTCTGCTTAGCTGAGCGGGTAGGTCTGAGCAGTAAATGCCATTAAAAAAAAACCATTTTTCTACTCCTGAGCATACTTGCCAGCTTAACGGGGGTGGCAAGTGGCTTGTGGGACGGTCACCGTGCAGAGAGCAGAGCTGGAAAAGCTGCACTGCATCGATTCTCCCATTTTACCCCCAAAGAAATCCACCACCCACTACAGACTTTACCAAAGTTTCTTGCCAAGACCTTTGCTCTTAACATGCTGGGGGTGTATCTGTGGTGGTGGTGGGGAGGCTCCTTTTCCTGCCACTGATGGTGGTCAGCATGGAAAACCCACGTCTCACTCACACGCCATCCCAAGGAGAGTAGCTCGTGCCAGGAGGTCAGGCGCGTGGACCTGCCTGTGATGGGCTGGGCCGTGTCCCCCAGATCTTAACCCCCGACCCCAGATGGTGACTTTACTCGGAAGTGGGGTTGCTGCAGATGTCCGGAGTTACTGAGGGCCCCAGGGGGCGGGGGCGCTGGGCAGATGCTGTGGGCACCTTACCCACTTCTCAAAGCACACGTGAGCATGCAGAACGCGGCTGCCGACCGGCTCGGCCAGAGACGCTGAAGGCGCGTGTGCAGCGTGAGCGAGGTCACTGTGAGGAGTCCAGCTCGTGGTTAGAATAATCTGACCATGGAGACGAATGGACCACAAATTCTTCAGAAGAAAAGGACCCCAAGACACCTCCTGCTTTTCAGCGGTGAGTGGAGCGGCTCCAGGGGCTTCTTCTGGAATTTAGGTGCCTGCGCTCAAGCTCCAAAACCGCGCGCCAGTGGCGGGGTGGTCTCTCCAGTCCCCCGCCCACCCAGAGCCCTCGAGCTGCCCCGATTTCCCCTCCCACAGTCTCCGCGGCCCTAGTGGTCTGCCTCCTGGCTTCCGTGATGCTGGGGTCCCCGAGCCCGCCTAGGGGGCTCTGACCGCGCCCCCCTCCTGCCCCAAGCCCTCCGAGGCCAGCCCCATCCTGCGCACCTCGACTGTGGTCCCCACCCTGCAGTGGGATTCTGGGCCACGCAGCCTCCTTCTCTGCCCTCGCCCCTTTCCTGGGCCCCTGACGTTCTCAGGTTGGGGCCTCAGGAGTCCCGGCTATGGGAGTCGGGTGTGGAGCCCCAGGCTGGCCCAGAGAAGCCGTGGTTTATAACAAAACCGCCTCCATGTGTGTGTCTGCAGTGAATCCCTTTCACCTGGAGTTGAATGGAGACCAGGCCTCCCCTCAGTGACACCCACTGAGGACCATCCAGGAGGGGGCCGCTCGGAGGCCCAGGGCAGCAGGGACATGGGAGGCAGGATGGTCCTGTGGTCAGTGCCCCGCATCCGGAGCCAGAGCAGGGTTTCCATCCCAGCTCCGTTGCTTCCAGACTGCGTGACCCAGCAGAGCCACGGTGCCCGTCTGGGCCTCAGTTCCTGCCTCTGTAAGAGGCCAGCGCGCAGGGTGGGGAGGACTGAGTGAGGGCGGTGCTCAGGGCAGGACCCGCAGCCAGAACTTGCCCCAGGGGAGCGATGCCCACACGTGGCGTCCCGGGGCATCAGGGCGAGAGGACGGAGGGTGACCGAGGGGCAGGGCTGTGGCTGGATACGTCACCACAGCCGGGGCCCTCCTCCGCATCCAGGGGGCCCTCCTGTGTCCAGGGGGCCTCCTCTGCATACAGGGGCCCGCCTCCATGTCCAGGGACCCTCCTCCGTATCCAGGGGACCCTCCTCCGCATCCAGGGGGCCTCCTCCACATCTAGGGGGCCTCCTCCGCGTCCAGGGGGCCCGCCTCCATGTCCAGGGGCCCCCCTCCTCGTCCAGGGGGCCTCCTCCGTGTCCAGGGGACCCTCCTCCACATCCAGGAGCCCTCCTCTGTGTCCAGGGGACCCTCCTCCATGTCCAGGGAGCCTCAGAGCTGCTGCTGCGACCGTGGGAACACTAACACACTCTCCATCCTCTGGTCCTACTGTGTGCTGGGCTCTGCCTGGCCGCACAGGGACGCTGCCCTGGGGACCCACGGGGGTGACGAGGACACGACCGTGTGGACCCAGACCTGCTAGCCGAGAAAGCGTGAGCCCGCAGCCCAGGGCCACCCGAGGACAGGCCAGGGCTCCCGATGAGGGCCGCTGGGGATGGGGGGGCTTCTGGCCTTCTGATGTGGGGAGGGAGGGGGACAGGGT
>SJYT01039392.1:422880-456236 GCA_006410635.1 Cephalophus harveyi | reverse complement strand
TGACCTGCATACAGATTTCTCAAGAGGCAGGTCAGGTGGTCTGGTATTCCCATCTCTTTCAGAATTTTCCACAGTTTATTGTGATCCACACAGTCAAGGGCTTTGGTATAGTCAATAAAGCAGAAGTAGATGTTTTTCTGGAACTCTCTTGCTTTTTCCATGATCTAGCAGATGTTGGCAATTTGTTCTCTGGTTCCTCTACCTTTTCTAAAACCAGCTTGAACATCAGGAGGTTCACAGTTTACATATTGCTGAAGCCTGGCTTGGAGAATTTTGAGCATTACTTTGCTAGCATGTGAGATGAGTGCAATTGTGCGGTAGTTTGAGCATTCTTTGGCATTGCCTTTCTTTGGGATTGGAATGAAAACTGACCTTTTCCAGTCCCGTGGCCACTTATGCTAAAAATGATCCCCCTTTGTCTGAAATGTACTTTGGGCTTCCTGTAGTTTTTCCTTCAACCTCAGCCCTGACTCCTAGCAACAGCCAAGGTTTCCTGCTCTGGGGGTAACACAGCGGGGGCTCTGGGGTAACACAGTGGGGGCTCTGGGGTAACACAGTGGGCTTTGGGGTAACACAGCGGGGGCTCTGTGGTTGGGGAGTCCTAGTCTCCTGCCTGTCACCCCTCGGGCATCAGAGCAGCCCCGGAGAACGGCAGTGTGTCTCCCAGCCCTGGGAGCTGCCAGAGCATGCCAGGCGCCCACGTGTTCTTTCATTTAATCCTCATGTCCTCACTGTGGTCGCCTGAAGGATGGGGAGACTGAGGCTGGGACAGGCACAGAGACTTGGTCTCAGCTGGGGAGGGCTCCAGGGCTCCTGCCCCCTCCCAAGCGCAGGCACAGCGGCTGTGAGAGTGTGGCCAGGGTGAGCAGGCAGTGAGTAGACTGTCGCGACGGTGAGCACACAGGGAAGTGAGTGGAGCCCGCCGTCTCGGGCCCAGAGGGCTCAGCAGAAGAGCACCGAGTCACAGGCAGCTTCAGAGCCGAGCCCAGGACGCAGCACGGGGGGGTGCCCTTCCCGGGAGCGGGAGACACACGAATCTTCCAAGGAGAACCGTCAGAGCTGGGGCCCTTGCTGTGGTCACATGGCTCACGGATGAGACACCGGCCTGTTCTGGGCCTCGGCTGGGCGCCCTGCGAGAGCCCCCACACTTTCCGCTCCCCGTGTCACTGTAAGTCAGGCCTGGAGCTCCCGGGGGCAGGCAGACCCCTGCGGGCAAGCCGGACCTCTCCCGGGCTGCAGCGGCCCGCCGCCCAGGGCGGGGCCCCAGCATTGGGGCGCGGTGGTGCGGGGCCTCAGCCGCCCTGCTCCTCCTCCCGGTGGTGGGGTGGGGCTTTCCCTCTGCCTTCCATCCGGGGACCCCTGCTCTCCTAGGGACGGGCCTAAGGGGGGCCGGGCAGCTGTGAGCCTGCCTTTGGTGAGTGTGACTGGCCAGCTGCGTCTGTCCTCACGGGGAGCGGGTTCCAGGGCCTCCAAGGAGGACAGGGGTGGGGGTGGGGTGCATAGTTAAGCAAGGGGTCACGGAAGACACAGGTGGCCTGACTCCCGGAGGAAGAAACACTCCCTGCAGCGGGCACAGCGGGCACAGCGGGCCGGAGGCAGGAGAGCCTGGGGCACCGCCCAGGGTGGCCGGGGTGGGAGGTAGGTAGGAGAGCCCAGGGCACAGCCCAGGGTGGGCAGGGGCTGGTGGGGGGGGGAGTAGGAGAGCCCGGGGCACCGCCCAGGGCGGCTGGCTGGGGGGTGTGCTTGAGCAGAGGCACGATGGGGGTGGGGGCTGAAATGCGCCAGAGGGACCCAGAGGTCATCCCAGAACCCCCCACCCCACCCCGGGGCGGTGAGCAGGGAGCCGATCCGCTTATTTCTGGGCAGATGCTGGGAGAGCTTGTGAAGAAGCGGCTGGAAGGGTCCGTGGGCAGCGAGAGAAGGCAGAGGTAGACAGATGAGCAGGTCCAGGGTCTGTCTTGGTCACCGCCAGGCGTTTCTCACGGGTCGAGAAAGCGAGGAGCCAGGGATGACGGGAGGGCTGGCGTTGCCCTGGCAGGCGGTGTCTTTGCCAACATCGAGTTTGAGAAACTCGGTGGGCCCCCCCATGAGAAGACATCAGGTGTCAGCTGGGTACACCGGGGCACAGTACGGGGTGAGGCCCGCTTCGGCCAGGCAGGAGAGAGAAGTGTGCACTCACATAAAGGCTGGTCTCCCTTCCCTGACCACCAGCCCTTGGCGAGGGCAGCACAGATTCTTGCCAGTGTTACCCGCCCCATCCCAGCCCCACCAGGCCTGGAGACGGTTGTCATGGCAACCCAGGCAGGCCCCTGAGCCCAGGGACGTCTGCTCTCCCCGACAGCATCCTTATGCTAGCCGGATGGGGAAATCAGCCTCTAAATGGGTACATAATTCTCTCTATAGAGAGGAACACTGAGGCCCCAGGGGTGGAGAGAGCTGCCTTCGTCCACTGGCAATGTTTCTGGTTCTCTAGAACACAGAGCTAGCTTCCTGAGGCTGCTGAAACCAACCACCCCAGACCGCTGCCTTAAAGCAACACAAGCGTATTATCTTGCTGTTCTGGAGATCAGAAGTCTGGCAGGGTCCTCCCCTGGCTAAACTCACGGCGTGGGCAGGCCCCTGCTCCTTCTGGAGGCTCCTGGGGAGAAGCCAGCTTTCCCCACCCCAGCAAAGAGAGGCGCCCACACTTCCTGGATCACAGCCCTCCACCCCTAGAGCCAGCAGGGTCTGGCCACCCCATCACACCACTCTAGCTTTCCCCTCCGCCTCCTGATTCCAGTTCTAAAGGGCCTCGTCGCGACGTTAGCCATCTGATGGTGGCTCAGATGATAAAGAATCTGCCTGCAATGCAGGAGATGTGGGTTCCATCCCCGGGTCGGGAAGATCCCCTGGAGAAGGGAATGGCAACCCACTCCAGTGTTCTTGCCTTTAGAAGTCCTTGAACAGAGGGTCCTGGTGGGCTGCAGTCCACGGAGTCGCAGACGCTAACACTGAGCAGGTAACTTTCACTTACAGTGACACGGGGCCCACCTGCTAATTCGAGACAACGTCCCTATTTTTAAAACGACTGTCCAGCCACCCTTATTGCATCTGCAAAGTTCCCTGACCTCCGCCAAGGAACTGCCAAGGTATACAGTCCTGGGCAGGCATCCAGGGCGGCCTGACGGGGCCACCAAGCTGCGCCCTGCCTCAGGGGCTTTGCACCAGCTGTGCTCTTAGCTGGGCACGATGTTCCCCTGACCGTCACCAAAATTTCCCTCCTTGTGCAAGTCTCTCGGCTCACGTCACCTTTCCTCAAGACCTCCGCTTGAGTGTCTGCACCTCCTCCGTCTTACCTGCCTCCCTTTCCTCCCCACACCCGTTACAACCTGCAGCCATGTATAAAGCTGAGAGGCCCCACTGGATTTCTGTCCTGCTGGCTCCACCCAGCACGGGCACCGTAAAGATGGGAATTTTCTTTCGCGCGCTGCTGTCTGTCAGGCGTCCCGAATGGAGGCTGGTACTTGGACTGATTCAGTGAACGGATGGGCGGATACTGGTGAGAAGGTGTGGTTCTCACACAAGAGAAGGAAGTTCTCTGTCTCAGAGAGACGTGCGCTCTTACCCCTGACGATGTCCCTGTATGAAGCGGGGAGGTGGAATCAGGGTGCAGACCCGGGCAGAGGCAGCCTGGGGTCGAGGGGTGCTTGGGATCCACATTCAGGGAAGTGTGGTCAGAGCCAGAGCTGCCGGGTGGGACTAAGTCCCACCATGGGAGCTCAAGCTGCCGGTCCTTCAAGATAACCAAGGGGGGCCGGGCCTCCGCACTCCACGCTGAGCACCCACCGCGGCCCTGGGGAAGGAGTGTCCAGGTGAGGCTATGTCCTCAGACCCACGGAGAAGGCAGACAGGCCCCCGAGGGCCATGCGGTGTGGGAACCCGGCCCGGGTGGTGAGGTGACCTGTCTCCACCTGTCCAAGTCCTCAGTGGACAGAGCGGCAGGAAGCCTCCTGGGTGGTGGACAGGGAGCCCCAGGGAGCGTGTGGAGCGCGGTGGGGGTCCTCTCCGACCTCCCTTCCCACTTGAGCCTTGCCTGGGTGTGAAGGCCCAGCTCCAGCGGGCTCGCAGGGTGACCGAAGGCAAGTTGTCACACATCTCTGGGTCTCGGTTTGATTACATCCATTGTTCTCAAACGTATGTATCCCCATCTGCTCGGACATTTGGGTTTTGAGATGTCCCTCTGTCTGGGCTTCCCTGATAGCTCAGCTGGTAAAGAATCCGCCTGCAACGCAGGAGACCCCAGTTCAATTCTTGGGCCGGGAGGATCCCCTGGAGAAGGGACAGGCTACCCATTCCAGTGTTCTTGGGCTTCCCAAGAATACTGGGAAAGAACTGTGACTCAGCTGGTAAAGAATCCGCCTGCAATGCGGGAGACCGGGGTTTGATCCCTGGGCCGGGAGGACCCCCTGGAGAAGGGACAGGCTACCCACTCCAGTGTTCTGGGCTGGAGATTCCATGGACTGTATAGTCCATGGGGTCGCAGAGTGCGACACGGCTGAGCGACTTGCGCTGCGCTCTGTCTCCACATACAGCTGCTTGATCACTACGGGGGGAAGTGGGGGTCTCTGCCGAACGTGGGGCGCGAGGGGAGGAGCCGGCCAGGACCCCCACCCCCACCAGGAGCTGAGGAGTCAGGGACACACAGGCGGGTTAGTGAGTGGGGAGCCCACCCCTGAAGCGGGCAGGGCAGGCCCGGGGCGGCAGCCCTCCGGGGAGAATGTCCCTTTCTGGTGGCTTCCAGAGAGGCCGGGCCCAGCTGGATCGCCTGCTTTCCCGCGTCGGGGTTCTGTCAGGGTCCCTGGATGGACGGCAGGTCACGGCCAGGCACCTGGGGCTCACCACCAGGCTCACCTGCAGAACAGGGCAGGCCAGGCCACTGTGGGCCCCCCCTGCACGCAGCCCTGTCCCGAGGTGGGGGCCCCCGGGCAGGGCCGGCCGGACGCGCCCCCAACCCAGCCCCGGGCCTCCCCAGGCCTACTGTCCCGGGGTGCTCTGGCCAGCTGCACCGTCCTGGGGCCACTGTCTCTTCTCACTTCACGGGGCCCTGGTCCCTGAAGCTCTGCTGGGAACAGCCCGGAGCCACTGAGCAAACCTTCCCAGGGTGCCGGGGTGACCCCGAGGGAAGAGAATGGGCGGCAGGGGCCGGGGCATGCTGACCATCAGCGTGGACTCCCCCACTTCATGGAGCCCCCGACCGACACTTCGACCCTGAGACACGGTTCCCTGACATTCTCAGCTGTGTTCCGGGATCCACCTTTGCTGGGCGGCTTCCCCCCTCCCGGGCCACCCATCACTGCACAGGACAGCCCCGGGTAACACAGGGACGGGGCAGCGTCTCCAGACGCCCCCCACCCCCCGTGAGGCCTGCAACTGACCAGGCGCAGGGACGGTGGGCCAGGGTGAAGAGCGGGCGTGTGGTTCTCGAGCAGCCCCGGGCCGCTGTCCATGTTGACCTCGCCAACGACACAGACCAGGGCCTCAAAACATAAGGTGGGCAGGGCTGTCCCCCTCCGGGGGCTCCAAGGAAGGGTGCTTGCTGCCTCCTCCAGCTCTGGGGACCCAGGCGTGTCAGGGGGTGGCCGTACCCAGGCGTGTCAGGGGGTGGCCGTAGAGCCCCGGCTCCTCCGTCCTCACGGGGCCCGCTTTGTTCTGTTGGTCTCCTCTCCGCTCTTGTAAGGTCACCAGTCGCTGGACTGTGCCCCCCACCAACCCCGGATAAGCCCAGAACGTCTCCTCAGCCCAAGATCCTTAACGCATACCTGCAGAGACCCTTCTCCAGGTAAGGTCACGGTCCTGGGGTTAGGACATGGACATATCTTCTGGGCGGCTCCGTGCACCCTCCAAAGCCCCACCTGCTCCCGCTCTGCTCTGAGAGCCTCTTGCCCTCCCTCCCAGACCTTCTGGGAGTGCCTGGCACTGGGGGTGCGCAGAGGAACAGGCCCCTCCCTGCTCCCACCCCCCCAACTAAAGCGTGCTGTGCTCCTGCCATGCGCGAGTCCCAGGCCGGGGGTGTGTCCCAAAAGGAAGATAATGCCCCATCAGCTCCCTGGACCGTCAGCTCCTGGAAGCTGATGCCAAGACGGGACTGGACATGATTTCCCGGGGAGCCCCTGGGGAGGGGGACAGGGAGAGATGGGGCTGGCAGCGGAGGCTCAGACTCCAGATCCGAGTCAGGTGGGTGGGTGCTGGGGGGTCCCCGAATCCAGACACGGCTGGAGGAGCGCCACCCCAGGGAGCCGGCCTCCCGAACCTGCGGGCGCTGTCAGAGCGATGTGAACTGGACTCGGAGAAGGTCCAAGGGGCGCCTGTCCCTGGCCGTTTATATCCAGCGTGGAGACCCTCGGGCAGGATGGCTTCACTCTGTCCTACATTCAAATGGCCTCCTGGAGGCGTAAGCGACTCTTGCTGCGTGGAGGGGCACACACTGCAGGCCCGGCGTGCCCACACCCAGGGCATTCTCCTGCCCTTGCCCAGGGGGTCTAGGGCCTGGGGCTCTGACCCTCCCAATGCAGCAGGTACACGGCTCGGCCATCCTCCCACCCCGCATGGTCTCAGCCTCTCAGGGCTCTTGGAGACCTCGGTTTTCCCCTCTGTGAAATGGACTTGGTCTTCTGCAACGCTCTTGGAGTTCTGGAGGGCAGAGTGACACTCTGCCCCCACTAAGGGACCACCCTGTCCTGCAGGGTGTACCTCAGGCAGAGGAGCTGGTCACTGCATCTCCTCACGGCTTCTCACCGCCTGCCTCCCCCGACCCTGAGCCCCAGAGACCTGAGGCCCGGCCTGCGTGTGGGCAGCGTCTCCATCTGACCCACAGGACCCGGGCGCACTGCTTCATCCACTTTAAGGCAGGGCTTCCCTGGTGGCTCAGCTGGTAAAGAATCCGCCTGCAATGTGGGAGACCCTGGTTTGATCCCTGGGTGGGGAAGGTCCCCTGGAGGAGAGCATGGTTAGCCACTTCAGTGTTCTTGCCGGGAGAAGCCCACGGGCAGAGGAGCCTGGAGTTCATGGGGTCGCAAGAGTCAGACACAACTCAGCGCCTGACACTTTCGCTTTTTCACTGTGAGGCAGGGAGTGAGAAGCAAGACTTTGAGCCTCTGAGGAAAGCCTGGGTGGGCTGGCAGCCCCTCGGGGCAGGAGGGGGCGCCGGGAGCTTAGTGACTCTCTGTGGTTGCTACCCTTCCGGGTGAGCTTGGTCACCCCCATTTCATAGACAAAGGAGATGAGGCCCAGAGATGTAAGTAAGCCTGAGGTCACACAGCCAGAACCAGAGCCCAGGTCTGGTCCAAACCGTGACCCTCTTTCCTTCAAAAGCCCCCTCCCCACTTCCCCTTCCCTTTGCTCCCCTCCCCTTCCTGCCCACCCTCGCAAGCTCCTAGTTGGAAGCAGGTTCCTGGGTCGGGAAGATCCCCTGGAGAAGGGCTAGGCTACCCGCTCCACTGTTTTGGGGCTTCCCTGGTGGCTCAGCTGGTAAAGAATCCACCTGCAATGTGGGAGACCCACGTTCGATCCCTGGGTTGGGAAGATCCCCTGGAGAAGGGACAGGCTACCCACTCTAGTACAGTCCATGGGGTCGCAAAGAGTTGGACGCGACTGAGCGACTTCCACTTTCACTTTCCCATCTCTTTAGCAAACCGCCGGCTGTGCTGTGCTTACCGCTCGGTCGTGTCTGACTCTTTGCGACCCCATAGACTGTAGCCCTCCAGGGTCCTCTGTCCATGGGATTCTCCAGGCAAGAATACTGGAGTGGGTTGCCATGCCCTCCTCCAGGGGATCTTCCCAACCCAGGGATCAAACCCAGGTCTCCCACATTTTGGGCAGAGTCTTTAATGTCTGAGCCACCAGGGAAGCCCAAGAATACTGGAGTGGGTAGCCTATCCCTTCTCCAGCAGATCTTTCCGGCCCAGGAATCAAACCGGGGCCTCCTGCCTTGCAGGCGGGTTCTTTACCAGCTGAGCCACCAGAGAGGAAAACCACCCGCAGATGGCAGCAAAACCCTTCCTTCCCAAGCAGGGGCCAGCCCCGCCGACTTATTAAAGTGCAATAAGTGAGGAGGAGCCAGGATCCGGCGGGGACGGCCCGAGCCTGCAGATCCGTGGGAGGGGGCACCTGTGTGTGCCGTGGGGTGGGGGTCCCGGCGGAGGGGTGCGGCCGCTGAGCTCTGCCTGCGCCCAGGTCGGGGGCAGGGGTCTCCTGCAGGCCCTGGAGGGGAGGGGCCTCAGCTCGGTCCCCTGTGGAACCTTCTCACCACACGGCTGGAGTTTCTGGATCCGGGCGGGTTCAGGCAGCACCTTATCTTTCTGTTTGCAGAGTACCTGCTGCGTGCCCCACTGGGGTAGGGAGCTCCTGGGATCCAGTCCACCCTCGGGCTCTGCCATCATAGCGGCCCCACTGCCTTGGAGCCTGGGGTCGCAGCACACCAGGGCCCTGGATGCCTCAGGCACCCCATCTGTGAAATGGGACCATGACTACCCCTGCTCGGCTGGGGCAGGGTCTTGGGAGCCCGAGCTGGGGCTCCTGCCCACGTGTGTGTGCGTGGACTAACCTTCCTGACTATCCTGGGGTCGTCTCACCTGGGTGTGTCTTCTTGGGGGAGGGCAGGAGGGAGAGAACCAAGCGTGGCCCGGAGGAGCCTGGTCCCAGACCCAGGGCACCGGGACCAGCCTGCGGGACGGAGGGTCTGCTGGTGGTCAGCGGCCTCAGCCTGGTTCTTAGCTGGGTGGGCGGCAAGGCGAGTCTTGGACACGGCCGACCACGAGCTGGCAGCAAGATTGACGGCAGCCCCAGAACCAGAGGGGTCCCCTGCGCTGTGCCGGGGCCTCGGCCCCCATCAGGGTTCTGGATCCTCAGCGCGCATCCTCAGTTCCACATCACATGCCCACCCTGCTGGCTCCACGGATGCCTCTGAGAGAATCTGCACGCCTGACGAGGACCCGCCCTCCCAGACCAGACTTCAGCCAGGCCCCTCGGAGCCTGGACCTGACTGGGCCTTGACCTGGAAGGGTTCCCTAGACATGTCCTCTTAGTATTTCCATCTGCCCCCCACCCCACCCCACCCCACCCCAACCTTGTTGAAACTGAAGTGGACCAGATCCCCTCTGCTGCCAGCCCTGATGAATACCTTCCTACCAGATGCCAGAATCTTCCTCCTTTAAGCCCTCAGCCCCATCGCCCTCTAGCCGCCGTCCCCGTCTGTGTTGCCTCTGTGAGCTTCAATTACCGGTCAGTGATTAAAACGGCCTTCCTCCCCTCAGGACCCACATGGATGCAGGCGGGGCCGCCACTGAACTGTTTCAGTCAAGCGCATTAACTGACCAGGAGCAGGATGAAGTCGGGGGCGGGGTGGAGTGGTTATTTCTGCCTCTGCCTGGCCTGGCTCAGAGCGTGAAGGGGAGGGCAGGAGGCAGAGCAGGGGGTCAGGGACTCCCCACCTGGCTCTTAGAAGGGGGTGCCATTTGCAGAAAGGGTGGGGCCTGGGCAGATTGGGACACTGTCTGGGGTGGACCCTCCCCCACACCGCTCAGCAGGGCTGCTGAGTACTGGGGTCAGCAGCGGGGATGATGAACGAGGGGGACCGCAAGCGCTCTTCCCCCGATCAGCTGCCCAGCAGACTCCTAGTTCCCCTCGGACTCGGGGGTCCGTGCTGCTTCCTCCTCCAGGAAGTCCTCCCTGATAGCCCTGGGTTGGGCCATTGCCTCCTTGGAGCTTCTACGGCCTTTGGGGCCGTTGTGCACATTAGGGAAAGGTGCCCTTTCCTCTGAACATTTCCGTGCTCTCCGCGGGGGAGCTCTCTCTGCTGCCCTATGCCTCTGTCTGAGGGGCCAGCCCACTGCCCCATGGAGAAGGAACAGCCTCAGCTCGGAAGGTGACCAAACTCAGGGCCTGTGCTTAGAAGCCTGGGCAGCTTGGACAAGGGAGGCTGTATCTCTGTTTCCTCATTGGCAAACGGGCATCGTCCTTTCGTCCAGCTGTGTGGAAGCTGGCTTCCCTCCCTAGACCCCCCCAAGAGGCCCCACCCCGTCCCCACCCCAGGACAAGGAACCCCCTGGGCTCCGTGGGGACAGGGCTGGCCCCCAGTGGTGCTTCCTGGGCAAGCCAGAGGCTGGGCTCTTGGTCTCCACGGCAGCCCGGGGGCCCGCCCTCTCGCAGGGTGACCCCGGCCCACTCAGGCCACACGCTCCCAGCCTTCTCCACAGAGGGCTTGGCTGCAGGTGAACGGGCGGCCCAGGCCCAGGCCCCCTGAAAAAGGCTGACAGCTACCCCGTGGAGCCCAACCCGTCACCCCCGCCCCTCAACTACCCTGGAGGGCAGGTATGGGCCCAGCAGTCCACTCTCCTCCCCCGAGCCTCTTCCTCCAACCCCAGGGGACGGACGGTCGCTTCCTTGGGGGTGAGGCTGGTCTCTCCCACCCCAGCCGACCTCCCCGGGGGCCCCGGGCCTGGGCGGGTGTGGATGGGCAGGCTGACGCCTCCATGGCCAAGTGCATCTCCTGTCTCGGACCGCCTGAGTCCGCTGTCTGGTCGGCCCCGAGTCTTTCTCGTCTGCTGCCATGTCCTCATCCCTCGCCGCCCTGTCTCTCCGTCTCTCCGTGTGTCTCTCTCGGTCCCTAGAGCCTCGCTGTCTCCGGTCTCCCTCTGTGTATCCTTCTTTCTGTCTCTTGCATCTCTGGGTCTCTATTTCTGGGTCTCTCTGTCTCTCCCTCCCTCCCTTTGGTGGGACCCTGGGTGCACGGTGTGCCAGGCCTGAGCTGGGTCACAAGAGAAACCTCAGGAGGGTGGGATGTCAGGGGAGGGGTCGCGGGAGCCGGGGGTCCAGAGACCAGAGCGAGCCCTCTGTTTCAGCAGGGGTTCAGGGCAGGCTCCCGAGAGGTGGAGCTGCTGAGTGTGGGCTCAAGCTTGGACCACAGGGGAGAATTCCGGGAGAGGGACGGCAGGCAGGCTTGAAGGCATGGACGCCGGGCAGCAGGGGCATCTGGGGGCCCATCGGTGCCTCGGGGGCGGGTGGGAGCCCAGGATTGGTCAGCGTGGTGCTGATGCTGATGACGATCCTCCCCTGTGCGAGACCCCAGGCTGCGCGTGTTCGTGGGCCAACCTCACTGGCTCTCCCCCAGGTCCCCAGTTCACAGGAGAAGAAACTGAGGCTCACGGGGGTTGAGTAAGGTGCGCCACAGCTCACACGGGCAGAGCGGTGCGGGGAGCTGGGGGCTCGTCCTGAGAAGAGGGGAGACGCTGATGGCTCTTGAAGGAGGGCACACCCACCCCTGGGGCGCCAGAGAGCTTCCCGGGTCAGGAGTCCCTGGTGCACAAGCGTTATTTTCACCTTAGCAGGTTCTGGTTCCATTGGAAAGTCTCGGGCAGTCAATTTTAATTAAAAAGTTAATGTCGCGAAAATAGGCCAAGAAACGGCTGACGAAATCTGCGACCTTTTGCCTCCGTCAGTAGCTTTGATGTTTCACGACCTTTCAGAATCTTGCCGGCTGTACCGCGGTGTTCTCGTTCATGCTGGGGTCGTGGTCCTGGGTGCACGGTGTGCCAGGCCTGAGCTGGGTCACAAGAGAAACCTCAGGAGGGTGGGATGTCAGGGGAGGGGTCGCGGGAGCCGGGGGTCCAGAGACCAGAGCGAGCCCTCTGTTTCAGCAGGGGTTCAGGGCAGGCTCCCGAGAGGTGGAGCTGCTGAGTGTGGGCTCAAGCTTGGACCACAGGGGAGAATTCCGGGAGAGGGACGGCAGGCAGGCTTGAAGGCATGGACGCCGGGCAGCAGGGGCATCTGGGGGCCCATCGGTGCCTCGGGGGCGGGTGGGAGCCCAGGATTGGTCAGCGTGGTGCTGATGCTGATGACGATCCTCCCCTGTGCGAGACCCCAGGCTGCGCGTGTTCGTGGGCCAACCTCACTGGCTCTCCCCCGGGTCCCCAGTTCACAGGAGAAGAAACTGAGGCTCACGGGGGTTGAGTAAGGTGCGCCACAGCTCACACGGGCAGAGCGGTGCGGGGAGCTGGGGGCTCGTCCTGAGAAGAGGGGAGACGCTGATGGCTCTTGAAGGAGGGCACACCCACCCCTGGGGCGCCAGAGAGCTTCCCGGGTCAGGAGTCCCTGGTGCACAAGCATTATTTTCACCTTAGCAGGTTCTGGTTCCATTGGAAAGTCTCGGGCAGTCAATTTTAATTAAAAAGTTAATGTCGCGAAAATAGGCCAAGAAACGGCTGACGTAATCTGCGACCTTTTGCCTCCGTCAGTAGCTTTGATGTTTCACGACCTTTCAGAATCTTGCCGGCTGTACCGCGGTGTTCTCGTTCATGCTGGGGTCGTGGCCTGGTCATCTTCCGTGTCCCCAGAGCGCAGGGGTCCAGGCCACTGCTCTCCGGGGGCGTCCTGGCCTGAACCGCCCCCACCCTGGGGGTTCCTCATCTTCCACCTGCTGGCTCTGTGAAGGTCCCTGCCATACTGGCCAGCGGTCAGAGACCCCAGAGCCCATCCCCAGGGTCTCTTGTGACCCATGCCTGTCGCTTCACGTAACCCCCAGCCACCTGGGGAGTAGGTGGGAGCCAGGGACCCACAGGGCTCAGAGCCTTCACACTCACTGTGCCTTCTGGCTCCCCGGAAGCCCGAGTCCCTGCCCGACCCCCCGCTCACACTCCGCCTGAGATAACCTTGTAATGGAAGAGCCTCCTCCCCGGAAGCCCGAGCCCCCGCCCGACCCCCGCTCACGTCCCGCCTGAGATAACCTTGTAATGGAGCGAAGGTTCTCCCGGGTGGCGGGTGACCAGCCCTTCCCAGCCCCGCCTCTCCACCCCATCAACCTCCACCCTACTCTGCTCCTGCGTGTGCAGTTGCGCAGCCACGTCCACCTCTCCCTCATGCACTCGAGCCCGCCAGCCTCTGCCCGTGGGATTTCCCAGGAAGAGTATTGGAGTGAGTTGCCGTTTCCTCCTCCAGGGGATCTTCCCGACCCAGGGGTCGAACCCAAGTCTCCTGCATCGCCTGCATTGGCAGACGGGTTCTTTACCCCGGAGCCACGCTGCATCTGACCATTTTTGGATTCCCCGTAGGTGTGAGATCACGCCGTTGGTCCTTCTGGGTCTGGCTCACTTCACTCAGCATAACCTCTTCAAGGACCATCCATGGTGCTGCAGAAGCGGGGTGTCCTTCTTTTTCAAGGCTGAGTACTATTCCATTCTATCTAGAGACCAGCTTTCTTCACTCACCTGCTGGTGGGCACCCTGGTTCTGCCTGTATCTCGGCTGTTGAGAAACTGCTGCCGTGAATACAGGGATGTGGCTGTCTCTTTGAGATGCTGATTTCATTTCCTTTGGATCAAGACCCAGAAGTGGGATTGATAGTTTATTTTTTTGAAGAATTGCCCTTCTGTTTTCCTTAATGGTTGGACCCATTTACATTCCACCAAAAGTGTACAAGGTTTCCAAGTTTTCTAAATCCTCAGCAATATGTTTTCCTCTCTCCCCTCTCCCCTGGCGATAATACCCATTCTAACAGGCAGGAGCAGGGGGTGGTGTCTCATCGTGGTTTTGATTCACATTTCCCTGTTGTAGAGTTGAGCATCTTTTTATATAGCTGCTGGCCATTTGTCTGTCTTCTTTGGAGAAACATCTGTTCAAGGCCTTTGCATTTTAGTCAGATTATCTGCTTTGATGTTGGTGGTGGTGTTTTAACTATAGAATTGTAGGCGTTCCTTATATATTTTGCATGTTGACTCCTTATCAGATGTGTGGTTTGCAAATGTTTTCTTCCATTCCATAGTTTTTTGTTATTGTTTTTTTATTCCATTGATGATACCTTTGCTGTGAAGAATTCTTTTAGTTTGGCGTAATCCCACTTCTCTGTTTTTGCCTTTATTGCTGGTGCTTTTGGTATCAGATCCGAGAAATCATTGCCGAGTCGATTCCTTTTTTCTGGGGGCCTCAGTTTCCTCTTTTGTACTTGGAGGGGGAAATGCCTGATCTGTTAAATTAGGCTTGGTTGTGGTAATAGGAAGACCCCAAAGTGGATGCGCGCTCAGGATAGGAGTTCGTTTCTCGCTCGGGAAACCGTCCCGGGCAGCTGGAGGGCAGGCGGTGCTGTGTATTGCTTCATGGACCCTCCCCTTGCAGCTCTGCCTTCCTCGGGCCCCACCGTCACCTGCATCCAGCCGGGGGAGGGGGACGGAGAGCGCGGGGCAGAGGCGCCGGCCTCCCCAGGGTCTTGGCCCGGAAATGGCGCCCTTCACTTCCCCTCACCTCTCGGGCCAGAACTCAGCCACGCTCTGCAGCTAACTGCAAGGGAGCCTGGGAAATGTCACAGAGCTGTGTTCCAGGAGGACTTTGACAGGCAGCTCGCCATCTCTGCCACGTGCTTGAAGATTAATCAAATAAGAGCGATAAAGTACATCGGTGCATTTTATAGCGTGAGATCAGTACCGAGATCTGAGCCACCGATCATTGCTGCTGCAGGGATCTTGACTAAATGTATCTTTCTTCATGAGTCACTTCAGTTCAGTTCAGTTGCTCAGTCGTGTCTGACTTTCTGTGACCCCATGGACTGCAGCACGCCAGGCCTCCCGTCCATCACCAGCTCCCGGAGCTTGCTCAGACTCATGTCCATTGAGTCAGTGATGCCATCCAACCATCTCCTCCTCTGTCGTCCCCTTCTCCTCCCGCCTTCAATCTTACCCAGCATCTTTTCAAATGAGTCAGTTCTTCACATCAGCTGGCCAAAGTATTGGAGTTTCAACTTCGGCATCAATCCTTTCAATGAATATTCAAGACTGATTTCCTGTAGGATTGAGTGGTTGGATCTCCTTGCAGGCCAAGGGACTTTCAAGAGTCTTCTCCAACACCACAGTTCAAAAGCATCAATTCTTCGGCACTCAGCTTTCTTCACAGTCTAACTCTCACGTCCATACATGACTACTGGAAAAACCATAGCCTTGACTAGATGGACCTTTATTGGCAAAGTAATGTCTCTGCTTTTTAATATGTTGTCTAAGTTGGTCACAGCTTTTCTTCCAAGGAGCAAGCATCTTTTAATTTCACGACTGCAATCACCATCTGCAGTAATTTTGGAGCCCAGAAAAATAAACTCTCTCACTGCTTCCATTGTTTCCCCATTTATTTGCTATGAAGTGTTGGGACCAGATGCCATGATCTTAGTTTTCTGAATGTTGAGCTTTAAGCCAACTTTTTCACTCTCTTCTTTCACTTTCATCAAGAGTCTCTTTAGTTCCTCTTCACTTTCTGCCATAAGGGTGGTGTCATCTGCATATCTGAGATAATTATATTTCTCTCAGCAATCGTGAGTCCAGCTTGTGCTTCATCCAGCCCAGAGTTTCTCATGATGTACTCTGCATAAAAGTTAAATAAGCGGGGTGGCAATATACAGCCTTGACATACTCCTTTTCCTATTTGGAACCAGTCTGTTGTTCCATGTTCAGTTCTAACTGTTGCTTCCTGACCTGCATACAGATTTCTCAGAAGGCAGGTCAGGTGGTCTGGTATTCCCATCTCTTTCAGAATTTTCCACAGTTTATTGTGATCCACACAGTCAAAGGCTTTGGCATAATCAACAAAGCAGAAATCGATGTTTTTCTGGAACTCTCTTGCTTTTTCCATGATCCAGTGGATGTTGGCAATTTGATCTCTGGTTCCTCTGCCTTTTCTAAAACCAGCTTGAACATCTGGAAGTTCACGGTTCACGTATTGCTAAAGTCTGGCTTGGAGAATTTTGAGCATTACTTTCCTAGTATGTGAGATGAGTGCAAATGTGCAGTAGTTTGAGCATTCTTTGGTATTGCCTTTCTTTGGGATTGGAATGAAAACTGACCTTTTCCAGTTCTGTGGCCACTGCTGAGTTTTCCAGATTTGCTGACGTATGGAGTGCAGCGCTTTAACGGCATTCTGGATCAATGCTGATATATATAAAATAGACAAAGCAGTAGGATTTACCAAATAGCACAGGGAACTGTATTCAATATCTTATAATAATCTATAATGGAAAAGAATCTGAAAAACTATATGGATAACTGGATCACTTTGCTCTGCATCTAAAACTAATATTGTAAATCAACTGTCCTCTGCAGTTTAAAAATGAATGCTGAATAAAAGGAGCATTTATTGGATGGATGGATACATGGGTGACGTGTAGTTGAGTGGGTGGGTGGATGAGTGAGTGAGTGAATGGATGGCTGGGCAGATGGATTGATGATGGATGGATGGTGGATGGATGGATGGTGGGTGGATGGATGGTGGATGGATGGGTGAATATGTGGATGAATGGATAAATGAAAGGAGAAATCAAGCAATGAATTAAAGGATAATGCAGCATCCAGAGATGGGGGCCTGTGTTGGTTCCAGAAGAAGTGGCTAGACCTGGGCAATCAGAAGACAGCAGGCCCCCTGGGAGAGGAGGGGACGGTGAGGGTGAGACGTCGCCTTGGCCTGCAGGAGTCTGGCTGGCGCTGGCGGGGGTGGGTGGAAGTTTCCCACGCTGATCCCGCTACCCTCTGCCAGCTGGGCTGTGGGGTGGCCCTTTCTCCGATGAATCCCCCTGGGTGGGACCCAGATTCCTCGAGGGCAAAACGTGGGGCCTCCGCCTTGGCAGGAGAGGGCCGCAGAGCCGGCAGGGATGCACGGTGGGGCCGCCCCGCCCTCGTCCTGCTGAGCAGCTGCGGACCCGCGAGTTAAATGCGAAAACGCTGAAATGACCTTAAGGCCCTGACATGATCTGACGAGAACCCAGGAAGTCGGAAGGGAAGATGACACGTTGGTAAAGTCTTCCCTTCCCAGCTCATAGCCACGCAAGCGCCGCCCTTTCTCCACGGGAAGCAGACAGAGCTGGAGACTTGATGCTTTTCAACGCAGAACGTCCCAGAGTAGGTTGCAGGTGCCTACTCTGCAATTAAAGAGACACACTCTCTTTAAATCCAGCATGTCACCGGTGGGCACAGGGCAGTGAGTGTGGCTCAGGTCACTGTGGGCACAGGGCATGGCTGCATGTCACCAGTGGGCACGGGGCAGTGAGCGTGACTGTGTGTCACTGTGGGCACAGGCCAGTGAGCGTGGCCGCGTGTCACTGTGGGCACGGGGCACCTGTCTGTCCCCATCGGAGAGACTCAGAGAGGCTGGGACGCCAGGCAAGGGTCCTTGGGCAGGCAGGGGCGGGGTGGGGGGGACCCCAGCCAGCTGGTGCTCAGAAGCAAGGTGGGGGAGACCTCCCGGTGGAAGCAGCCTGGTCACCCCCGAGGCTCGCCGCCCACTCTGGGAGGCAGGGCAGGCTTGGGCGTCCTTCCAGGAGACGCCGTGGGGACCCGGAGGGGCTGAGCGCCCTGCCCCCCAGGGTCACAGCACGGAGGAGCTCCAGCTGTCCTTCTTCTCAAGATGGCACCCTGACCTCACCCCCTCGGCGGGAGGGGCATCCCATTTGCACCTGGGGGCAAGTGTGATCTTTGCAGGGCTGGTGTGGACGCAGCAGGTGGGGCCTGAACCTCCAGGGAAGCAGGGACCGGGCATTCCAGGCTGTGGATTAATCACAGAAATGAGAAATCGATCCCTGACCTGCTGCGGCCTCATTACTCATGTTGGACCAAAGAGAAAAGGCTTTTGGGCCCCCCTGGAGCTCTGATGGCCTCAGCCTGGATGGTGCCCCCTCCTCACCAGGACCGGGCAGGGGGCCTGCGAGTCCACCACTGGGAAGCCTGCATGTCAGGGCGGAGGGAACTCTGAGGGGCCCTGGGGCGCTGGATTTCAGACACCTGGCTGGACTTGTGAACAGCTTCACACGCCTGTAGTGGGGATATGATGATGGCCACCAGGTCTCCCGGGACGATCGGGGTGGGCGTTGAAAGATGAATTGATGCTTCTGAACTGTGGTTTGGAGAAGACTCTTTGAGAGTCCCTCAGACTGCAAGGAGATCCAATCAGTCCGTCCTAAAGGAACTCAGTCCTGAATATTTATTGGAAGGACTGATGCTGAAGCTGAAGCTCCAATACTTTGGCCACCTGATGAGAAGACCTGACTCACTGGAAAAAACCCTGATGCTGGGAAAAATTGAAGACTGAGGAGAAGGGGACAACAGAGGATGAGATGGTTGGATGGCATCACCAACTCCATGGACATGGGTTTGAGCAAGCTCTCGGAGTTGGTAAAGGACAGGGAGGCCTGGCGTGCTGCAGTCCATGGGGTGCGGAGTCGGACGCAACTGAGAGACTGAACTGAACTGAAAGATAAACAGAAGTCCGGCAGGCGTGGAGCCGCTGGACGTGTCTATGCAGGGCCGTAGTGCTGCCAGGCGTGCTTCCAGAAGACTGCTTTGTCTGGAGTGACAGGGGACAGGGAGGTGGGGGAGGCTGGAGGCCCGCGTGGGGCTCCTTCACGGGCTGCGGGAAAGCCGCGGGGGCCCAGCCAGGGCGCTGGTCGTGAGGAAGTAGACGGGCTTCCAAGGTGCCCAGAGGTGGACTCAGGAGGCCGGGGAGACGGGTTGGACTGTAGAGACAGGGAGGGAGAGGCCGCATGGAGTCCCCCAGGCTCCTGGGTGCCCCTCCCCCCACCATGACACAGCCAGGGGGACCCAGAACTCTCTCTGTAGCTTTGGTGGCCCTGGGTCACCCTCCATCAGCAGGGGGCCCCGGGGGCCACGGTCACTACCAGGGCTCAGGACTTTGGAGGAAGCTGAGGTGGGGGTGATAGGTTCCACTCCAAATGGAGAAAGGTCCAGGGGTGGTGGAGGCAGGGAGGCTGGGTAGAGGCTCTCCCTGGCCTCCCACCGATGCAGGCCAAGCAAGGGCCTAGCCAGGCTCCCGCTGCCCTGGGCCCGCTCCACGGGGCCCCTGATAATCACGTTAACTGCCGATCTCGGGGGTGGGGGCTGTCTCTTATACACATCTCCTCACGGCTTCTCACCGCCTGCCTCCCCCGACCCTGAGCCCCAGAGACCTGAGGCCCGGCCTGCGTGTGGGCAGCGTCTCCATCTGACCCACAGGACCCGGGCGCACTGCTTCATCCACTTTAAGGCAGGGCTTCCCTGGTGGCTCAGCTGGTAAAGAATCCGCCTGCAATGTGGGAGACCCTGGTTTGATCCCTGGGTGGGGAAGGTCCCCTGGAGGAGAGCATGGTTAGCCACTTCAGTGTTCTTGCCGGGAGAAGCCCACGGGCAGAGGAGCCTGGAGTTCATGGGGTCGCAAGAGTCAGACACAACTCAGCGCCTGACACTTTCGCTTTTTCACTGCGGCCTGCTTGCAGCTCCGGGCTGCTGGGCGCAAGCGTCAGCTGTGGACCCTCCCGGGGGCATTTTCATTTGAAAAGATCAGCTGGAAGACCCCCTAAGTTCTCAACAGACAGGGCCACGATGGGGGTAGGACAGGGCCAGGCCATCTGCGGGCTTGCCTGACCTCCACAATGAGCCGCCGGGACCCCCTTCCGGGCCGAGGGTGTTGACCCCCGGCTCAGCCAGCCCAGCTCAGTTGCTCAGGCCCAGGGAGCTCCGGGCTGGGGGCCCGGCCGGGGCTGGAGGCTGTAAGGTCTCCCCTTGAGTGGTCCTGCTTTTCTGAGTCCCAGGGCTGCCGAAATAAAGGACAGTGAGTCAGGGCCTCCACTGGACAGGAGGCGGTCCTCGGGGCCGGCAGCCCAAGGTCAAGGGTGGGCAGGGCCCTGCCGCGTCCAGGCCCCCGGCGCCCCGGGCTGTGTGCCTCCCCTTTCACACAGCCTCTCCCCTGCCTCCTGGTCTCTTAGCAGGACACTCAGGAAGCCCAGCGCCTCAGGGCGCTCCCCTCCATCACGGCTGCAGAGTCCCTGCTCCACACGCCGTCCCACTCCCCAGACTCCACCCCAGAGTCTGCCCCCCCCAGGGGTCCCCCCAGTGACAACCTGAGGCTCCAGAAAGCGAGGGGACCCACCTGCCCCAGAGCCCAGGCTCCTGGCCACTGTGGGGCGAGGCCGGGACGACTCAGATGCCTCCGGCCGAGCCAAGCCACCCGCCATGAGGCGGGTGCAGAGGGAGGTCTCACGGACCCGAGGGGGGGTGAGCAGTCGTCCCGGCTGCCTTTCCAGGAGACGGAGGGTCTGGGGGCTGCTGCCTGGGGCACAGAGTGAGCGTGAGAGCCCAGCAAGAGACACAGAGACAGAGAAGCAGGTAAAAACAGCGACGCCATAAAGGAGGCGGTGAGAGAGGCAGGCGGTGAGAGTGAGACAGACACATAGATAACATGAGTGATCGAAGTACAGCCAGGCGGTAGGGAAATAGATGATAGAGGGATGGTGAACAGAAGACAGACAGCTAGATGGTAGACAGAGATACATAGATACATAAATGATGGGTTCATGATAAACAGACGGGTCTCCTGTCACTGCCAATTTGGGAAGTTCTGGGCTTTGTTTGATTTGAAAGGGGACATTGTAGGTATCCCCTTTTATAATAGGGGTGAGGGTTCTGAGATGAGGGTTCTGAGAACATCAAAATACTCCTATCTGCAAACAGAAGGCAGCTCATCTCAGAATGGTGTTAACTATAAGGACCAAGTCTTAACTCAATGAACAGGCAGTTAGGGGAGGACGGGGGCTGGCTCCGTAGCTGGACAGTTCAGAGGTGCACAAGGAAGTGCAGAACCGCAGGGTCTTCCTGCCCCTGTGCTCTGGCCTCAGACACATTCTCCTTGTGGCTACAGGGTGCCTGCCGCCGCTCCAGAAGTCACAGTAGGTGCAGCCGTGCTTAGTGGAAGAAGAGATCATCTTCTTCTTCTTTTTTTCTTTAGAGGAGACCATCTTTTCCTGAGCCTTTTGGAGAGGAAGAAAGCATTTCCCCGAAGCCCCCAGTAGCTCCATCCCCATCTGTGGTTAGAACAGTGAGTGTTTCCACTGTGCAGTATTTCGCCCTGTAGCTGGGGAGAAGTCAGCTACCTTCCCAAAGTCACTGGCAGAGAAATGGGGAACACCCAGGAAAACCTGGCCTTGCCAGCAAGCAACAAGGGTGGAGGGCTGTGGGGATGCAGACGCCAGGGAGGCTGTGTCCTGCGCCCAGAGCTTGCCAGCGTCAGTGGAGAAGCTGACATTCAGACCCTGTGGGCCAACTGCACTCCGCAGTGTGGGCCAGGGTACCCTGGTGCATGGCTCGCCAAGCAGGGGGGGTGGGGGTGAAGGGAGACGGTACTGGCCCCAGGGCCTGGGAGTCCTGGTCTCCCACCCTGCCCCCGCCACTTGGAGCTCCCTGAGAACCACAGCCCGGGCTGCCCTCTGATGCTGGACTCATTAAAGGAAGTGTTCTCACCGGTGTATTTCCAGTCCAGACAGTGGCGGTTTTAATATCTAGAACCACAGCGAGGGGGACGGCGCCCATTCCTGAGGGCTGGCCAAGGGCGTTCGTCTCCGACAATGGAGAGGAAATGAAACCCAAGGGGGTTTTCCTCCCCTGAACAATGCGGATCCGCCATCAGATCAGGGAGAGGTGCCACTGGGTCACGATGTGGGCGAGGAGGCGGGGAGCAGGGCACCAATGGTTGGGACGGCAGTCACTCTCTCGCCGCGGGCAGATGGCCCCCAGCCTCAGTGTCCTCGTCTGTGAAATGGGGCCAGTAGCAGGGCAGTGATGCCCGTCAGTGTCCGGGTGTGAGCACACACTCATAAAGAGTGCAAGGGCTTCCCCAGTGGCTCAGACGGTAAAGAATCCGCCCGCAAAGCAGGAGGCCGGGGATCGACCCCTGGGTTGGGAGGAGCCCCTGGAGAAGGGCGTGGCAACCCACTCTGGTATCCTGGCCTGGAGAATCCCATGGGCAGAGGAGCCCGGCGGGCTGCAGTCTGTGGGGCTGCAGAGTCAGACACAACTGAGCGACTAAGCGCAACGGGCAAGAAGGTGGTGGGATGCCCCATTTCCCAGGCCTGGGGCTGAGGGGCTTCTCTTGGCACAGGGCCTGGCCTCTCTCCCATCACCCCCTTCCCAGCCCCCTTAGGTGGGGGAGGGCTGCAGCTGGGGCGGGTCCCTGTCCCGTCCTGGGAGATTTTGGGTTTCAAGTCTCTGCCCCTCCTTGTCGCACAACTCGTCAAGAGCACCCTCTGGGTTTGCTCCTTTCTGAGTCCACACTGGGCACGCAGGCTCCCAGCTCTTTACCAGCTGAGATTTTGAGTCTAAGGCGTCACATCCTGAGTGGGGTTGGGGGTTGGATCTAATTTCTTTCTGTTTCTGCCTGCATGGCAGTTCGGGCAAGTGGGCCGGCTCCAGCCTGAGACCAGGGCCAGCCGTCCAGCTGGTCTGCCCTGAGCTGGGGGTGCTGACCAACCTGGTCAGAAATTGCACTCCGGGTCCTGCATCTGTGTTTGGTCCCCCAGCTGGTGCCCCTCCCTGGAGATGGAAGTAGGGGTATCCTGGCCTTCTAACTGCAACAGCCCAGGTCCTGTGCACGCGGCTCCAGTCGACCTGGGTCGGGGCCTGCTCGCCAGGCACGTTCTTCCCGAGTCCAGCAGAGCTGACCGGGCCAGGTGGGGCCTGGGTCCCATCGCCGGCCATGGCTGTGGACCGCACGGCGGACGGCCCCCTTGGAAGGGACGGGGAGGCTGGACCTGGAGGGGCAGAGCCCGAGGGGCAGCCCCGAGGGAACCCTGATCCCTCCCCAGCCCTCTGGTCGCTGAGGCCGGC
Source organism: Cephalophus harveyi (assembly GCA_006410635.1). NCBI lineage: Eukaryota > Metazoa > Chordata > Mammalia > Artiodactyla > Bovidae > Cephalophus > Cephalophus harveyi. Next base: position 433,591 of record SJYT01039392.1, on the reverse strand, counting down.
ACCCCCGCTTCCTGCTGCTCCCGGCCACGTGCTCACGCTTCCCCAGCCTCTCCTCCCCATGGGAATCTCCCCAGGGGCCAACACCAACCCCTTCCTGTCCTCAGCCTCCGCCTCCCGACTCCGCCCCGCCACCCTGCAGGTCTCTGCTCCTCTTTGCAGTAGAACTCAGCAAGGGAGCCCTCTGGGTTCGCTCCTTTCTGAGTCCACCCCGGGCACGCTGGCTCCCAGCTCCCGAACACCACGAGGCGGCTACCCCCCAACCCCCGCTCCGCACAGCCTCCAGCCCGCCCGTCAGCCCCGGGCTCCTCTGTCCCGTCAGCTTCCAGGTCCTGGTTTGCTCTCTGCCGCCCTTGTTGCTCTCTCTCACTGTCCTTCCGTTCTCTGACATCACCTTCGACCTTTGGAGGCCCGGAGCCCTGTCTCGGACCTCTCTCCACGGCCCCTCTCGCTCACCCACTTTTCCTCGCCCCCCGAAGCCAGGCTATGGCCTCATCTCAGAAATCAGCCGGACTCTGGGCCCGCCCTCCCCTCCGCTGTGTCCACCTGGCCCCCTGCCCCCTCGGCTCTCACCTGAACCGTGGCAGGGGCCTGCCGCCCGCCCCTGCCCCGCGCCCATCTGTTCTTAGGCCCCCAGACCTTGGGAGCAAGTCACACAAGGGCCCCGCCTGCAGGAGACCTGGGGAAGCCTTGGGGGAACAGAGGTCCTGCCTGGCCTGGCCCGCTCAGGTCAGCTGCCAAGCCCCAGACCCACGTCCCCTCTCCTCGCCGCCCCAGAATGGGCCCTTCTCTCCAGCCCGCCAGGCCCCCCAGACCCGGCCCTGTCCTCCGCTGGAGCCGCGCCCCATTCCCATCTCACTCCCTGCAAGGCTTGGCTCAGACCTCACTCCCGGGCCAGCCCATCCCCAAGCCCAGCAGGCCCCTCACACTGCCAGGCTCCGGGGCGGGGAGCCCCTCTGCCCACCTTCCCCCGGGGGGCGTGTCGTCCCCTGAGGCACTCTTATTCTAGAACCTTCGCCACCAGGTTCTGGTCTTCTAGGAGCTCTTCCACTTTTGAAGCGTCCAGGCCAGTGTCGGGGAGGGGGGAGCCCTGCTTCTAAAGACAAAGCAGGGGGAGCCAGGGGCTGCCCTCCCCGCCCCCGCCCTCCCCGACCGTGGCCCAGGTGCTGGAGGACCCCGGGGGCAGCACAGGGCCCGCAGGGAGCCCAGGGCCGGCCCTGAGACAGGAAGGAAGAGAAGGGCAGTCAGTCAGGGGAAGAGGAGGCGACGCCGTCTTGCTTCTCCAAAGCGTGCCCGGGGCGACGTCACTGCCCGCTCCTCTGGGGCTCCCGGCGAATCCAGACACCCAGACGGGCAGGGCTGAGAGAGGGGAGCGGGGGGCTGGCCTCTAGGCACCGGGGATGGACCTCCATCGCCTTCGAGCCTCGTTACGCAAACGCACCTTTGCTGCCCTCAGCCCTCACGGACGCCCAGTGACGGCGCGGGATCACCAGCGTGCTTTAGTCCTGGAGGCAAACATGAATAACCTCTATGCCACAGAAACAGCTTTCCTCACCCCTTTGCTAAATGAAGGGAATTTGTCTGTGCACCCATTTTGCAGGTGAGAAGACTGAGCCCCAGGGAGGGGCCATGACCTGCACAAGGCCAGTGGCCAGTAGACCCTTTGTGCATCCAGCGGCCGAGCTGCCGGACCTCAGGATTACGTCTTCATGAGGGAAGGAAAGACAGCCTAGGGGGTGGGTGATGCCCTAGGGGAGGGGAGACCTCAGCGAGAGGGTCTCCCTGGAGGGAACATTCTCTCCCAGGGAGAAGGGAGTGGCCAGGGCTTCAGAGGGGCACCTTGGGAGGAGGGACACCCCATGGGCCCAGACACCATGGCACTGAGGCTCAAGGGGTAGACTGGATCAGACTAAGCCCTGCTGGGTTATAAGAAATGGGCTGAATCGGTCTTCTGTGCCCGGGTAGCTCTGCTGGAACCATGGCTGATGGTGACATTTCCCACCTGGCCACGAAGATCTCCTCCTCATCTGGGGGGACAGAGAGCCTTCAGGGACAAGTGCCTCATTCCCGCACCCTGGGGACCCCATGGAGAGGGACGGATGGGGTCACAGTGGTAACTGTCCTGGGCCCTCCTGCTGGCTGGCATGTAACTGTCCTGGGCCCTCCTGCGGGCTGGCATGGGGCGGGGTGATGTGTCAGAGAGAAACAGCGGTTAAATCAGTGAGGGCAGATTTTACTCAGGGCTATTGCAATAGAGGAAACGAGACATCCGTGTGGAACCAGGCTTAACTCAGGATACAGGGCAGACAGGAGCGGGTCTGACTCAGGAGTAGCTGGGGTCAGTGGGTGGAAGCTCAGTGAGGCAGAAGGTCAGGGGTGAGGGGGTTCTGGCTAAACTCCCCGGTAGCATCCTCACTGGAAGCAGACAGGCGTCGGGCAGCGGCTGGGCCAGCGGGATGAGGACTTTGATCCAATATCCAGGCAGGGGGTTCTGGTCAAGCTGACCTTGCTGGGTCCTTGCAGAGAGTGGATTCTAGCAGGAAGTGCACAGATGGGCCCGGAGCAGGTTCAGTCACCCACCTCCTCTGGGGGACTTGTCTCCAATCTGTGACATGCAGGGAAGGTGGGCTGTCCTGGGGACCCACCTCCTCTGGGGGACTTGTCTCCAGTCCGTGACATGCAGGGAAGGTGGGCTGTCCTGGGGACCCCTGGGGCTGAGGTTCATCTGGGCCACAAAGGCGGCGGGATCCCAGGCTCAGCCTGGCCCCCGTCCCTCGTGGATTCCCCACTGTGATTCCTCCCACGAAGGTCAACACAGAGCCAGCTTCCTTTGCATGTTTTCTTATCAACATGAGGCTCTGCCCCACACAGAGGGGAAAAACGACCCCTGGAGCAGCTGGGAGTGGACAGGACGGGGCCCACAGATCCCCAGAGATGGCTGTGCCCCGTCTGTGTGTCTGTAGGACCGGCCGTGGCTCTGGGCTCAGTTTGGCAAGAGCCCAGTCCAGGCTCTCCCGAGGGACCACAGCCCCAGCTCTGTTGAGAGGGCGCTCAGACGGGAAACCGGGGCTGGTGGGCGGGGTTGGGGGGGTCCGCATGCCCCTCTTTAGCCCCCTGCCTGGTTTGGGTGCTGAGGCAGCTAGGGGTTCCCAAGGGCACCCCAGGTCATAAGGCTGGAGAGCCCTGCTCCTGGGACGTGCCGGGGACAAGGTGACACTGAGCCTGTCACCCGGGACCCTCGCTGGGGATTGGAGAGGAGTGGCTGGGCTGCCCTGGGCTCGGTGGCTGCTGCCTCCTTTCGGCGCCTGTGGCCCCCAGCCGCTAGGAGAGCTGCCTGGGGGTCTCCCCGCTCCCACACCCATCCCGGCCCTCCAGGCCGTGGGTGGGACGATCAGCAGGCCCCCTGTCCTCCTTGTCCCGGCACCAAGAGGGACCTGCTGGAACAGCGAGTGTGAGCCGATGCCTGGGCAGGTGCCCTGGAGGGCACAGGGTGTGGGGCTCCGCCTCTCCCCGCCCCCGCCCCCGAGGAGGCTGCCGGGGCGGGGTGGGGAGCACGGCGGTGCTCCACGGACCACGGGCCACCGGTGGCTCGGGCGGTAAAGAATCCGCCTGCAGTGCGGGGGCACTGCGTGCCATCCCTGGGCTGGGAAGATGCCCCGGAGAAGAGAAGGCCTGCCTACTCCCGCCTTCTGGCCTGGACAATTCCATGGACAGAGGAGCCTGACGGGCTGCAGTCCACGGGGTCCCAGGAGCTGAACACGGCTGAGCGACTAAGCCACCGCCACCGTGGGGCACGCCGGGTCCCTCACTCACGCCCGTGTGCGCTTGCTGGCTCATTCATCTGCCAGCTCCCAACGGTGCCACTGCCGAATGCCACCCTCCTGGGCTCAGGGCTTCCGCGCGTGGGTTCGGGGACACATCCGGTCCACAGAAGGCCGCCAAGGCAACGAGGCGTCCCTCTACCTGCTGTCCCCGAGGGCACACCACCGTCTCCACTGACGGCCGCGGGGCTCAGCCTGCGGGAGGCTTCTGCTGTCTGCTGGGGGTTGCTGAGCAGCTGACTCTTCCTGCCACTCCACCACCCGCATGGCCTTCCCGCCCCTCGGAACGCCCCACTCTCCGGTGAGCGCTGACCTCCCACCGAGCTGCAGGCCGTGAAGTACTGAAGCTACGCGGGGCTCACACAGCATCGTGCATTTCTCCTCCTGTCCCACAGCCAGGGGTCCTGCCATCTGCTAAAAAGCTTCTTCCTTTGAATTCAAAGAAGTTGCCTTTTGCAGGACCCTACAGAAAGCCTTGGGGCTTCCCTGATAGCTCAGCTGGTAAAGAGTCTGCCTGCAGGGCAAGAGACCCCTGTTCGATGCCTGGGTCAAGATGACCTGCTGGTGAAGGGATAGGCTACCCACGCGAGTGTTCTTGGGCTTCCCTGGTGGGTCAGCTGGTAAAGAATCCTCCTGCAATGTGGAAGATCCGAGGTTCAATCCCTGGGCTGGGACGATCCGCTGGTGAAGGGGCAGGCTACCCACTCTAGTATTCTGGGCTGGAGAATTCCATGGACTGTATCGTCCACAGGGTCGCAGAGGGTTGGACACAACTGAGCGACTTTCACTTCACTTCGGAGAGCGCCCTGGGAGTGCCCGATGCTCTGGGAATTCTCCTGCCAGTTGTCGGAAAATCTGATCTGCATTTAGTACCGTTAAGACTCCACTCCCCGCTCCTGAGTTATGCAAGCCTTATCCCAGCCGCCTGCGTGCCTGGTTCTCCCCACCGAAGTAGAGAAAGCACTTTCCTGCACCATAATTTCTTTCCAAGATAACTCGTTTGAGGAAGTCTGTGTGGGCTCTCACAGGGCCAAAGGGGCTCTGAGGGATCTTTTCTTCCTCAGTCAACTGAGTTACGGGCATCCCGCCGGATGCTCTCAGCAGACTTCAGATTGATTCAGGAGTCTGATGCAGTTTGCTGAGCGCAATCTCTGCTGATCGGGCCAATTTCTGAGCATCTCTGGAGTAACCGGCTCCCTAGGAAAGACAGTCAGAGCACAGGAGCCGGAAGCCAGGCCCCACGCGGCAGCGAGACTGGAGCTTCCGATGACAGCTCCCTCCATTCCAAGCTTGCTTCTGGTTCTGAGGCGAGAGCGGGTCCCACTCGGGGTCTCTTCCTGCCTCTGTGACCACCCCGACGGCCGGCAGGTCCGAGCAGCAGGCAGCCACGCGCAGGCAGAAAGGTGAGCAGATTTTGGCACGTTTGAGCCACGAAGAGGTTGCAGAGGCCACACGAGCCGCCGTTTTCACTGCCCCCAGCCCACCGCCGGGCACATATGAGCGTCCCTGGGTGCTCATCCCCTTGTCCCCCGCTGGAAGGACTGAACGGGGGAAGAGAGTGCACCCCTGGGAGTGAAGGGAGCGGACCCGATTTGCTGTCGCAGCACACAGCAGGTGCTCGGCCAGCGTGGGCTCCTATGTGACTGCAGACAGGGGGCTGAGCCCCTCTGCGCCTGTTCCCTTTTCTGTAGAACGAGGCTGACGGTCCACCTGCCAGCACGCTCCGTCTCACATGGGACGCAGCTGACATCAGCTCCTGTTGCTAGGCGCCCAGCAGCTGCCCAGCGCCCTCCTGAACGCCTCAGCTGTCACACCCCACCTCACGACGCTCGCAGAGAACGAGCCGGTATCATCCCCCGCTCCCCGGGAAGCATGGGAAAGGGCAGACACTTGGCCAGTGTGGTCCAGGATGCAGGTGTGAGTGGAACCCCCGCCCTCTACAAAGCCACGTGCTGTCCTTGGGGTGAGAATCCCCCGGTCGGTGCTCCTGACCTTTGCTCAGAGACTAGACACTGGACGCCTGCCCCGTGCCAGGCACCGCCAGGGAAACAGCGCTAAGCTGTCCAAGCCTTGCCCCTCCCCCGAGACTGAGCCGCGCTCCCCAGGGCTCCGCTTTCCCGGGTCCTAGTTTTGCAGGCTTCTGCCCACAAATGTCTGTCTAGTCAAAGCTGTGGTTTTCCTGTGGTCATGTATGCATGTGAGAGTTGGACTGTGAAGAAAGCTGAGCGCCAAAGAATTGATGCTTTTGAACTGTGGTGTTGGAGAAGACTCTTGAGAGTCCCTTGGACTGCAAGGATCCAACCACTCCTTCCTAAAGGAGATCAGTCCTGGGTGTTCATTGGAAGGACTGATGCTGAAACTCCAATACTTTCGCCACCTGATGCGAAGAGCTGACTCATTGGAAAAGACTCTGATGCTGGGAGGGATTGGGGGCAAGAGGAGAAGGGGACGACAGAGGATGAGATGGTTGGATGGCATCACCGACTCAGTGGACATGGTTTTGGGTGGACTTCGGGAGTTGGTGACGGACAGAGTGGCCTGGCGTGCTGCGGTCCATGGGGTTGCAGAGAGTTGGACACAACTGAGTGACTGAACTGGACTGAACCCCATCCACACACCCATGTACTCAGGCACCCAGTTCTGCTCTGAGCACTTGCTGAGCGCCTCCTGTATGCTGGGGCCCAGATTCAGCTCTCTGCTGAGAGACAGACGTGGCCTCTGCTTTCCTCTCCTTGTTCTGAGGCTGGCACGACACAGGCACAGCGGCATAAAACAGGCAGACGTGCCGTGACGGGGACCCCAGGTAGTGGGGAGCCCTTCCCCCGCCGGCTGCCTGCCCTGGGGCACCCCTGCCTGCCTGCCTTTCCCACCCCACAGCTGAACGCGGAGCCCTGGCTGGACCAGAGGGTGTCCCGCTGCAGGACCGTCCCCTGCCTCACGCCCAGTGCCACGTGTCTCTCGGCCTCCAGAATGGACAGTCAGAATCCTGGATGGTCCTGCCCGTCATGAGTGACCCGAGGACAGGGAGGAAGCAGGTGGTGCAGAGCTGGGACGGACCTGGGTCCAAAGGCAGACACAGACAGAAACGAACAGATTCAAGATGCGTGAACCCCGAACAGGATCAACCCAAATAAGTCCACGCCAAGACTCATCATAATTAAGCTTTAGAAGGAAAGAGAAAGAAAACAGTCTTGAAAGCAGCCTGAGAAAAACGGTGCCTGCTGGGGGAGACAGTGTGAGTGAAAAGTGGACTTCTCATCACAGGCCATTCTGGAAGAAAAGAGCCATCAGCCCAGAGGAGTGCTAAACTCAGAGAAAACGTTCTTCAGGAATTAAAGGGTAATCAAGACATTCCGAGATGAAAAAGAACTATTGGTGTTTGTCATCACCAGAGCTGTCCTTACAGACTGGTCAAAGGAAATTCTCTAAACATAAAGAAAACGATAAAAAAAATGGAGGGGGGGGGCTTGGAATGTCAGGAAGGCAGGAAGAACACAACAAGCAAAAAATACGTGTAAATAAAGCAAGCCTCCCTTCTCCCGAATTTTCTAAATCAGAGTTGACAGCTGAAGCAAACATAATACTGTCTGTTGTGATTCTCAGTGTATGTGTGGGAGTTATTTAAGACATTTATATGATAAATGTTGGAGAAGGCAATGGCACCCCACTCCAGTACTCTTGCCTGGAAAATCCCATGGACGGAGGAGCCTGGTAGGCTGCAGTCCATGGGGTTGCTAAGAGTCGGACACGACTGAGCGACTTCTTTCTCTTTTCGCTTTCGTGCATTGGAGAAGGAAATGACAACCCACTCCGGTGTTCTTGCCTGGAGAATCCCAGGGATGGGGGAGCCTGGTGGGCTGCCATCTCTGGGGTCGCACAGGGTCGGACACGACTGAAGCGACTTAGCAGCAGCAGCAGCAGCATGATAAATGTGGGGCAGGCAAAGGACCTCCAGGAGGATAATGTTTTTATCTGCCTTTAAAACTGAAAAATAGTGGCAGCGCCGGCCTGCGATGAGCTATGTGCACGATGTCATAACCGGAGCAACCCTACAAAACCTGCACCGAGAAGCGCAGTCCACAGCAATGGATACATCAACACGGAATTCTAAAAAAATGTTCGGGTAACCCAAAGGAAAGTAGGGGCGAAAAGCAGAGAAAGGGAAAACTGAGAAAACAAAAAAATATCGTAAGCCCTGACTTATTAACAATCACATTAAAGGTGGACGGTCTAAATGCACCAGTTAAGTGACAGATTGGCAGAGTGAGGAAAAAAAGCATAACCTCAGTATATGCTGTGAGTAAGAAAGTTACTTCAAATATAATGAAAACATGTTGACAACCAACGAATGGAGAAAAATAAATCATGTGAACATTAATGAGAAGAAAGCATGAGTGGTCACGTTACTGTCACGCAGCACCGTGTAGACAGTATTAACAGCATGGAAAGTGGACGTCAGAACAAGCAAAGCACCTGGGCCAGCGAGCTGCCTGCAAAATGACGTCATGACAGTCGCATCAGCCTGCGGGGTCCCCGGATGGTCCTCTGGTTAAGACTCCAGGCTTCCACTGCAGGGGGGCACAGGCGCCGTCCCTGGTCAGGGAAGTAGGATCCCATATGCTGTGTGGCAAGGCCAAGAAATACAATAATACATGAATGAGTAGATAAATCAGTACGTTTTTAGAAAGATCACTCCGTCAGGAAGACACAGCAATCTCCAATGTGCGCACACCCAACAACAGAAGTGTGTGACGCAAAATCACAAACTGACCAAAGGAAGGGGAGCTGGCTGGGCTGCATTCCTGCTCCGCCTGAATCCAGGCTGGGCTGCATTCCTGCTCAGGAACGTCTCCAAGGATCCTTTTGACAAGTCTTCATCACAGAGGGAGTTTTGCGTGTGTCCTTTACTTGCAAACTAAGATAATGTGTTTCTACAAGACAAATACTGTTTGAGGAAAAATAGCAAAGTGTTGCCACAATTCATTTCGGGATGATTCATTATTCCTGAATTTTCTCTGCTGGCTTTTATTGTCTGTTGTTCCCCAGTGATTTTGTTAGATGGCATAAAAAGTATATATTTAAAAAAAAGAAACAAAGAAAAAGAGATACAAGGACGCGAGGAAAACGTTTGTCTCAAAGAGCTGGCCTGGTCACCAGCGGCCGGGAAGGCCTCTTGTGGGCACTGGCCAGTCTGTAAAAGGGGTCAGTGAGGCTGGTGGACTGACTACCCAGAGGTGCTGGGAAAGACTGCAGCAGGAGAGAGCCGGGGAGCATCCCATCTGGCTGGAAGGGCGGAGGAGCCGTTAGAGGAGAGAGGGCCCAGCCGGGGAGCTCGATCTCAAGGGCCGCCGTGGCCTCAGGGCACAGGTGAGTCTCGCCTCGGGACTTCCTGCAAGAAGGTGTGTGGTTCCTTCCGCTTCATAATAACCTGACCGCCAGGTTCTCACAGCACGCAGGTGGGCAGTGAAGGAGCCTGCCTGCTCAGGGCTGCTGCTGCTGAGTCACTTCAATCATGTCCGACTCTGTGCGACCCCACAGACGGCAGCCCATCGGGCTCTGCCGTCCCTGGGATTCTCCAGGCAAGAACACTGGAGTGGGTTGCCATTTCCTTCTCCAATGCATGAAAGTGAACAGTGAAAGTGAAGTTGCTCCGTCGTGTCCGACTCTCAGCGACCCCATGGACTGCAGCCTACCAGGCTCCTCCGTCCATGGGATTTTCCAGGCAAGAGTACTAGAGTGGGGTGCCATTGCCTTCTCCCGCCTGCTCAGGGCAGTCCTAATCAAACTGTCCTTGGTCTGGTTTCTGCCCTGGACAGATGTATCTTCAGCGGCTGCATCGCACGTGTCTCTGGAGGGTCAGTCCCACGGGACTCCCTGCTTCACCACTTACCACGCTTTCTCTGCAAATCTCGCTCCACTTTCTCTTTTGCAGACAGAGATCCTGCACCTCCTGTTTGCAGGAATTCACAAGGACGGAGGCAGTGCGGGCGCCTACGTCTGCCGCGTTCCTCCGCACACAATAGATACTCAGCAAATGGTACTGGATTGCATGCTATAATTATTGATTTAAAAAACTATTTCATACACGCCTTGCTTCTATACTAGTTACAATCCTGGAATGAAAGAAGCAGTTTAACCTAGCACACAAATGTCTTCCCAGATGGTCCTAGTGGTAAAGAACCCGCCTGCCAATGCAGGAGACGCATGAGACCTGGGTTCGATCCCTGGGTCGGCAAATCCCTGGAGGAGGAAATGGAATCCCACTCCAGCATTCTTGTCTGGGAAATCCCATGCGGAGAGGAGCCTGGTAGTCTACAGTTCGCGGGACCGCAAAGGGTCAGACACAACTGAGCACAGCGCACACCTTGTGAAAGGCAACACAACGCCCTGAATATGAGGCCCCGGAGAGAAGGACGAGAGTCATCACTTACAGCCCATGCGTCCGTGTGTGCACGCTCGTGGGGCCACAGTGCTTCTGGGACTCGCTGTGGTCAGCGGCAGGGGGACGCTGGTGGCGTTTCCATTTTTGGGGAATGGGGCGCATCCTTATAAAGTGCTAAAATAAGCTAGTTCTATCCTCCCCCAGTTTACATGATAGGTGCTTTCTGGGAAAATTCAGCTTGTGTTCAAACGATCTGAAAGACCACCTCAGTTCAGTTCAGTTCAGTCGCTCAGTCGTGTCCGACTCTCTGCGACTCCATGAATTGCAGCACGCCAGGCCTCCCTGTTCATCACCAACTCCCGGAGTTCACTCAGACTCACGGCCATCGAGTCAGTGATGCCATCCAGCCATCTCATCCTCGGTCGTCCCCTTCTCCTCCTGCCCCCAATCCCTCCCAGCATCAGAGTCTTTTCCAATGAGTCAACTCTTCGCATGAGGTGGCCAAAGTACT